>JANBXA010000253.1:3367500-3967500 GCA_030556225.1 Cricetiscus sungorus | reverse complement strand
TTAGCCTATTTGCAACATTCTTATGATAATAACCAATGTTCTTGAGTATATAAATATATATGTTTGAAACATATGTTGCACGTGTAAAAAACAAAACGAATTATCTTGTAAATGCAACATAATCAGTGCTGTAAGGGAATTTAAAGTCACTTGTGGAGTTCTGAAAACAAGTCTTCAAATCAGATTTGATTTTAGACATCACAATACAGAACTATATATAACCATGCTGACTGCAACAATCTATGTTTATGCTGAGGTATAGTTTCTCAGCACTCAACAGCAACTGTGCTTTAATCATTAATTTTTATAGTTACAGTGATGAAGACATAAGTATGTTCATGGGTTTTGTCTGAGAGTAAAATGCTTCAAATGCCAGTGCCATTGTGTTTCTATCTGAATCTTTCTTAGATAAATATTCCAATGCAATCTTGAAAATGTTCCTGGTTGGAGTAGGGACTCTGGGATTCAATTATCTAAACAGAAATTCACCGTGTGCTCCAGATGACCGACCAGCCAGAAAATCATACCCAATCAATATCCCTTCATTGGCTCACCTTTGACAGTGAAAGCTAAATGTAATTTCTAAAACAAAACTTCACATTTTAAGTTGTCCTGATACCATGTCTTATTTTTAAACCTAGTAAGATGCTATTATTAAATTCTTTTGACCTAAATGTTAGACAACCATGGGTTATCATTTGTATAACTCTCCTGGGCCAAGACAGCAGCAGAGGTGGTGGCTTTCTGTTTATTTATGGGATAGTAACTTAGTCTAAGATGTCTCAACACACCTGATATTATGGATTACCAGAATATTTAATGCATTTGTTATAAGAATGAACATTCATTGCCTATAACACTGCACACTATTGAAAGTAGGCCATATACAAGTGTTAGTAATCTTGGAATGGTAAAATTCATTATCTTAATTTTCAATGGAAATTTATTTTAAAATAATAACAATCAATGTATGCTTAAAACAATTCATAATGTTCTCAAAATATGCTTAGAATTTTTAGGCCTTAAAATATAATAGTTGCTGGGCAGTGGTGACACACACCTTTAATCCCAGTACCTGGGAGGCAGAGTCAGGTGGGTCACTGTGAGTCAGAACCCAGCCTGATCTACAGAACTAGTTTCAGGAAAACCAAGGCTACACAAAAAAACCCTGTATTGAAAAACCACAAAAGAAAAATGGCCATGAAAACACTAGGTAACATTCAATACTATAAAAATACATAGGAAAATATTTTTGAGATATCAATAAAACATAATGATGCAGACAAATTATTTCTATATCTATTGCTGAAAGTGGGAATGTGGGAGTAATATTTAAATTTTATTAATATATGATTAGACATGCTTAAACATGAAGTCTTTAATTATTTAAAATACATTTAACTCATCAATAAAGAGCAATTAACTGAAACCATCCTAAAATAATGAATTTTGGTAAAATCTTAAACAAAAAAAGTAGAATAAACACTTGAAAGGCAATGTAAACTTTATTTAGTATTTCCACACTTGTATAATGATTCAAAGGCTTAAGCTTCTCTTGATATCCTTCCCAAAAAAGGTACTAGAAGAAGTGATGATCCTATGAACTCTGAAACACATGGAATAATGTAGCCTGAGGTGCTTAAAAGCACAGAGACAGAATCATCTTTACAGTTCAATCTGGCCATTGCAAGGGATCCATCTACAATCCCATCCTTTAACCTTGACGTCTAAAACTGCCCATGTTTATCTCTGAACTCTTATAAAATATCTTTGTTTCTAAGTAAATCACTAAGACATCACTGAAGAACTTTAAATGGACGCTTTGTACATATGCATAGAATTGTTTATGTATTTAATTATAATAGTTTCCTCACCAAAAACATTGTCATGTTAAAACATCTATAGTTAATAGAAGAACTTTTAAAATGTTCTTCTGGAGATCACATTTAGGGCCCTCACTCAACTCTTGCTAGAAAGTGACCTCTGATCTGAACTTCCAGTTCCCCAAATCAAATTTTGTAAAATACTTTACTTACATTGATTTTTGTTTGTTTGTTTGTTTTCTGACTAACTATATTTTGAAAGTCACACTAGTTTACAAATTTAGGCAAACTTCATTAACAATTTAGGATTATATATTAAAGAAAAAGAACTTTTAATATACAGCAGGATAACGTTTTTATAATACATAACATACATTTTAGAGTCCACAATGAGAGAAGATCTGATGTATTTCTTTTTAAATTTGATTTATTTATTTCACTTATTTCCAATAAGTGATATTTCAATTCTTGAGATTGAGTAAAATTCCATTCTGTATTTAAGCCACATTTTATTATTCCAGGAAACTGCTGAAACAGTTCTGCAATAAACATGATTGCTCAATAATATTGTGTTAGATATGAATACCAAAACACATCTTAACTGTGTTGTATAGTAGTTCTGGTTTCAATTTTTACATTGGAGAATCTCAATAATGGTTAATCTCTTTACATTCCCACAAGCACTATAGGAATTTCCCTTCCCTGCATTCTCTCCCGCATTATTGTTATTTTTTTTTTCTTAATGACAGCCATTCTCACTGCGATGAGATAGAAGCTCTATGTAGTATCCATTTCCATTTCTCAGATGGCTAGGGATATTAAACATTAAAATATTTTAATAATATTTACAACCATTTTAGATCTAAAAACCTTTCCAAGTATTATTCATAACATATTTCAAAATGACTGGGTAGCCTAACAAAAGTTTAATGGTTTTCTTTAACAGATTCCAAGAATTATTTCATTCCTTAGATCATCATAATATATCTGCTTTATATTCTCTAGCATGGAATATCAAATCACATACTGAATTTATCTTGTTTATGTGTAAGTATTGAATGTTCCTGCAGCATGAGCCTTCAAAATGCAGAATCCAGTTAGCAAGAAGGATTAATTGATAAAACAAAACTATAAGACTATTGTATCATTTCAAATCACATTATTTTAAAATCATTGAATACTATCATGCCATTGATAACATTTTTAAACTATAGTTGTATGTACCTTTATGTTGAAAAGGTGATATTTTAAATATGTCTGTAACACTATCTTATGGGAATTCTAAGCTGATGAAGAATATGCTTGCAATCTCAGTACTGAGGCTGAAAGTGAGGTCCAGGACAGCCAACAAACAAGCGGAATTTCAGAATTCATAAATAAAACTACATTTATCCTTTTTACTTGTGCTCTCTTAATACACCTGAGGAAGAATTTCTTGTGCTAATGTATTTACATGTAAACATAACAACTGAGTTGACAACTGTGGAAGCATAATATGCAGAATGTGTTGGTATGCAGTCTTGTGACAAGGTATGTGCTAGAAATTCCCCTTCTTTATCAGGCAGCCTCATATCTCTGCAGAAGCCTAGAGCAGGTGCCTAAACACTTGCTTCCTTGTCCACGGCTATGGAACCTATATGCCTCACTCATATTTGAGTTGTTTGAATATTTACTTAGCATCCTAGTTATTCATAGTTCCTGGGAAGCATTTCACTGCAGCCATATAGCCTTTTTTAGTTACATCTTATCTATAGTGTATGAAAATCCACCATAGATTTCCCTGCTTCCAACAGGATCCTGAGTTAGAATATAAGGGACAGGCTCTTCTAGGGGAGCATACAGTTCTGAGGGGTATTGCTGCTGCTGCTGCTGCTACTACTACTACTACTACTACTCACGCATACACACACACACACACACACACACACACACACACACACACACACCTTCTATCCAATAGTTTATTATGCATCCTCTTAAGTTGACTACAAGGTCAAAGGAGTAATGAAGTCTGGGATTTTAAAATAAATAACCCAGTTTGCCAGTTAGTCTTTCAGAGTCTCCAGTAATTAAACTATTTATTTTTGCTATGTGTTATACCTACAGTAAAGTTCTTAACTCATCTATGGATGGCTCAGTCTACAAGCTAAGAATCAAATCCTTGGTAATCTGACCTCTGTGTATAAAATCTACTTTGAGGCTTACAGGATTCATCCTTTCATAGACTACACTTAATTTCTCTAAGTGGATCATTTACTCTTATTAAATGCAATGGTGATAAAAAATAAAGTGTAAGACATAGTCCCATGTCTGGCACACAGCATTAGCTATTTGTTTCACACACTGAAATAGTCACTACTTTTCCAAAGGTAATAAGTGGCAATGTAATGTAAAAGAAAAGCTGGAAACTACAATGATCCCCTGTCATGCACACAGATGTGTTTGTATAATTTGGCATTAAATACCCTGCTTCAGCCCTCATTGTAAAGCTCTTTTCAATGCATAATAAGATAAGAGTACTATTGCCTTAATAGTCAGACACCCATTTTCCCTCAACATCTTTCTAGGGCCTATGTGTACTGCCAAAATTCAATCCGGACAAAAAAAAAGAACACACTTATCGGCTTTACTGCACGGAGATGTTAGAAAATTAGAAAAAGTAAATGAAAAGTAGAAAAGAAAAGCATTTAAAAGTGTTTAACTTAGGGTCACTAAATATTTTTGAAGGAAATGTATTTGGAGAAGTTTAGCACTCATGATATGTAGAAGCTGTTGTGGCAGGCAGCCAGACTGAAGTTGCTTCTAAAGGTTTGTTTGGATAGTATAACGGCAGAAGAAGTTGATACAAATTAATAACCTCAGCTTTAATTATAACTGATGTATACTATTTTAGGAGTATTGAAAACATTGAATTTCACAAACCAATTAAAAAATGTTTCCAAATGATATTTATGACATATTCTCCTTTCACAAATTTTGTCTTTGTTATCTGGAAAAACCACAATCTCCATTACAGATATATTCTATATTTTTTTAGATTTTTAAAAATTTATTAATTTATTTTTTATATTCTACAGTGTGTGTGTGTGTGTGTGTGTGTGTGTGTGTGTGTGTGTGTGTGTGTGTGTTTGAATCTCCATGTGCTAGAGCACATGGGTGGAGGTCAGAGGACAGCCTCTAGGGGTTAGTTCTCTCTTTCTATCATGTGGTTCTATAATTCAGGTCATCAGATTTGGTGGCAAGTGTGTTATCCTGAGCCATGTCATGTCACCAGCCCACATTCATTTTCTTTATACCATGTGCATGCTTGATGTCTATGATGACTGAATTCCCAAACCCAGCAAAGAGCTGAGCATATACTCCTACGGTGTCCAGTCTATGTGTTTCCTTCATCATATCACTTCTATGATTCATGGTGGCAAAACACCTAAAACCCTATAGAGCACAGATATGTAAAAACCTTATTAAAAAGGAAGACCTGTGAAAGATACAAGGTTCAGAACCCTCAGAAACTGGAGTGATGACTCTGTGTGTGTATGTGTGTGTGTGTGTGTGTGTGTGTGTGTGTGTGTGTGTGTGTGTGTGTTTGTGTGTGTGTGTCTATGTCTGTGTTTGTATTTGTAAGTCAAGGACATTCTGAGTATCCTCATTTGTTTTCCGAATGGCACTTGATTTTTTAGGATCACTTGAGAATGTCTCAAGAGCCTTCTATATGCAAAGAAAGGCCATGAAAGAATGGAGACAATTTGACATTTTTGAATCAGGTAGTTTTGAATAAGAATTGAATTCCAGTTTTACTCATTTTCTGAGTAAGATTTCTTTGAAATTTAAGAATGACAATTATGCTATAAAATCTGTATCCATTCAGTGTACTCAAAGAAGAACAAAATATTGGTTAACCTGCATTGTACATCGACAAAACTTGGCTTTCCCAAGTTGTGTGACCCACCAAGGCATCTTGCTGGTGCTTTTCATTTATATTCAGAAAATGTTCACTTCACAATATGAAAACTTTAGTTAATATTCTGTATTTCCTCTTAACATGATTTCAATGAAGAGAATTTTATACTAGACTACTTTATTTTACTGTACCTATTCACAATTGTCTTTCTAATTGTTTCTTTTCCTCCTTTCATTTGTTATTTGTATCAAAAAGAGAGAACATAACATTGAACATAAGAATAAAGCATACGCATGTTTGGGAACTATTCATCAAGCACACAGACTCTGTCTGCAGTGCCCACTCCTGTTACAGTCACAGGGCAGACCTATTCTAAATAAATCACATCCAGATTAAAAAAGGATGGGAGAGTAGTGTCTAAGTGGTAAAATATGCAAGCAATTTAGAGGAAAAACGTAGCGATATAGAGATTATTGCTGTCTTGGGCAAGAAAGAATGTGAAGCTTGACTGTAGCATGCATGCAAGCATCTTTTGGAATGTAAAAAAAGACCAACAAATATTTGATTATAGAACAATGAAGAAAATCTATCATTTTATCCTTCACCCAGCAATAAATCAAACTTACATATAACTCTTCAATAAAACTGTTAGACCGAAATACCTTGTAAAATTAAACTTCTCCTTTAACAAACAAACCTGCAGGTACATTCCTGTTTAGAGTTGACCTTCTGACACTTTGATAACATCTGTACTCAGGAGTCACAGAACTTGGGCTTTCAAATTGCTAGATATGATTCACTTAAGCCAAGCATATCTTAATGAAAACATTATTGATCACAACTTAGCAATCAATCACTATACAAAAAATTAGTAAATTTTTTAGGGAGCTTAGTATAATCAGAAAATTGTATTTCATAATTATATGAGTTTAGGACAATTAGGCCATGTGTATTCCTTTCAAATACGATTAAAATAAAATCATCTGTTTAAAAAGCAAATTATACTGTACTCTTTCTAAAATACTTGTATTAATTGGGAACAGAGAAAGGGTGGATGGAAGTAGTTCTCTGTATTGATTTCTATTGCCATACAACTTGACCTTATGACAACATGAATATTGAATGTATATTAGGCTGTATAGTCCAACTTTATTACAGACAAACAGATCAACAAGCAAGTATGATGTGTGCTGTGGTGAAGAGTATTGAGTTAAAAAATTAAACACTGTTAAAGGACTGACTTTAATTCATACAAGGTAATTATATGAGTTTGGGAATGTAACCACTCAGGGTTAGTAAGCAGCTATATATGTTATGTAGATACATGTCATCCACATCACATAGTTATTATGTAACAAATATATAAATTGTTTAATGAATAATGTATATTGACCATAAAGATTTCTTAAGATATTAGTTTTTCAAGTCAGCTTTGCTTTCTTTTGTGATAGAAGTTATTAGAAAATATCAATTACAGTGATTTACAGAAAGCCTGCTTCAGATTTATTATGTTATGTTCTTCAAAGAAGCAACTCATGATTATGCATACACCTACACACCACAGAAAGAAAGATGGGAAAAATAGGTTATTTATCAAGGTTGTCACCTTTAATGATATTTTCAGCTTGCTGTCATTGATGGATCCATGCTATTCCATTTTCAAGGTCATGTCTGAGGCTGAGGCATGTGACTTACTACAGTTGATATTCTGGACTGGGACTCTATATGAGAGTCCAAAGAGCACTAACTATGTCCAGATATTTTAAGTGTTTTCTTTCCAAATGGCATCTCTAATTTGAAATATAAACTCCTTAGCTTGAAATCCAAGTTCTTTCTTTAACTACATAAATTGCTTTCTCTCTGTTCTTCAGCGTGCACTCCTTGTCCCAGACAAAATGGTCAGTGTATGCATGCCATCCAAATCATGTTCATTTCTTTCTCCCTGGGGGAATGTTCTACTCATCCTGATCCAATCTCATCCAAAAAGCATTTCTGGATAAGTTTCAGGTCAAAGCACTGATTCGGTCTTTGTCAAGACAACTATAGTAAGCTTTTCTTTTCTACATTAATTTAGGAAATTCCTCATAAATGCTCTTCACCTTGTCATGTTTACATTTGGGGTTTCTCAAATTTTGAGTTTTCAACCTGCATGTGTTACACATTCGATAGAAAGGTGCATCATCTTGGAATTTCAATCAATCCACGGTTGAACAGTCTATGACATGATCCTATTTCCCTATGCTGGGCAGTAGCAGCAAACAACAGCTCCTTGTCCACAACCGATTACAGGGGCAAACAAGAAATGCTCTGCTTGAGTTATGCTGCTTAAGTATAGTGCTGGCCTCTATTAGACAGGTTAGATATATGAAGCACATTTCTAATGTACAATGCTCTAAATTAAAACATACATTTTATGACCTAACTAGAACAAGAATAAAGCTGCATACATCTTGGCTCTTTTTTTCCCCCTGAGAATCAGCTATATGTTTATTTTTAAGTTACTAATTTGGGATAGTATTTGACATCAACCATTCTTAACTCACAAATCCCAAGCCTAATTTCTTCTTTTTAAAAAATGTGTCCTTCCCGATACTCTTCCCATCCCTACTCAAGGAATCTTTTCTTTCGAAAGAGGAAAAAATATAAAAAATAAAATAAAAATAAAAATCCCAAATGCAGCACCAAATCCCACCAAAGCTGAGAAGAAAACAAAATAAAATAGCTGCTATTCCCTCACACACAATAAAAACCTCACAAAACAGTATCCAAATGGCAGTACACAAAAAACTGTGGAGTTCATAACATGTTGGTTAACTACTACTGACATGAGGAATATCCTGAAGTAGTTGAAATGCCTAATGTAATTCCATTGTGTAAAACTGATTTTCCCTCTCCTAGCAGGTATAAGAAAAGTTCAGTTGTTAACCTTATCCTTGTGGCCAGGTTTTCATTCATTCATTCATTCTTTAAAAAAATAAAATTATAATCAAATAAAACACAAATTATTACATTGAAGTTGATCTATAAAGAAAAAAAAAAGAATGATCCAAAAGAGAAGACACAGAAAAAAGAGCCTCACTTGTTTTCACATTCATAAATCCCATTAAAACACTACAGTGAACTTATATTTTTGGTTGTAATCCTAGCCTTGATGGCTGAGCCATCTCTTCAGCCCCAAATCTTAACTAACATATAAAAAAGAAATCACCAAAAATAAATTGGAGGCATAGGAAGTATCTACTCTCCTGGCTCATTAAACACTAAACTTTGGGAAAATAGAAGAATATGGGTTTTTCATTAAAAATTATCTTTAATTAATTGGTAACATCAAAAATTTTACAGAGAACCTGATAAAATATAATTACTGATGAGAAGTATTGATTTGAGAGGTTTTGTTCTATGAATAAGGAACATATTGAGGAACAGAAGAGAAGCATCATGTTTCTCAAGGGTCTGTTCACTGCTGAAACCATTTTTCAATTCATATTATTTATTTCCCCAAGACTTTCAGCTACAAAACTGATTGTGTGTGTGCATGTGTGTGTGTGCGTGTGCATGTACATGTGTGTGTGTGTGCGCGCGTGTACGTGTGTGTGTGTGTGTGTGTGTGTGTGTGTGTGTGTGTATGTGTATGTGTGTGTGTGTGTGTGTGTGTGTGTTGCCTGAATTGTTGCATAGCCATGCCTGGTGACCATGGAGGGCAGAAGAGGGTGTGAAACCCAATATAACCAGAGTTACAGATGGTTGTGAGTCACCATATGTGTGCTGGCATCAAATCTATGCCCTCTGCAAAAGCAGCAAGTACTTGTAACCACTGAGATGTCTCTGTAGTGCAATGCCATGAATATTTCTTTCTTGAAAACTTGAAAAGGAGACTCCTATTTGCTAAGTGGCTGTGTTGTCAAAATGCCATCAAAATATTTATCCTTCTAACCACAGACTGGTGGCATCACTCGTCTTAGTCAAATAATCTTCCCTTTGTAGTGAAAATTGGTTAGTGCAAAATCTCATGGGTGGTAAAGGCAAAGACTGTTGAGGCATCATCTTTAAAAGGAGCACATATTAGGCCTTCTAATGGTCAGAGAACACTGAGGAACAACAGACAAAACAATGTGAGTGATATAAGTATGGTAGGAAACAAAGACCTGAAATGCTGTCTTATGTGTGTAGCATGACCATGAACTCATGAATTGAAGGAAACTGCAGTTGTCTGCACATAGTTAAGCCTAGAACCATACAGTCACCGATGGAAGATGAGCTCCATTAACATCATCAGTTCCTCCAGCCCCACTTAGGGGGAGATAGTGAACATTGGGGGTTACTGGAGGAGAAGGTGTCGTTGTCTTTAGTGATGTAGCTATTGATGAGTTACTTATGCATTTAGAGATAGCTCCACATCCATGCCCATTCTACCAGGTGTGGTTAAACTCAGAGGTTGCGTAGTAAAAACAAAAATAAAACAGAAATGTAAAAGTTGGAATGGGGCTGATGATTCATGATGTAGGTGCATGTGGAATGGGAGATAAAAATGGGTGGGGGAGTAAAACATCATGTGTTATATATCTATATGAAACTGTTGAAAAGTAAATTAATTAAAATTGTTCAAAATAACTCCACAAAAGAATAAACGATCTTTCAAATAAATTTATTAATCTAAGATTTTCCAAAGAGTGCACAATCAACCTAAAACAGATGTTCAGCAAGATAATTGTGATTTACTTGTCTCTCTACTGAACAAATTACTTTAAGTTTTTGGTAGGATATGGACCAAGTAAAAAAGATTTATGAAATCATAGCAAAAGATACAACATTATTTTTAACATTGAAATATATATAAGATTTTATTATTTTCCATCTTATTATGGAATAGGCAGGAATGTGGTAAATTCAGAACAGCCCTCTCCTTAATGTCAGGAATGGATGAGTCCCATATTTGAGCAGTGCATATAGTAGATGCTATATATTTCACCCACATAGCTGGTAAAAATCAATAAGATTTCACGGCCTGCACTCAACACTTTTTTAAATTAAATTTCTGTGTCCATTCACATTTGTACCCTAGTCAAGAAGGCTGTAAAGAGAACAAGATTCCTGTGATTCAACTGTGGCCACTCAGTAGCTAAGAGAGAGAAACTATGAGGACTTCAGGAGAGTGGGGCAGAAGATTTCTCCTCCTCCCCGGTCATCTTCTCCTTCTCCTCCTCCATCTCTTCCTCCTACTAGTCCTCCTTTCTTCCTCTTCCTTCTTTCTCTCCCTGTTTTTGCTTCTTCTTTTGTTTTATTTATTTATTTATTTGTGGTTATTGAAACAGGATTTTTCGGTCTACTCCTGGATGTTCTAGAACTTCCTCTGTAGACAAGACTGGCTTTGAACTCACAGAAATTGCATCTGCCTGTGCTGCCCAAGTGCTTGGCTAGTAAATATGCAATTATTAAATCATATTTAATAAATTAATTAATTTTAGCTTTTTGAGACCGGATTCCTGGTGTCAATTCCTTGGCACCTCATCTGAGATTTGCATTTTGTAGTATTCTTAGCAAATAAAATTTCCTTACTAGGTATTTTTAAATTTCATATACATTTTGTAAACTCCTTTCTTCTTTTAAAAGTGCAACAAAACCATTAACAATACAGTATGCTTCTGAATGCTATTCTATTTGGGTCTGCAGAATCTGCCAAGGCTAGGTGTTGAAGCACTAGTCTCTGGTATTCTGTGATGAAGTTGAGAGGTAAGCATTTCTGATTCTATACATTCTCTCTGAAGGGAGTTGTGTCACTTGGAACATATTCTTGAAGGAATACAAGACCTCAAACCCTCTTTTTCCTCAGTTCTCAGGTAGCCATTAGGTAAGGAAATCCTTGGGCCAAGGCCACCATGAGTTTTTTCACTGTAGGTCCCCAAACAGCTGATCCAATTGACCATAAAGTGAAATCTGAAACTCTGAGCCAAAGTAAATCTTTACATTTTTTAATTGGATTTTCTCAAGTATTCTATAAGAGGAAGGCAACCTTACACAAATGTTTGTCCTACAATTATTAGAATGTAAAGTTTCAATGCCTTTCATTTGATCAGAGAATATGACTTATCACATTAGATTAATCTTTGTAAACCTGGATACCTCTTGACCAAACACATTTCAATACCACCTAATAAAGTATTCTGTTTCTGTCTTGCCTTCAAACTAGAAATGATAATCTGTCTTTAGCTTCAACAGCAATGTTAATAATGGTGCTATAGTTAAAATACCAGGTAATAAGTACATAAACATGGCAATATGAATCTGATAACAATCTGGAACTGATTAGAATTTTATACAGGAAGGTACACCTGCAGAACACAGATGCATTTTATGGCTGCCATTTTAAAATCTAGCATCATAGCAATTGAAGCCTGAATCTCTACAGAATTCTTTATAGAAGAATGTGTTGAGATCACTTTTTAATCTCGATCACTTATTAAATTTTTGTAAACAGATTTCTCAGAAAATATCCAACCTAATATAATCTAATTATATGAGATTTGATGTTATAGATATTTTCTAAAATATGTCATGAACAAACATATACAGGAATACTTTGTAAAGACTTATCATGAACTTTGACACAGGAATCAAAATATGTAGTTTATGATCCATAGGTCCTACATGGGTCACATAATAACTTTTGCAAGAAAAAAGAGGGTATAAATTAAGGAAAATATCACATAAATGGTTTTAATGGCAGGAATGTGGCAGTTCTAAATTCATTATATATATATATATATATATATATATATATATATGTGTGTGTGTGTGTGTGTGTGTGTGTGTGTGTGTAATTAAACTCTTTACCTGCTAAAGATAAAACATAGAAACAACAAAGTTCCTCACTCCAGTACTGCCCCCTTCAATAATATAGGGTTCATACAGCAACAAAGCACATATCCAAATTGTGACAAGAACTATTTGTAAAATTGTGCAAAGTGGCTTGAGACTGTTTTTACCTCAATTTTAGTTTTACCAAATGCCTAGAGAAACTTTAACTAAGGAATTAAGCTGGCATAAAGATCTTGGGAATTTTCTTATATGGCAGATGAAAGAGCATTAATATGGAGGAGGAAAGAAATAAAGGTCAGATTCTTCACATGATATAGAGATGGAGCTGACACAGTTAATAGAGAATTCAGACACATGCTTCTCATGGGGGAACAGCTAAGAGGAGACAGCTGGAAGACTAAGATTGGAGGTTTAGATATGCTTTATCTGTCACCTGGATATCCTGATGAAAGAAATGAAAAGGCAGCTAAGTTAAAAGTTAGAAGATAATATTGGCCATAGTGGATTATGTTAGTTGATTAAAGTTTTTGGATGCCTAACTTTAGTATCAGCCCCAAAGATGCATTAGGACAAGTAATGTGAGGCTGCCAGGAGAAGGGGTCCAAGTAGCTGAATGTATAACAAATGCTGGTCCTTACCATTATGCAAAGGTAAAAAGGCAGAGCAAACACCAATGATCAAGGCTCAGAATAGCTGCTGGTGATGGAGATGATAGGGTGTGTGAAGTACACTGGATTTATACGAGATATTATGAGGAAAATGAAGTGATAAACTTAACTTATTCAATGTGCTTAATAAATGCAAGTAATATTTGAGCTCAGCATCAATCACTGTATGCAATCAGTACTTAGAAATTACAGATACTCAAAAGTACCAATTCCTATTCAGATAAATATCTATCTTATATCATTAAAAGATATAGATACAATTATATCAGTAAATGCTTTTAATTTAGCCTTTAGATCTTGAAATTAATGTCACTAATTTGAATTTATTTCTTTTTATAAAGTATTATAGCTGCTATTTTTAAAGATAAGAGTTCTTAATCATTCTGAATGTAGTTAAAAATGAAATTTATATTATTTATTATGTTTTCTTTCATTTGTTGTAAATTGCCACAATAGTACCCATCATCATGATTTAACATTTACTGAGACAAGGATTTTATTGAAACTATGACATGTCATGGATTAAGGGAGTTACTGATTTCAGAGTTGTAGAAATAGGAAACTGTCAGTCTTCACATTTTGAGGCATTATTGTATTATTTTCTGGATACAAATATATATATCCTAAATGACAATCCTAAAGTTTACATATTATCCTTCTGAGGTCTTTGATGGAGTTAAAGACAGATAATTATAGTTATGGTTTTCCTTAGTTATAATAGAAACATAAATGGCATATAAAATTTTAGAGTCACCAAGATAGGATAGATAGTAAAATATTTATTTTAAATTTTGCCAAATGTTAATTGACTAAATATTGTTAACTATAGTTCTTGCTTAGTAACTTTTGTTATAAATAATTTTACTATTAAAGTTAAAACTTCCTTCTTATTTAGACAGAAAAGAGATGATGGGGAATGTTGTTCTGTATATATGTTTATCTTACTGGTTTAATAAAACACTGATTGGCCAGTGGCCAGGCAGAAATTGTAGGCGGGGCTACAAGGCAAGGAGAATTCTGGGGAGAGACCAGGCAGATAGAAGGCACCAGAGCGATGCATGTAGCCACTGGGAAGGTAGGATGATTGGGTATTCTCTGTTAAGTCAAGATCATATAGAGATACATAGATTAACAAAAATGGGTTAAAAATTAAGAGAGAGCTAGCCAATAAGAAGCCTGAGCCATCAGTCAAACTGTTTATAATTAATGTGTCTCTGTATATTTATTTGGGACAAAACAGCTGTGGGACCAGGCAGGACAGAAACTCTATCACAGTAATATTTTAATAAACAACTATTTCAAAAATGAAACAGCAAATGTACTTAATGAATACTTATGCTTTTTTCTATAGATGAACATTAAACATGGTATTTGAATAGGAGAAAAACAAGACAGTAAAGCAACATAAAATTAGATAAACAGGAACATTGCAAATAATGTCATACAATTAATATATTATTATAGATTAATGTTAATGGATGTCTTATAATTTTAAAACATGTATATGGAAGTATTACTAGCATAGGCAAAATTCATTCTCATAGGAACAGATTTTATTATTTGCTCCATATGGATAAAAATATTCACTTTAATAAGCTAATGTTAAAGAAAAAGAGCAAGAGCTAAGACACAGCAGACAGAAGTGCTTGCCACTGCGGGTGACTACCTGAGTTCAGTTCCCAGGACTCACATTGTAGAAGGAAAGAATCAACTCCAAGAAGGTATCTCATGACCTTTGTGCACCTGAGCTGAGATACCACATTAAACAAACAAGTAAATGAATGTAAACTTTTGGAAAAAGAAAAACTCTAAACAATAAACCAGTACTGTGAAAGCTATTTCATTTATGTCCCAGTCAAAAAACATTACTTGGACATCTTTTAACTGCTCCAAACCTTACTCAGTACTACAGACATCACAAGGATCACAGGAGGAGTAGCAAGCGAGGAACAGAAAACAACCCAGCAGGTAGCATATATCATAGAGTTTAAAAATGTGATGAGTGTTACAAGCAAAATAGAAAAAATTCATCATACTCACTTTAACCACAGCATCAAGTCTGTCTGACAGGTTACAACAGAGTTTCAAGTTCTTGTTTCCTGACTCTGGCATCTATTATTTATTTTTTCTAAGGCATAGTCACAGCATGTAAAGCAGGCGCATTATCAACCAGTTTTAATTACCAAGGACTCAGTTTTAACAACAAACTCCACTTAAGTCAGGTTTCTTTGGGAACAGCTTAATAGTGAGTAACTATTATTCGTCATAGTGAGGACTCATTCCTTTAAAGCAAAGTTGGTAAGTTCAGTACCCTAAAAATAATTCAAGATTCATAGAGATCCATAACATAAAGAAAATAAATAGTTTTGACTGGACAAGTTTTATGTTTTGTAAACAATTTTGACACTGCTCAGCAAATCCAAATCTGAGGTATTAAAATTACAGTTACACAAAAAAAAAGAAAATAAAGATATCATACCTGCATCCATCCTCCAATATAAATTGTTACTGTGCAATTTATCTGGATCTTTTCAAGTGATTTCGCTTACCTACTCATATGTGGAGATATGTTTTGCAGCAGTGATTAAATTAAATATTAAAATTTATAACCTAATTAAATTAGTTTTTTTTAATTTTAATAAATATTTTGATGTTTAGTAATTCATCCACTTTAATTTTCAAGATGATCTTAAAATGTCTGTCACAGCTGGTTTTCATAACCTAGGATCCAACACAATATGACATACTGGACTTTCTTTAGTTCTCTCTCTTTTTATACTAATATACAAATCAGCCACTCACTTTCCCATCTTTCTTTTTCATGATGAAAGAAAAGTTCAAGTTATTCTTGGTAGTGCATTAACCTTCCCATGTTCAATCTCAAAATTGTCACAGTCCATAATCTATTTCAGAACCAAATGTTAATTGAGTGCACAATATGCTTCTTTTCTCAAAGATTCCTTGGAATCCAGAGAAAATCAATCATTTCACTATTGGGTATTCTGTACTATTTTTAAAAGATTGAGTGTTCTCTTGATCTTTCTCCCATGGGAGAAGACATGAGGCATGCCATCCCTGGCAGAGGATCACGGCTCTCCAGGATCATGAAGGTGTCCTAGGGACACAGCTTTAGCTATTACTTAAATGGACCTTCTTTGTGGTTTCTTTAATGAAATATCCTCTTGTAGCCTTTTCATCCACCAGAGTGAAATCTGAATAAGAGCGTGTTCCTTTGGGTTGAGTAGTACCAGTTTACCTAAATTAATGTTTATTTAGTATCTAATAATGTTTTCTGCTGAGACAAACTGGGCTCTGTTTTCTCAAGGCCTTTGCCAAGTCTCATAAATCTGGGGTAAGGTGGCCAGTGTTACCCCCACTAATAACCAAAGTGGCCACACACAGAATAAACAAGGGCCTGGCTTTCCAGACATCACTGAGAGACTCCATTGGGGTACATTCAGATTTCTCAGTATTAATTTATGATGTGTCGAATGCACTTTGCACTCAAAGAAAGAGAATTGGAAAAGAATACAAAGTACACATTTAAACAGTGCTTCAGCATATACTACTTAAATTTAATAGTGAACCCTCACCACAAGAAAAGAAGGTGAAAAAGGAAAACTATGTGTTACATAGGCAGTACATCTTAGTTGTTTTGTTGCATGGTAGAATTTCTAAGCAATTACCAGTATCACTGTAAGTACAATTTACTGGGTAAACTTCTCCCTCATTTTGAAATTAAGTAATTTTTTATTTAATTGGAGCTTATGGAGTTGTTTTCTTGAATCAAATCTTTCTGGTAAATAATTTTGCAAGTGCTTAGTTTTATCTACAACTTTGGAATCAGTTAATTCCATGTGACTTTGATTGTTGTAAAGTCCACATTTCTTTCTCTTGACTAGGGATTATGGCACTACTTTAAACTCTTAATGAAAACTTTCTAAAGATGTCATAATTTATTTATAAAAGACACACACTACTTTGAGGGAATAGAAATCCAGCTCATGGTGGTCCCATTTTAATTTAATCATTCTCCACGGTAAAGCAGCGTTTCCCCAATTTGCATTGGACTTGAATCTCAAGAGCAGATGCAGGAGACTTTTAGAAAGAAGGGGAAAAAGGGATTTTTATATTTGTTTTTATTTTAGAGATCCCAAATTTTCCACAGAAAGAGAGATTCCAGAAGAAAGGAAAAGAAGATGGCATTTTTTGAATGTCTGAAAGCCCCATAGATATTTCCTTTAATTTTATGGTTTCATTGCCTTTTCACTAGAAATATTCCCACACACAAGATGATGTGAACAGGCTAACCTCTCTGTCTTGGCTGGGTGATAGCTTCTCAGAATAAATATGTATCTTATACATTCTTTTCCAGAATGTTCCTTTCTGAACCATACTCATGATCTGAGATGGCTCTCTCAGGAAGTGACAGAGGTTAAGACAGTACCAACTAGGATCATAATAGTGACATCTAAAGGAGGTCTACTCCAATCAACTTGAAAAATCTTTCTCTTTTTGATATTAACTTGTTGCACATACCTTTAACATGCAGCAAAGATGATTTCTAGCAAGTTCATATTAAGCATCACAAGACGATGACTTGCTTCTGCAACTTGCAGTTAGGAATAGAATTGAAATGACACAGAGACCATAAAAACTCAGACCACACAAATGAAGCATCTCACTCCAAACTCTAAAGTAAATAATAATAATCAAATTATAACTCTTGTCAAAGCAGATGTCTACAGATTAAAATAAATAAGTAGCATAAGTACATGGTATAAATATAGTATGCTATATTGCATGATACATTGTCATACTTCCTGGTCAAATGTAATGTGTGATATGCAATATGTGATTTTAAATATTCCTAAGTCAAAATGAGAAGAAAAGGTATAGCTCAAAGAAATATTTCTGTCTGAAGTTGTGTAATGAATCCAAATCATTTCTATTTTATTTTATTTTTAGTTTAACTGCTCACATGTGCATTGTGTACGTGAGTATGTAAAATATGCATGCAGGTTTTATCACCTGTGTATACATGTATGTAGGCCACAGGCAGATACCATGTGTATTCTTCTATTGTTTTCCAAATTGTCATCAGCAGCAGCATGAGAGTTTATGTCTGAACTCAAACTTCATTTTCTTGAGAGTAGCTGGCAACTTTTCCCGCTGAATGCACCAATCTCTGCCCATCAGCAGATTCACCACTGGGATTCCAGCTGGTGAATCTTCAAACTCGGGTCTTGCATGCTTGTGCAGCCACACTTACCCACTGAGCCTTCCCCTACTCCTCAAAATGTCACACGAAAATGATCACTCATTTCCTTTTTTAGCCTTGGTTTAAAAATCATATACATGTTTATGATTTAACTTTTCTTCATGCAGATGCTACTTTCCATTTATTTGTTTTTGTGGGGGAATTTTTGCGAGGGAAACAAGAATTTTCTGTGAAATGTAGGCTGGAGTGCAATTTGCTGTATAGTCCATTGCCTCATTCCTCCAGTTGCTGAGTGGTATAACAAAGTCGTGCTGAGGTAGGCTAGAAAAATAAGGAAAACTATGAAGTAATGGGAAGAAGAGAATCCCTTCAAGTATAGCCTGTTGGAAGACTCTTGCCAGTGGCGAATAAAGAATTTCAACACAGATAACACTTGCTTATGGCTAAAGGCCCTTTTCTCTTTCTAGCTGTAAATCAGAAATGTTATAAAAATCTTATTGAAATTGCCATTCACAGTAAAGGACATTTCTAATTCTTTTCTACAGAGTGGTTCCTGAATTTATCAGACTTAATCCCACCCGTGATTGCATGTCTGGAGCCACCCTATAGGAGAGGGGGGAAAGAAATAATGAAGAAAACATTTCTCAGTAAGCCTTTCAGATATAACTGAAAAAGCATCAGAATGATTTATATGTGAACTCCAAGACACTAATTGCAACTGCTTTCTGAGAAACTCACACTCAGACTTTATTCATTCTCTGAGTACCATTTATTTTCTATTGTTGATAAACTCCTATTCTATTTCATCATTGCTAATCTTGAAACTCTTTTCTGCCTCCAGTCTAAGATCTGGTTTTACCTGAGTTGAGGTTGCTAAAAGACTACAGAAACTCTTCAGCTTGGTATAGGCAACAAAGTGATGCTGTTCCTGTTCCTAGTGAGGACAGGGCAGCAATGTCCACCCTTGAGTGTTCGATAAGATGGATATACCTGGTCTATACAAGGTTTTGCAGAATTTAAAAGTAAAAGAAGAGGTCAAGTAAGTTTTAAACTTTAGTTTAAAAGAAGCTTCAATCGTTTATGTACCAAAAACAAAGTAATTTGTTGTTGTTTGCCTGTTTTTTCTTAACCTTATTTTATTTATTTTATGTTTTATAGTTAGAGAGAACATGAAGTTTGGCAGGAAGAGAGGTGGGGAAGATATAGGAGGAGCTGGGTACAGGGAGAGAATTTATCAAAACCCACTTTATACAAAACTTACTAAATAATAGCTCACATGGTATGATAAAATGATAAATTAAAAATCAATATTGAGAATTTAAATATATAGCAATCATATTTTTCATCTTTCTACCCAGGGATAAAAAATGCCCTGTTGTGTGACAAATATAGGTATTCTCACCATAGAGACATGGGGCAAATATAGGCATATCTTTTAGTGTTGATATGTGATATTGCCAATATTTATTATTTAAGTATCATATGAAAATCAATAATTCCTACTTTAACAATAAGTGACTGGTTATACTTTTAGTGCTATATGGCCAATGAAAAATTTGCTATTTCATTGAAATCTTCTTTACAAGAATGCAAAAGTACTAAAAATGAAATTAATGACTTGCATGAAAGGAATAGCATACATTGAAGTAAATTTTCTCACTAAGCAAAACAATAGAAATATATGCAACAACAAATGAATTGCAACCTAATAATGAAAATGTATAGGGTGATTATAAAACATTTACAATAAGACATTATTTATTCTAGTGAGGATATTAAAAACATAGAAATCCAATTGTTGTAAATAAACTACTTCCTATTTGATAATGCTTTATAGTTTATTTTCATTTTCTATTCCCTTGCTTGCTAACTGTGTGTTTGTCTCTGTGTGTGCATTTTGTCTTTCTCTGTGTGTGTGAACTTACACACATATAAAATTATACACACAGTGTTATATTTCTCATATAGCCCTCTGTTAGATGTGGGGTTGGTGAAAATCTTTTCACTATTCTGTAGGCTGTCCTTCTGTGTACTCATTTATAATTCAATATTCAACATAGAACAAAGAATAACTAGCCTGCAATCCACAACCCCAGAGAAGCTAGGAAACAAGGAGAATCCTAAAAGAGATATACATAGACCCATGAGAAGGAGAAAAGGACAAGATCCTCTGAATAAATTGAAAGCAAAGGTGTGGGGAGGGGTGTAGGAGAAAGAGAAGGGGAGAAGGGACAGGGAAAAGAGAAAATGAGGAAGCAGAAGGTCAGACAAGGAGAGTAAGGAAAGAGATACCTTCATAGAGGAAGCCATTATGGGTTTAAGAAGAAACTTGGCATTAGGGAAATTCCCAGCAGTCCACAAGGATGACCTCAACTGTGAATCTAAGTAGTGGAAAGGATTCCTTAATTGCTCATTAATGAGACTGATGTCTACCTTAAATGCTATCACAGAGCCTTCATCCAGTACTGATGGAAGCAGAAGCAGAGATTCACAGTGAAGCACTGAGCTGAACTCTTGGAATCCAGCTGTAAAGAGGGAGGAGGGATGAGCAAAGGGGTCAAGTCTGTGCTGGGGAACCCCACAGAAACAGCTGACCTGAGCAAGTGGGAGTTTGGGGACTCCAGGCTGACAGCTGGGGAACCTGTAGAAGATTGAACCTGGCCCCTGAGTGTGGGTGCCAGTTAGGGGGGTTGGACAGTCCATGGGGCCTCTGGCAATGGACCCAGTATTTATCACTAGTGTACAAATGAACTTTGGGAGCCCATTCCCTCTAGAGGGATACTCTCTCAGCCTAGATACACAGGATGGGGAGGTGCGGTAAGGTCCTGCCCCAAATGATGTGTCAGAGTTTGATGATTCCCCATGGGAACTTTCACTCTTGTTGAGGAGTGGATGGGGAGGGTGGGATGGGGAGATCATGGGGGGGGATGGGAGGACAGGAGGGAGACAGAACAAGGATGGGTGTGTAAAATAAGATTGTTTTTAATTTAAATAAAGATATTTTGACACATAAAAGAAATCAGAGGAAGGAGGGTAGGCAACAATCCTTTGTGAACAGGCACATTACAGTGCTCAGTAATATCACTGTTCACTCACAGTAGTGGTCCTGACAGAGAGATGATGTCTCCCCACAATCATCTCTATTTCCCACAGCAAATACATTATCTACCTATGGTCATGACTTTAGCTTCAGAAAATATTTTATAATGACTGTGAAATAAAGAATTAAATTATGCAAACATGCATACATCCATATATATATATATATATATATATATATATATATATATATGTATATATGTGTGTGTGTGTGAGAGAGAGAGAGAGATAGTGTGTGTGTGTGTGTGTGTGTGTGTGTGTGTGTGTGTATCAATATACATCATATTTTAACATCTGGCTACAATTATATAAAAAATGAAAATCACATTAATTTTCTTCTATTATTTTCAATTTTCATGTGATTTATTTTCTTTTTTGTTTGGTTTCATGCATGTTGTTTTACACACTATGTATAGGCTAATTGATTGTTTTCTGGGCTTGGTATTTTGTATGAATTCACAAGTCTGATTCTTACAATCCTGGTAACATGCCCTTGTGAACCCCAGGGAACCTTCATTCATAGGTAGGTTATTCATATGCTTGCAGATTTGAGGGATATTTCAACAGATACCACAATCCATAGTCATCATTCTCCCCATTGTTTCATTTGAAAGATCTGTTTTATGTTATGTATGTTTAGTATGCACTATGTGTGTCCTAGACATCCTAAGAGCTAAGAAGAGGGCGTCAGACACCCTGCACTGAAATTAAGGATGCTTGTTAGCCATCAAGTGGGTGTTGTGAACCAAAATGTGGTTAGTCTTCATCAAGAGCAGCAAGTGCTCTTAGTCACTGAGCCTTTTCTTCAGACCTGTGTGGGGAGTTCCATTACCTCAGCCATCTACTGCCTGGTTGGTAAGAAGGATTTAAACTGAAAAATTGAAATGAAAATAAGTATACTTGCAGTTAAAATTAGCTAATGTCCCACTGTAACTGAGCCCATGGCTTAGTCTATTCAATGATCTGGACACATAAAAGCAAGGTAGAGTGTTGTAAATCCGGTTTAAAATAAACAGATGGAGGAAATGACTGTCACAAGAATGCCACTGAGAGTTAGTGTCAGTGTTAATTATTAGCAGTATTGTACACTGTTTTGAAGTTTTTGTACAGAAATTTTCTGCCATCCCATTTTGTTTTATACTTAAAAGTCAATTGATATTCTTTACTCTTCATTACTTTACCTGGCTTTAGTTTTCTATTCTGATTTTCAGTGCATGTGTTCAAAGTGCTCATGGTTTATTGAACAAGCAATAGATGACAAACACTACTTAGTTTAAAGACTCTCATATTTGAGTTCTCTTATTAATCTTGGTGGTGAAAATCCACCAAGGTCTTCTGCTTAAAGTAAACACACAATTCTATAAGATATTTGTTTTTGAAGAGAAATTGTGTTTGCATAGTTACCTGGGTTACTGAAATGTAAAAATGAGATAAACTGGAAACACATTCAAAATCCCTTCTTTGGTACTTTGCAAGGTCATGCATTAGAATACACATATGAGAAGGTAAATCTTACTTTCAGTGAAATACATTTTAAAAGACCACCGGTCCAATTGTCTGAAGACATGATGATTGTCCTTCTGCACCACCCCTGTGGACTATTTCTAGGTTAACTTCAGTTTTATTTTTATTGTATCTAATTTTCATTGTATGTTTTTCAAACAATATATATCATGATTTGCTTCACCCTCCTCCTGCTCCTTGCAGATCTTCTCTACACCTTTACCCATCCTGGAGTAAGATATTTATTTTAATTTGACCTAGAAAAATTAAAAGATACCAAGATTAAACATTAAGGTTCAGAACTTGTATGGTTGCTTTACCACGTTTCCCATGTACCTGTGCACTCATGGGCCTTTTGGCTTCTCAAGTTTTGGAATCAGGATTGTAAGTCAGGGTGGCAGTAAGTAGTGTACATTGTGAAACTAAACCTGAGTACAAAAGGCAACCTGGTACTGATGAGTGATTGTGTTAGGCATCTAGTGAGAAACTTTAAGTGTTCAAGTTAAAAGCAAGGTTGGACATTGACCAGACACTACATGAACTGGGCAGGCTAACTCAGTTTCCACATGAGTGAGTACCACATTGCTTTCCAGGTCATACCAACTGAGCACAGAAGGAGGTATCTTCTCAGCAGGAGATATAAAGCCAAGTACTTTCTGGAGGTCTATTTGAACAGGTCATGAGGTTCACAATTTTTCATCTAATCCAAGATGTTAGTAACCAAACCATGTCCCACAGACATACATGCCTTGTCAATATGTAAATCGCAATTTAAGAATTAATTAAAATATTAATTTTGCTTTTCAATAGATTATGGAAACATCAATACTTATTAAGTCATTTGGTATTTTTATTTTGGCCTGTTTATGTCTGTCATGAAGGCAAACTACTTAACTGCTAAATACCAAGAACTGTAAAACATTCTAGAGGTTTTCTAATCTGTTCTTTCATCCATGTAAAAATAAAAAAGAGATATCCACACAAGTAAGATCACTCATCGAGTTGACCTCTAAGGAGACCTCTAAGGAGACTGTACACAATGTACCAGTGAACTTCCTACCTTAATTCTAATGCCCATTTTATGTCTTCTTTGCACTCCTGCATTTTGCAACCCATGTTAGATTTATGGCCAGAAGTTTATAGTCACTAGGCTTTTCTTATTGGAACTCTCTGCATTTATTTTTGAGTGCACTAGGTAGGTAAAACCTTGGATAACAATGTCCTCATTGTGGTGCCACAATTAAGCTTCACTGGAAAGAGCCCAAGGCTGACGTGTTTCACATTGACTATGTTCTTAGGTAAACAGTGTTACTTTTATTCCTGTAAATTCTTCTAATCATATATGGGAGACAAATAAAATATTACGTGAAACAATGCTTCTAAAGTTTAATCTATTTAACTCATAATATTTAAAAGCTTACTATGATTCTTGAACATTCTTCAATTGCTAAATAATATAATGCTTAAATAGCATTCTGATCACAATTATATTTCAGACACTCATACAAACACATCTCAAATAATGCAGCATGTGAGTATGAAAGATAATCAATGCCACATACAATAGAAATTTTGGTAGAAATTCATAGGCAAACTGACTACTGACAAAAGTATTATTTAAAATCTTCCTTTTTTTTATTTTCCCCTTTGGTCCTAGGGCATGGATGCTGGTCCCTTTATTTATTCTTGAAGATAGCTTAGGTAAATGAAGCCAAGTTTATGAATGCATATATAATTAAAAATATTTTATAATTTTCATATTAAAACAAAACAAAGCAAGCAAAAGTAGAGCAACAGTATTAATAAAAACAGATTGATTCATTTCAGAAAAGAGGAAATAACTTGAAAATCTTAAGATATGAGTATGTTTCTCCAGTGGAAATATAAAGTTAGACTTTAAAATTGATATGAGTGCATGGGTATGTGTGTATGTGTGTGTGAGGGAGAATTACAATAGATAATTAGTCTTTAGTTTATAATGGTTCATGTAATAGCTGTTTTCAACATCCTTCAAACATCTTGTACCACTGAAGTTTGGGTATTAACTTTTTCTTTTTCTTTTGGGTTCATCATACTGACTGAAGCATTCAAAAATACCTTAGCTATATATTAGATTTTAAAAGTTAAGATACTGAGTAATTAAAAGACCCTAAAATAACTTCCATATTTTTGGAGTAACTATAAAAATAATGAAAGATGTTTTGTTTGGTGTAGGCTTTTTACTTGACAAAATAGCCCATGATTCTAATTCACACACAACTTTTTATCAACGTGTCATAAGCTATTTGACATGTCCACTTTATTTTCTCAGATAAAGTTGTCTTATCTTATGGATTCTGTCCTGAATATATAAAAGGTTGGAACGATTTCTGACTTCACACACATTGCTTTTATAGTCACTTTATGTTTCAGTTTTGCTGTGATTAACTGCCCACTCTCATGCTAATCTCTCCCTTATTTTGTTTTACACCTGTGCCTATCTTAGCACGTTCATTTATTTATTCACTCTAAGACATGTTAAATCTTACAAGTTTTGTCTAACAACTGTTTGTTATTGCAGGGAGTTATAGCTGAATTTCCTTTCATGTATTGCTAGAAGACATAAACAATATTGCAATTAAAAATGAACCATTCTCAGTGATGAGGAGCAGAGAGAAATCAGGTTTCTGTATCTAAATTTCATATTCTATCACCAAGTTAATAGAATTGACAAATAATATGTATATTTCTTCCTGGCCAAATTTGAATACAGCTCTTTATGTGGTGTATGCATGGCAAATTTGAGAATGTGAAAATGTGCTCAGTCTGAGTAAAGGTTTCACAAGCTTGCAATGAAAGAAAACAGTAACATCTATGATTTTAAGGCACTGAAAAAATGAAATTTACAGGACATACAGTACTAATATTCTTATATCTGATAATAATATAATAATAGAAAATTGCTAAGGCTATGTAGCTGAAACATGTTTCCATATATATACATATGGAAATCTCATTAGCATAATTCCTACCCAGAGTATTTTTACAAAACATGTCAATGTATGTCATGATAAAACTTCTCATGTACTTGTTGCCAATGTGGCATATTTTCTTATTGTACAAACAAGACAGGAGATCATAATTTTTAATCTGTAACTTCACATGAATGTAAGTTAAAGTCTAGAGGCTTAGAAAAGGGAACTCTTCTATTTTTAAAATCTAAGCATTGCTAAGGAGGTAAGGGCCATTGCACCTAATATTTAGAGAACTATATCCAGGTGATTTAAAACTAAGTAAAAACATCTTCATATTTATGATTTACAAATCCAAAGGAACATTATAACTGCTTTGTGTCATAAGTTCACTGCTTCAAACAATCAGTAAAGTTATACAGCAATATTATTTGTGTTAAGAATTTCTTGGAGTGATCATATCTAGAGAAAACTTCACATGTGATATTTAAACAGGTCACTCAAAACTTGTGTTGCAAATCTATGGACTATGCACTGAAAAAGGAGATAGAATAGCTAATTGCTTCAACATGCTGGCTCATGTGATTGTGGAGACTGATCAGATTATCTGGCCTTACAGCTACTAGCCAGACAATCAGGAGAACTGGCAATTGACAGCTATGTTAAGCCAACATCTCACATCCAGGGAACAGACATGTAGATCAGTCCTAGTCTGATGGCCTGTGATCAAGAATCAAAAATATGCTTCTACTTAGGTTTGTGCAGGTTCCAGACCCAAGATGAGATGATTCAGTTCAAGTACATGGGAGAAAGGGTAAGAAAATTATGTGTATAAATATTCCAGCTCAAGTGACTTGGACAAAAGGAAATTCTGTACTACTCATGGTGTATCTACCTTTTTGTTCTCCCTGGATCTTCAAATAAATGCATGAACCCACCTACATTGGGGAGGGTAATGTGTTCCACTTAAGTCTACCAACTGAAACATTTATCTTATCCACAAGAACCCTCACAGATATACCCAGAGCAATGTTTGGCCAAATGTCTGGGAATTTAGTAGTTCAGTCAAAACACAATCATCAGAGAAGTACGGATTCCTCTTTCTGCTTTACATTGCCTGCTTGTGAAACTCCCAGTGTTCCAGACATCTGTGTCAAGCTGAAGGATATTCCAAGGTTACAAACATCTGAGAAAAACTAATGCCATTTTCTGTTCATGTGTGTATTCTTAGGACTGGCTGGGACATTACATTACTTAAATAATATCTAACAGTAACTAATAGCACTTGCCTTTCAATAAAATGCTTTAATATTTTAGTAAAACATATGAGGGAATAAAGGATGGATATTTCAATGGAAGAAAAACTCCAGGAATGAGCTGTGGGCTGTCCTTTTGATATCTTATGCAACCTCACACAACCTCCACTATGTGGGGAGAAGATGACTTTCTCAACACAAAGTTGACTATACATTTTCTTACTAAAGCTTAAAAAACTGGGAGTTATAAAATGCATTTGCACAGTATGTGATTTTTATTATAAGTGAAGTCATGGTCAGGATGTCAATGGTTTGAAATGCAGCAATAAGATTGTTTCCCCTTTCCTGGGGAGTTGAGAGCGTGGCATAAAGAGCACTTCATAAAGACTCCAGAAAGCCCTGAGAAGAAGAATAAGCCCTTTGACAACATTGCAGCATAAGGTGATAACTTTAGGTTAGTCCCATGTAATAGTCAGTCATAAAAAGTAATTAGGATTGAACGTGTACTATAGAAAGAAGGGTAAAATATTTCTTTAAAAGTGTGTAAATCTGAAAAGCAGTTGGTTAAAATCTCAACTCAGGCTTTTTAAAATTTCAAGAGTATTTATTTTTAAAAGAAGAGACTACCATGTATCTTTCTGGTACTGTGTTGTACCACTTGATGCCTGCCATCTCCCTTTATATTCTACCAGGAAGACTGATCTTAAAAATGAGGCAATTATCTTTCTGATGAGGCAAGCATTTCCTCAAAATTTTATCACAAGAATGTTCATGATATAGGAAAAATAAAGTGTGCAATAAACATGTATAAGGGCACTATGACCAACCTGTTTGTATATTTTCTATTAATTAGTGATTATTTATATTTCTGTCGAATGTGTATACTATAATGGGCATGCTGGTTCAGAGAACAGCTGTCAAGAGATGTTTCTCCTTCCATTATGTGGGCCAAGGGTCAAACTCAAATAATCAGGTTTAGCAAGGCAAGTCATTACTCTCTGATCCAACTGGTTAGCCAATCCTGTACCTTTAAAAAATCGATTATCTCTACATCCTTTCCCAACCCAGGCCCCCTGAATATGGGTGTCAGTTAGGAGGCCTGGGCAGTCTATGGGAGTGGATCAGTATTTATCCCTACTGTGCAAATGCAGTTTGGGAGCCCATTCCACATAGGGGGATACTCTCTCAGCCTAGATGCATGGAGGAGGGCCTAAGCCCTGCTCCAAATGATGTGAGAAATTTTGATGATTCCCCCATGGAATGCCTCACCCTCCCTGGGGAGCAGAAAGGAGATGGCATAGGCAGAGTTGGGGGGCATGGGAGGACAGGACGGAGAATCGGGATTAATATGTAAAACAAGATTGCTTATAATTTAGATTTTAAAAAGAGAGAAAAATACAGTATCTTTCAAGGATAAATTTTAATTTTTTTTTAAAGCAGGATCCAAACACTTTTATTTTTTACTACAATTCAAAAGTATATTGTTAAAAGACAGTAATAATAACAATTAATACATATCTAACAGCTCATTTCAAATGCAGTAAATGATATAGTGTTCACTGGAATATAGACTCTGTTATGTTTGGCTGTATTATTTTATATGTATTCTTGTTTTGCCTACATGTATGTACATGTACCATGTGGATGTCTAGTGCCAAAGCCTATCAGAAGAGGACATCAGAGTCTTTGAAAATGGAAGTAAGGATAGTATGGGCTACATGTGGATGCTATAACCTGACTCTGGATACCCTGGAAAGGCAGCAAGTAATATACTGTAAACACAACCCTAGCACAGGCTCTTAATTGGAATCTCTTTGGTAGGGTAATTTGACATGTTTTCTTTCTCTAGGGTACATATTACTTCCCTACAATAGTCATAGTAAAATTTCATACATTTCTGACAAGAAAGCAACATGTGTGAATGCATAAATCCTTGGTAAACAGGATTCAGTGAGAAAGCACAGAGAGTCAGACAAATTAATTATTTGTGAATGAATCTCATATATAGTAACTGAGGTACAATTTTATTATTTGTAAAGGAATAAAATAATAATAGAGCAAAGCTCTTCTGCAGTAGGAATATATATAGTTAAATATGTCTTCTTTTAATGTAGATGGATATTTATAGTGAAGGTTATCTGAAGAAAATAATAATTATGAAAATTTCTAATCTCACCCTAGAGTTCTATGAAGAAAATGTCACCTTACCCTGCATAAATGAAATACTCAGCTGTTAAAGAACTGGATAAAAATGTATCCAGCTAAATAAGGCTCTTTGTTTTAACTGTTGTGATTTTATTGATAAATATACATGAAATTAATTTATGTTGAATTTTCTCCTGAAAATCAGTGGCCTTTAATCACCTTGCATGTGTATGAGTATGTGTGCATGTGTGTGAATGGTTGTTTGTTCTTAGATATATGTAAACTATGAAATTTTCATAGTAGACTAAATATACTTTAACATAATATTTCAGATACCAGTGAAGGGGCAGTTATTCTGGATATTAAGGCACCCAACATAGTCCAAAAAATGTGAGTTTATCAAACTAAGTAAATAACTGTATTTTCTAGAATACAAAGTTGCAGAAAAATCTCTTTTGATAAAGACTGGCTGCTTTGGACCTATTGCTTGGCCAGAATTCCCATGACACATTAAAACATTTCTAGAATGCACATTGCTTATAACAGTTGTCACTGCTGGGGAGTTATTTATTTTTCTCTTCATGGTAAGTAGCTATAAGTGATCCTCATTGATTGACTAGAGATGTGCACAAAACGCTGACCAGAAAAAGGCCATCCTGCTTGGCAGTTTTTAAGAAAGCACTAATATAGCAGATACTGAGATGAAAGTAGATACTCCAAGTGAACATTATGTGGACTCTGGATGCTTCCTTGCTATTCCCACAAGAGCATGCCCTATAAATAATGCCTCTAAATGGACTTTGTGTAGCATAGCAATGTCATTAAAACTTGGCGTTAAGGCTCCCAAATGGAAGAGCTTTTGAATAGTTTTTTTTGTTTTTTTTTTTGTTTTGTTTTTTTTTTTTTTTTACTCTTTATAAAGATAAACACAGTAGGTCACTGTTCAGAGAGGCTAACACACGTCTTGAATAAAAGCCACTTTGAAAGAACAATATAAAAAAGTCTACTGTCTGTACATAGACTTTCCATTTTAGCAGACTGAACAAAGTAGATTTTAGTTTTTGCATTCTCCTTTTCATAATGTTCAATTTTGATTCTCAATTGTTTCAATGAATAAAGACATACTAAATATTGGCAGTCAGTAAAACGAGTCTGTTCATATAAAAAAGCTAAAAATTAGATGTTATGGTGAAATATTATAAAAACATAAGCAGGACAAGATAAGAATAGCCAAATGAAAGATTCTAGTTATTTAGAAAATACTAACAGACTTTTCATTCATTTCTCCAAGTGAGCATAATTTTCTTAAAAGATGTGTATGTGTCTCTGTGAGTGAATGTGTGTGTGTGTGTGTGTGTGTGTGTGTGTGTGTGTGTGATTTTCTATCTCTAAACAGGCTCTCCATCTTCATTTTAATGCCTTATTTTACCTGTTCATAACAGACATAGGGTATTCATTTTAAGCCCTTGATGTTTAACTCATTTGATACATTCTAAGCTACTTTTATTCTCTCAAATTTATGAGTAAACAAAAGGCCAAGTTTTCTACCTGTATATGCACACGATCAGATAAAAACAAAGGCAGTAGACTGATGGGGCTGTGCTGGCCAGCATTCAAGCACCTATGTAGCAGTCGGTACCCAGAACCTTATCTCAGTCACCCGTGGTACAGTGATTTGTGTTACCATTTAGCATTTTATTTTTTTTATTAAGATCAGTGACCCCATTACCTATGGCTCTTTCATAATCCCCTTACTTTCTTTAATGTCTGACTTCCTTTGTGTCTTCTGTGTTCACTTCTTCCCTTCAACTTCATCTCATGGGCAGATTGTTCCTGCTATCCCTACATTTAAGACAGAAATCTACTCTTATGTACTTCCTTCCTCCTACTTACCCTTCACCCTAACATTTGATTATTTTGACAGTAACTATCTTTTAAATTCCCTAATCAGCTACAAGTGTGCAAAGCAAAATGTGGGGGCTATGAAAGCTGCAGTTTCCCTGCTTACCCTTACAAATGTCCATTTGAAAGGCAAAGAAGGATGATCAGGAGACCTGGTTTACTGTGAAACTGCTCAAGATGACAAGATCAATCAAACTACTTTTTTTACCAATTACAAATTTTAAAGTTGGAACCTTGATTGTAGGACAAGACTCAAAGTTTCCTCGAAGCTATCTTCATATATCTTTATTTCATAATCCATAGATTGTTGCATTGCAATATTGTCCTAGCTCATTTCCATCCTCCATCACTTAAGACTTCCAGTCAAAAGAAACAACACTCAAAGATAAAGAGGCTTTGCTGGAATTGTTCTGGTACAGTGCTGGGAGAACTAGGTGATTTATCTACCAAAAACAAAACAAAACAAAACAAAAACAAAATCAAAAAAACATTTCAAGGTTCCAAAGTGTTTCTAAATTAGCTCTCAATCTTCTTTTTAAGTGTTAATCTTTCATTCATGAAGAAAATTAGCCTTATTATCATTTATTGGTCCTTTTGTCAAATTTAGCATGTGTCACAAATGGGATTACACGTGACAAAAGGACTGTGTTTCATTTTAGCTATAAAACTAACCACTTAGGAGCTGGATAGAGAACATGGGTGCTACATTTATTCATTTTGACTGTTTGACACTTGGGGAATCTCAGGAAATCTAAGACTGCAATAAAGTAGCAGGAAGGGAGGATAGTAGAGAGAAAAGGAAGAATGTAGGAATGAGAAGCTGGCATACACAAAACACAAACCACAGGCCATACTTACATAGTGCCTATTTCAGAGGCATCACAGAAATCCTGTCTTTCCACAAAAAGTATCATCCATGAATAAAACATAAACTGTTACTACTTCCAACAATAAATAATTTATAGCCCAATTATTTGAGTAATTCTCATTGAAAGTTTCAAGTATAATACTATAAAGCCAAACAATGTACTTATTGGTTTAAACATACACACACACACACACACACACACACACACACACACACTCCCACACACACACACACACACACACACACACACACACACACACTCCCACACTCACACACACACCTCACAAAGGGAGGAACAAATGAAGTTGATATGCCTACAAAGTGTGTGTGTGGGCAGAGTGGAAAGATGGTTATCATCAGTAGGGCAAAACTGTAGAATTCAAAGGACACTGGCACCAGATCAAGATAAATTATTGTGAATGACCAGAGTTACATCTGTCAGGAAGTATGAATAAATAAAATTAACAAACATGGGGAGAGGAGGATGGGGAGAGGGAGAGGAAGAAAGTGAATACAAATTTAATTTTTTAATTTTTTTTTCTGGAAAAGGGATTAGCCAGAAGGCAATCTGAATGAGAGAAGTGTTGCAGCCATGCTTAGCCCTACCTGTAGAGACAAGCATCCTCTCTAATGAGGACCTCTGGGATAAAGAAACCTGCAGAAGCTCTGGAAGTAATAGGACCCTCCCTCTAGGCAGGAATGGTGGGGCTGCACCTGGTGTTCAGAAGTGGCACCTCATTATCCCAGAGGTGCAGAGTAGCTGGAAGGAGTTCAGAGGCTTGTGAGAAGAATGATTAAGATGCAGAGAGAGATGATTTGTGATGAAAGATTAAAGCATTAGACAAGATACCCTGGCTGAGCAACAGGTTGATCAGCAAAGAATCTGTGAATAATCAACAATATACACACTTTAGAGAAAAGGCACTATTTAACATTTACCGTGCTGTCTGGAGAAGGGTTATAGAGAATAATCGCATAACACAAAGAAAACAGAAGACAAGTCTAAAGTTAGGAAAGGGAAGATACAAGAGGTGAATATCTTCTCCGAACATGAGGAAGACGCAGTGTTGAAAGAAGTTCTGTGCTTGTAGTGACGTAAATAAGAAACTGGTGATTCAAGCAAACTCACCATTCAAAAGAAAAATTGAGTTCTGTCCCTGTATTTCTTCATGCAACATCTTTATTAAATGATAACTTGAGCTGGCAAATTGGTGCATCTTTTTCTAGGAGAAAATTACATAAAATATGAATGTAGGCCCTTTTAATATCACTCTCAATGATCTCAATGATTCTTTATGTGGGTTTGTAGTGAGGTACTTTAAAATAGTGTATTATGAATGAATCACATGTATAATCAGACATGTGGGTAGATGGACAACCTTGAAGCACCTCTCTGTAATAGTAGATGGTGTATCACACAAGGAAGTAGAGGGTTCCCAGGCAAAAAAATAAAAATAACACCCCCAATACCACATGTTGCTGTGTGACTCATGAGCCATTATTTTCTCACCAAATTACTCAGCAGTGTCCAACCCCTGGGAGGATCTTAATTGCTGATACAGATATTATTTTTAAATTATGATATTTGGGTTAATAGCTACCCATATTCCTGGTAACACATAATATTCTTTCCTTAAACATCAGAATTCTGTTTTCAGTATTTTGGAACACACTATATACACAACAAAAAATTGAACTGAAATAGTTATATTGATCTATCATATATTTTACTTTTGTATTTTACTTGTTGACAAATTTTTATTTGGGACCATTAAGAATCAATGAAATACTAATCTGTACTTGTGATGTACATGTTTATAATTTGTAGAAGTGTACACATGACTTTTTCCTCTGTTATGACAAGTTTCCCTAGTTTCATATTAGTTGTTCTCCATTGAACAAACAATGGAACTGAGGATCCAATAAGTTTCCAAGAAGCCAAGGTCAATGTGACAAGAAAACCAAGAATGTTATAGATCTGAATCTTCTGCCTGTTGGGCCTGGTGTCTCTCCACACTGATTCTTACATGATTTATAAACTTGACCACCATAACAGCATAACTATTTATACACAAACCACAGCTTTGCTTCAAGGCTCTTGGAAATCTAATACATACAGTTATTAATGGTCATAAAAGAAGCAGATGTGACAAAAATAATAATCATACTTATTTGCATAATTATTATACATGTGTAAATATTTGTTTTCACAGGAATACTATTTTCCCATAGAGTGATAGATACACCATAGGTGATTAAAATGCACATCTTGTCATGGGGAAGAGGCAACCTAACTATGACCATAATAAGTGATTGCTGTGCTCAGAAAAACACAGATAGAGGAGCTGGGTGGAGCTGAGAGGAAAAAGGAAGATAATCTGGAGAAGGTGTTCCAGGAGGGTGGGGCAAAACCTGAGGAGGAATGTGGAAAAATAGAGGAAGTCCTGTCAAGTTTCCAGACACTGAAAAACAAGCACAGTGCAAAAAGGCACTTGGCAACAACGACTCTACTTCACCAAGGAGCAAGCAATCTGCAGAACAGAAGGTCCCAGTAGCAGGAGAAAATTCTTAGCAGAGGCAAACAGCATCTTGGAACTGGCTGAAAAGAACGTTTAAATGAAAGACAGGAGTAAAGAGACTGAGTCAGGCATTGGGCACTGGACTGCAGGAATTTGGAGACTGAGGACTACCCAAGTGTTAAGCCAACAATGAGAGTCAAGGGTGTGCCATGTGGACAGTGAAGGATAGTGCATTCAGAAACACAAATATCTATGTTGAAGGGGAGAAGGAAGTAACAAACTATAAATGAAGCATATGGATATCAGAACCATAAAGACATGTAAAACAAAATACAAAAAGAAAATAACAATAGTGACTGTTCAAAATCCTCCATGAAAGCCAGCCACAGTCTCTCTCAGTGAGTTCTGAAATCTGAGTGCCCAGGTCAGTTCCCCTCACAGCCCTGGCAGGGGGAATCTGGAAAAGCTATTTCATGCCCCCCTAAGTCTTAGATTTTTTTGAAAGTGAAAAGCAGAAAGTTGTACCACTTTCCACAAATTCAGTAAGAGAATTAACGTCTTAAGCCAAAGAGCTCAAGAGTGGTTGTTAGAGTAAAGCCTGAGATAAAAGGTCAGTTTCCAAAGACATGAGAGCACTTACTATACTGGAAAGAGTGAAATGGGATATAAGAGGGAAAAAACATATAAAAATAGTATTTTGTTTGAAGAATCCAAAAAGAAGAGATGAAAGGGGAGGGGAAATTAAACACTGCACTTTTAAAAACTGATGGATAAAATGAGAAATGTTACTTAAAATGCATTAGCTCCAAGAGAATTTACTATGAAAAATGTAAATTTGTGGAAAATGGGCAAAGAAGTCACTTATTCCTGAAAGACCCAATTCAGAAACCCATCTTCAAAACACACTCAAAGAGGTTCCCTTCTTCTCATTCCCAGAAATGCCTTTAAACAGCCAAGTGTTTCAGCCCTGATTCAAATAAATAACCAAGCATTTCATGTCTGAATGCCATTCAAAAGCAGCGAAGTCACTCCTTCTAATCTCCTAATAAAGTCATACCACCAGCCTTAAATATTTACTTTTGTATGTAACAATTAACAATGACACTAATAGCCAAACTCTGGGTTGCCTACTATAAGGTAAACCTTCCATGTCATATTTCAGACTTAGGGGGATAATCTTTTAAATCTCTATTTGCTTGTAATAAAACTCATGCTCAGAGACAGTTAAGCCTGTTTCTGATGCAGAGCACAGACTTGAATGGAAGTCTGTTTGAAGAAAAGACTGTGTTTTTAGCAATGGTAATGTCTTAGTGAAGGACTTGAACTGAACCCTTATATCCTTTCATTAAATGGCCACCCATTATCCAGGATCTAAACAAGCTATGTCAGCTAGTTATTTATTTATTTTTTTAGCTCACACTTCCATCTAAGCCTGTGTTTACCAACCTATATGTTTGTCTGAAATCTTGTAAAACTTGAAACCACATTTCTTGACCACTCAGTGGCTAGTCAGAATTTGAGAAAACTTCTCTTCTCTCTGGAGAACAAGCCAAAGCCTCACCCATGCCAGGCAGTCTACCACTGACAGAAAGCTAGACTCTGGACCATGTAACCTTAAGACTTTTAAATGAAATAAAGTTTTCGTATTCATTCTCAGTTCTCACAGTCTGAGCATCCCCTCAAGCTGCATTTGATTTTCATGTTTAATGACACATGGATCTTTTCATACAACACAGCCTCTCAAGTCAAGCCAGTTACTTCATCTGTGGCTAAAGTGAAGAAAGTGACTTGATATACTGCAGAAGGGAAACTTCTAGTACACTTTCTGGAGAGACTATCTTTCAATCCCCAGGGTGAAGCATAAATAATGGCTAATACCTGCTCTCTATTGCATTAGGATCTCTTCAGGACATTTTTGGCAGTGTTTAATTTTAGCTTTAAATATTAACTTTAAAACAAAGCTTATGTAAGATTCAATTCCATTGTATTTATAGCTGGTGAGTAAATAAGAGATAATAAGCACTGAAATAAAACATGGTCAAGAAGAACCAAAAATTGAAAAAGAATGTAAGTGCTACACAAGGTACACAAAACATAAATTTAATAATAATAATAATAATAATAATAATAATAATAATAATAATAATAATGTTTAATGCCTTATGAAGAAGTGATGGGGTGAATAAAACCAATAGTAGGGATGCTATTTTAGCTGGAGTGTGGGACTACAGAGTATTTCAAGAGGAATATGAGATAAGGCATGAGAAAAGAATGATGTAATGACTTCGTAAGGCTAAGATAAGCATGGTCAGACTGAAAAGTCAGTTCTCAGCCCAGTCATGACAAGGCAAGGTGTTTACACTGGATTCTGCCATCACCCGTGTAGGAGCAAATAATAACAGTGATGTACAAATGAGACAACCAACTTACTAGGGAATCCACTTGGCAGAAGAAAATCACACAGTTCATTATCACCACACCAAAAGCACCATGGCTTTTCAGTAACTTGATAGATGTAAGCTGATTTTTAAAAGCCCGTGATATATATCTTTACATCTGAGGTTTAAAAAAAAATGACATCAAATATTCTTGACACCTTAGCATGAACAGGAACAAATGCAGAGTAGAGATTCCCAATTTGTGGGAAAAGGGTAGAACTGATAAACCAATAAAACTGTAAATGTTGTATAAGGGACTGATTTTCACAGAAATACTTAGAGACAATACTATTTATAATCATAAGAAGCAAGGAAGCAGGCATACCATTCATATGTTTCCAATAGACACATGGACTTCTCTTTTTCTTTGTATTTTTTTAAAGAAGAATAAACAGAGATTTATTAAGTAAAAATGAGATAGAACTCCCAAGAATGTGAGGGTCTGCAAGGGAACAACACCCATATATGGTCTTCCTAACATAAAATTACAGTACTACATATGATATTATGTTGTGGGCTTCTACTAGAGTATGTTACATACTTCAACAATTTAAAAATTCTAAGATGTCAAATAGACGTTACTCTGCTTTACTTTCTGTTGCTCTGATGAACACCGTGACTAAAGTCACCTTGGGAAGAAAGAACTATATTTTTTTTTACACATTCAGAAAATATCCCATCATTTAAAGCAGTGGCTCTCACCCTTCCTAATGCTGGGCACTTGAATATAGTTCCTCATGTTGTGTTGACCACCAACCATACAATTAGATTTGTTGCTGACTACAATTTTGTTACTACCATTCATCTTAATGTAAATCCATTGGTCCTAGGAAGCCCCTTTGTAAGAGTTGTCTAAGTCCAAAGGGGAACAATTGATTTATAGAAATCAAGGCAGGAATTCAAACAGGAGCAGGGATAGGAACTTCAAAGGAAAGGTGTTCATTGGCTTGACCCTTATTGTTTCTTCAGCTAGCTTTCTTATATAGCCTAGGTTCACCTGCCCAAGTATAGCACCACCCTCAGTGGGCTGGGTCCTCCTCCTACATTAATTAGCAATCAAGAAACCATTTAACAGATGTGCCCACACAGGCCAACTGATAGAGGCACTTAGATTAAGATTCTTATTTCCAAGGTGTGTCAAGGAAACAACCAAGATTAGCCATCACAATGGCTAATCACATGATCAGGTTTAGTTTGCTTTAGCAGAGATAACTTTCATTGTTCAATAGCACAATTTTTACAAGATCCCATATACATATACATGTAAACATGCATGAAAGCATACATCTAATAGTTCATTACCATTTTTAGTATTCTTTAAATTGTGCAACTCTGTGTGAGATGATAAGCCTACTGAATGAAGCATTCCTGACAAAGGCAAGGATTCTGACATGTACAGTATCAAATCAGACAAATCTAACGAGACCATATCAACAGGAGTATGAGTTACAAAGCTATTAAAACAGCATAGAAAAAAGATTACAAAGGTTTGGTTATAGTAATAGCAGTGATAATGAAAATGAGAGAAATTTTAGAAAACTTTTTTAACTGAAAATTGAGAGTAAATGAAAGTGGGAATCATGGCAGCTAACATTCAGTATGGGTTATTAGAAAACCAAGCATTATTTTGAAATGTAAACACACACTGACTCATTTAATACTCCTGGTGCCATTTTCCTAATGTTGAAATGCAAGTATAGAGAGCCATGGAAAGTTTTTCAAGGCTGAAAGCGGGTAAATAGAAACTGGAGTGGAACTAGGGCTGTAGGGACCTGTCTTACCTAGTACTGGAGATGACTGGTCTGTATCCTTTAGATTACTAGTTACTTTGGTAGTTACAGAAAGAAAAGATATCAAATGGAGTACTAAAACAAATAAATAAATACAACTGGCTTATTCTTGCCATTTTGCTTTTAAAATCCTCGGAGAACACATAAGTAGGTGAGCAAATGTGAGTTGGGTGTTTTGTGCAGGTTATTATTGGTTATACACCAAGTACCACACCATAGCAAGGCTCTAAGTGATGGTATACGTTTTGGGATATGTATATAGATTTTTAATTTCTTTTTGCCCCCCCTGCAAAATTGATTGAAAAGTCTGAAAACAGATACAGAAGGACTGATCTTAGAGAAATATTTGCTGATATAGGGTGTGTGTAAAATAACATGTGACTTCTAAGATACATGTGAACCAAAATCTGCGTGGTGATCCCAAGGCCAAAATGAGATCAAGCACCAATCCCAGGGTTTTGTAACAATTGCATAAATAGGTCAGTAGTGAGGTATTAAATTGATCCTGATCTAGAGGCTGTGGCTGGGTAGATGAAGTGAGGCCAAGAGTCCCTGGAAATGTGGAGAATGGTCAAAAGTGAAAGTGTTCTAATAGAGATACAAATCATTTTGTCATGAATGAACAGATGAGAAAGGACAAATGGACAAATTATTATAAATCTTCTTTTAATAGAATTTTCTGTGCAACTGATACTGTTATTGCATATCCATAGATCTGTACATTTGTGAGAATGTGATTGCTATTTTAAAATTGAGGGGTTATTTTGTATAATAAAAGTTCCCTTGAGATATTAACAGTCAAGTTCTCCCTTTGTAGATATATAATAAAAACACAACTGTATAGAAGAGTGTGTTACATATCCTCTCAGCAAATTCTTTTAAAGTTCATTGAAAATTTAAGAGATTATTATTCCAGGAAGGATGGAATTTCCCTCTACAGGAAAATATCCACAACTGAAAGACATAATGCAATAAATAAGTACATGATTTCAAAGAAAAATAAAACTGAACACCTGCTTCCTGTCAGGATTATGATGAGCACACTGGGAAATGCATCTTTTGTTTCTATTATTAAAGGTGACCACACCAAGAAAGAATGATATTGTGCAGGAGTGTTATCTTTTACTTTGTTCACACCCAGATGAGAAATTAAAAGCAGAAGCTTTTTCAGATAAGTCTCTACCTCCCACACACAAGGAGCTACAGAGAGAAGACTGTGGCTACATTCTACCCTGTCAATTGTTCAACTGATTTTTTTTTTATGAGACCATTTATTTGAAGTGAAGGAGAACTATAATTGAATAGTTTGAAATTATTCTCTACATTTTTAAACCATAGTACAAAAGCAAAGCTATATGAATCAAAGTGTGGTACATTTGAAACCAAAAACAAAACCAACAATCATGGGATATCTATATCTGTGATTATGTAAACTCTACATATTATTACTTCATATTTGGGTGGGCAGGTAGATTAATGTAGTTGAGCATAAGTCTCTAGGCAACTTCAAATTTTCTGTAAATCACACAGATAAACATTCTATCATCAATAGTAAATATAAAATGATACTTAAATTCAACCAATTTGTCTCCAGTTTAAGTTTCTTAAATGAAGACATTTCTATAAATGCAATAAATAATAAGTAATAAATGAGAGTATACTCACATATAACAGCAAATGTAAGACAATTTCACATTGGCCATTTTGAAGATGGATCATTCTGAATATCCTAAGATATTTCCTGTACACCATGAAAGACACCTGAGACACGTATCTGGTGATAAACCATTCAACACTTACAAGTTGTGAGTCTACCCTGAGTGTTTTAGTACAGTATCTGAGAAGAAGCCAGACTTTTGCCTGCTGCTGCCCTTGAGCTCACTGCATAATCAATGGCACAGACTAGGGAACAGGCAAATTCTTAGGCCAAGTATACATCCAGAAAAGGTAACTCTAACCCAGCTTGAACTTTCTTTCTATTTACTGTAATTAAAAAATATATTTTATAAGGCACAATAGATCATTTTTCTTTTTTCCCAGAACTTTTTTTTCCTTAGAAATTTATTTAACTCTCCAAAACCTTATCACTACCTTCTATCTATAATAAACTCATTAAACCTATAATGTAAAAACAATAACTTCTGTAAGTTATAGTTTATGTGAATACATAAACACATGAAAACATATAAAATGTACAGTATATATAACCATACGTTTTATACAGTAAAGGACATTGGCTAATTAGAAAGCATCACATAATAAAACACACACATTTAATTCTAAGAATTTGCTGTTGTCATTGATCATAGCTGGATACAATTCATGAATGTAAGGTAGGAAGTGAATTTATTCTTCTGGAGTAGTCACTGACATGTGTGTACCAGTTCAACCTTACCTGGCTTCAATTTTCAACAAGCCCTGAAGAATATAACACATTTCTAAAGTATATGTTGATATCACCAAAGAGCAAAAAGTTCACTTCCTGGAAGTGAAGAGACTTCAGTTGAAACTTCTACCATGTGACTTTCCAGCATGTACCTCTGAGCACACTGTGGCCAGTGTGCCATAGTATAGATCAAAAACGACCCGAGCCGGGGGCAATTCCGCTTTGATTGTCAGCACTGATCTTAAAATAGACAAGTTATCCATTCATGTTAAATGAAGGAAGGAAGGAAGGGAGAGGGAGCTGGGAGAGTGAGGGAGAGGGAAGGAAGAATAGAGGGTGGTGGAAAGAAACCGGAAGATTTCACATCACTGCATCCCCAGTCCTCTGTGGAATTAAGAAAATTGAGTAGACAGTTTCTCTGGGTGTGCTTTTTTTTTAAACTCTGAGATACATAAGTTACATGAATCAATTTAGAGAATTTTACAACCACCATTTCTTAACTAGAAAGATTTCCAGATAGGTATGCTGAGATTGAGAGCTTACTAAGCCTACATTCCAGTCATTTCCAGGGTTAGAGCTTTAAAAAATAAAGAAAAGAAGCAAAACGCCTCTGGTACTCATTCTGACAAAGTTCAACAAGATGTGCACTGTTGGAGGAGTTCCAAAGAGCTGGGTGTGCAGACATAAAATTAATCTTCCGGGGTTCCGTCTTCTGATAACTGAGAGGACTTGTCTTAACTTTCACAGTTTTGACTTTTAGCATCTTTGAACATTCTAGTCTACAGTGAAAATTAGTTGATTTTAAAGGATCAAAACAGAGTACTTAATTTTTTTCATGGTTTATAAAGTTACCAATACAAAAGATAACATTTTAAACTTCAGAAATGATCTTTATAAAATCAAGATAGGACAGTTAGCTAAGAGACTTATCTTTGGTGTCTCTAAGACACTAACTAGCCTCTTGGAAATGCAAACAAATCCTATTTAGAAGAGTTAAAATCAAAGTGATTTAGTGTACGTTGCTCACATGTGTGTCAAGGTAAATGCTCAGGATATATGTTTTCTGGATGACAGACTGAAGGTGGACGGGAGGCATGAATGGGACTCAGAAAGACAGGATATCATCATATGAAGACAGAGAGGATAGAACAAATTGCATCCAGAATCAACACTGTGGACCCAAGATTTTATTATGAGAACCAACTGTGTTATTTCAGAAACTAAATATGTGGCAAGGGAGTCAGGTGTGTCAGTATGGACACATCATGAGATGAGACAACACTGGCTACTTCTCATCCTGTCATGTGTCATTGATGGCAGAGCAAGGAAAGGAGCCACTGGGGAGAAGGAAGCAAATATAGGATTTCCTCGTGTCAGACCTACTTGTTAGCTTGGTGTGCCCACGTTCCCCATTTGTTTTTAATCCTGTGCTACAGATATGAAGCAAGGTTGTTAACTTGATCATTGGCAGTATATTGTTAATGACTCTGAAACTACCCAATAACCCCACAATTAGCCTGACAGGTCCTCTGGGAAAATTCCAATGTCATCATTTGAAACAGATTCTTCTACTAAAAACTTAGAAAATAAGTATGATTTATCTCATTTTCTAAAATGCCTTTAGAAAGACAATGCATCAGATTTACACAGACAAGTACACTAAACATAAGTAAAATACAACGGAAGAGTAAAATTATTTTTTAAAAGAAAAGGGCAGGAAGGATTCTGAAAAGTCATAAGACAATGCTGTCTCAAGGACCATGGACTAACAAAAACCCCAACACCAGGCGTGAGAAGCCCCCTTTTGGGGTTGTTGAACAGGGTTATGCAAGAGACTCCCAAGACATCATAGGCTATTGCTTTAGTACTTGGTCAACTCCCAGATGTTGAACATAAGTTTCTGTTTTCTGTTAAATACGTGATGTACATTGGTCTTGGCTCCAAAGGCTCTGATCCAAGAGTCAGAGGGTTGGTGGAGATTCTGACCTGAACACCTCCTTCCTCTGTATGGGCTTTCAGAAATTCAGAAGTTGCCATGCAGGCTTCCAAGGTAGGAAAGTAACCAAAAGTTTTACCCCTATGATGCTTATGAACCACAACAATGACCAGAGTGGCGTGATAACACCAAGGATGCAATACTGTGGGATGGATATAGACAAACAAAAGAGGCAACAACTTTGAGAGAGACCAATAATCTTCTCCAGAAAGGAATGGAAGGAAGGAAGAGAAGGGTAAAACTAAACAGGCTTTTGTTTATTGTTTATTTTGGAGACAGTGTTTCATGTAGCTCAGCCTGGGCCTAAAGTAGCTATGTTACTGAGTCACATCTACCCTATTTGTAAAACATTTAACTTTTGTGAATAGGTTCATAAATGATATATGTAATTTATACTGATAAGCACCAAAAGCAAAAGGGATAATTGTGAGAATAGACTGGCTTTTGGAGTTGAGAAGGGCACTGGCAAGTACTTTCCAATAGCAATTCAGAACATTGTTCAGTTTCAATTTCACTTGCTCAGAAGTTACCATGACCTTTCAGTTCAAGTGTTAGAAAATATCATTGATTAACATATGTGCTGCTCCTGTTTAGTTTTACACCAGACAATTGCCAGGCAGATGATGCAGCATGGGACAGAGACAGGCTTTTGCTACTAAAATCTTCAGAGCACCAGAGGGTTGAGATAATCTTTGAGCTCTCTCTGACCCTTCTCCTTAGCAAATGAGGACTTAACTTTCCTTAGGTAACTTGATTCCATAAGGGCAGTATTGAGGCTTCTTGCAGAGGCCCCTGAACGTTTAGTAGAGTAAGACAGCCCCAGTGCTCCCTTCATAGCCAGACACCTCAGGCAGAGCTAGTTCAGCACTGGTGTGTGGTCTAGAAACGATCTAGTCTCCAGGCATGAGACTGCTAGATTCTGGGATTATTTCCAGGTCTTCAAGTGAGTGAGCAGTGGATTAGATCATTTTGTTTCCTTTCACTTTCTTATAAAGAATACTAAAATAGAATATTCCGGAATGTCATGAGAGTGAGACCATTTAAGAAAAGGTTCCAAGAACAATACCTGACAGGAAGATGTAAAGAGACAAAATAGTGGCCAACATTGGATATATTCTGGGCAAAGGGATGGAAATGAGGGCAGACACATGTTGAAAGGAAAAAAGACATCTATGTACAGATTTCTAAAGTAGTCTTTTGTACAATATGTATCTGTTTTGGGGGATGGAAAACTACATCAAGGAAACAGGCAATGTTACAAACTGAACAGTGGAAAGGAAAATAGAGTAATGTCATTAAAACTTGGTGGAAACTAAAATGGGGACACTTCAGGACACTGTTACTTGATGTTTAGTGTCAATAACTATCTGATTTTTCAGTAACAAATTGGATGGAGCTATTTTCTGTTAGAACACATATCTTGTGTGTCCTATTGTCTATAATGTAGTCATCAAACTTCTGAGCAAGAAAGAAGCAAGAGCATGAGCAGCAGCTGAAAAAGGACAAGGGGGAAGAAGACCAATTTTAAAAAATTATAATACTATCCAACTGTATGCTTGAATTGGCAACCAAAAGACTTTTCCTTGAATCATTTTGTCAGATTAAAATAAAAGACAAAACAAAAAGATATAAATGAAATGGAAACCTTTGGAAATGCATAAGACAAATCAAGGTGATACAACAATGTTAATGGCCCATATAACATTTGGTTTGTCTAAACAAACATGATTAATCCTGAGATAGTGTGATTCATTAACCCCAAATGGATAAATGGACAAGCCATGGGTAGTAGTTTAAATGTAATTGGCCCCCATAATCTCATATAGAGTGACACTGTTAGGAGGTGTGCCTTTATTGGAGTGGATGGGGCTTTGTCAGAGGAGGTATGTCACTGTGGGGGTGGGCTTTGAGGCTTCCTATGCTCATATACTGCCCACTGCCTCAGTTGACATTTTGTTGCTGCATGATGTAGGATTCTTGGCTACTATGCCAGTATTATGCTTGCCTGTATCCACCATGTTCCCTCTTGTGGTGATAACGGATGTAACCTCTGAAACCATAAACAAGCTACTCCAACCAAATGTCTTCTTTATGAAAGGTACTATAGTCACTGTCAGGGTATCTCTTCACAGCAATAAAAACCCAAACTAAGATATCATGCAACACATGTGGATGACATAGCTAGGAAATAAACTCAGACTAGTTTTTGTCATAATTCATCATCTAAACCATTGCACCACATTTTCTCCAACACTTTAAAACACAATTCAACATTATACTAATCATGGACACTATAAGTTACATTTCCAAAATAAAGTGGCTTCTCTTATAATAAAACTGTTAAGCAACAAAGACTAATTTCAGATTATGAGTGTGTGGTGCTATAGTAAAATGTCTGGGACCCAAAATAATCCAGCATCAAGAAGAAAACACAGGACATACTTTCTTTAAAACTTACAGTGGAGGGTAAGGAAGAAGATGACAGAACTAAATAGGCCAAGCACGCACTGATTTATAGATATAACACTATGTAGAGTAATTTTACTTCTATATTCATTTAGCAGAATAATAAAAGTAGGTTTTCTCCTGGACCCATGATGTATATAGTCTAAGGGTCTTGGCATAACCTAATTAAAGTATGTAAGGTTTCCATGTCATGGAATGGCCTCAAATCTAATTTTAAAGTGATTGGTTACTTTAAAAATTGTGTCAGTGGTGAGTGTATCTTTCAGGAAGGTAGCAACTTTAGATAACAATTCATAGTTGGGGTTTGTAAAGGACTACATTTCTGGTACACTGATAGTACCTTCTAGCACTATGAACACTAGCCAGTAGTGGTGAAGATTCCAGATGAATAGGAACTAGATTTCTCCATGATCTATGTCACATGTATGTGGTACTATCAGCAATATTGTATTATAATCTGGTTGTGAGGAATAACAAATAGCATTGGAAATAGTCTGCAGTATTTTGGAATTATACATGACCACTTTGGCCAAAGAGTCAAAAGATGTAACCCATTTTTTGGATTTGGTAGAAAAGTTTGTCTTGGTCTATGGTTGTGAATGTCTACCTAAGAATAGTAACTATGCTTTTACTGTTGTTCCATAAATGACTCTCACACAATGCCCAAGGTATATCAGACATTCAGTTGATTAATATTTCCTGAAATAAAGAAAAAGTTAAAGGGCAATAAAAACATATGGGCTTCATGTGAAGAAAAATACATAGGAAGTATGTGTGTGGGATATCCTCTGTACTGAAGTAATGCATTATTGACTATGCTTTGTGCTGCATTCCCTATTCAAACAGCCATGACATGAAAAAGAAAAGGTAGTAGATTGCAAATGAATCACCTTCAGTGAGAGGATGAGAGACTGTGAGTCCTTCAAACCCAAGCTGTGGGAAAATACTGACAGGATGATGGAGGAAAGACATAAAGCAAACCACCATTGAGTCCTTATCCTAGAACAACTTCATCTATGGTTTCAGAAGAACTTGGAAGAAGGAAATTCTCTTCTGGACAGGTAAGTAGGATTGGAGTGAAGCTTTTTCTTCAGAGAATATTTATTGGGTATGAGTGGTCATAGTTTAATGGTCAGATTGGAAGGAATCTTTTGTTAAGGGCTGGAATCTGTGATAACAACAAAAGAAGACAAAACCCATTCCAAATGAAAGGAGAATTAAATGCAGCAAAAGCCTCAGATGGGAAGAACACAGACATCACAGGCTCATGTGTTTGGTCCAAGTGACCAACATTGGCTTGTTTTCTTTATTGACTTGGGAAATGTGGAAGACTGTTTGCTCATCCTGATATCTACTGAAGCACACATACATCAGCTCTCTCTCTCTCTCTCTCTATCTATATATATATATATATATATATATATATATATATATATTTTCTCATTCTCTATATATATGTATATATGATATACAAAAAGATGATTATCAATTTTCATGGACATTATGATTGTGTGTCTACTAAACACTAGGGGAAAGTAAACCTCAACATACCTGTTGTTTTAGTCAATCTGGAATGAAATAGCACAGTATATGAAATGACTATACATTGAATACTAATAACTTTTGAAATATGAATAAAAACACTATTTCCTGAAATATGACAAAAAGTGCATTGATATGGATACAACAAAAAAAGGCTTTTAAACAAGCAGGGTGCAGAGCCTGGGTGGAGGCTGGGTAAGCAAACTGATAGTATGTTAGTCCAGGCGCTCTGAGGTTTATTGAGCCAGGGTGGAGGCTGGGGTAAGCAAACCCACTGTATGTAGCCCAGGTGCTCTGAAGGTTTATTGAGTACACATGTGCGAGTGGAGCATTCCTTTTCTATGCAAGTTATTCCTGCCAAAAGTTTGCCCTTTTAAAAACCTGAACAATGAATGTTCTCTGCCAAACCTCATCACAGAGAAGTCTAAGACACCACCAATCCCCACAACTCTGCGAAATGTGAATTGAGCCAACAACAGGGAGATGTTATTTGCTCATCTGTGTATCTGACATCGGTGCTTTTGAACAGCTACTTTACAGGTGATAAAAGCCCTGACTTCAAACAGAACTCAAGCTTCTTGATTTGAATTGACTTCCCAGTTTAAGATGTAAATTATGTGTCTGATATTCTTTTATCATGCAGATAGCATTACACTCAAAAGAGTTTGGCTACCTTTACTGTCTACTAATCTGCATTGAAAAGAATATGTAAATGCCAACTAGGTTATCATTCAGAAGTATAACCAAAAAAAAAAAAAAAACATGGTAGAATGTGGCCAGAATCAACTTTATATTCAAAAGTATATCAAGGCCAAAATGAATAATTCTACAACTGTATTAACATTTAGAGAATTTGTCTTCTGGTGTATCAAGTCAAATTTCAAATAAATGATATTTGGAGATTATTTTCATAATGGGGTTGTCCTTCTGTATGTATGTTTCTCTTAATAGTTAATGAATAAACCACTCTTTGGCCAATGAGGTCAGAAGATAGGCAGGTCTAAGAGACAAGGAGAATTCTGGGAAAGGTAGGCAGAGTGAGCCCTCCACACAGAGTCGTGAAGCTGTCAAAGGAGTAACACCATGCTAGGACATTACCGGGTTAATCACAGCCTCTTGGCAATATATAGATTGATAGAAATGGATTAATAATTAAGACAGAGATAGCCAATAAGAATCCCAAGCCACCAGCCAACAGCTTTATAATTAACATAGTGTCTGTGTGTTTACTTGGGGCTGAAGGGGCCACGGGACCCAGCCAGGACAAAGAGTCTCATGTTAAAATTTAACTTAGAGGCATTTAAAAATAATTATTTGGGTTATAATTTAGAATTCAGAAGTCATCAATTACTTAAAATATGTTAATAAGTGATAAGAAAAACAACATGATGATCTATCCAAAATATGAATTAAACATGTCTCTATTGTTGAAATTAAACATTAAGAAGTTTTTCTCAGAATACTACATTGTTTCATTCCTCACTTTAACTGAGGTAAGTTATCATAGGACAGACGACTTTTGTTTGGCTTCGTATTACATGGTCTTGTGCATCTAACTGGCCTTGAATCTACAAATATCATAGTTTGGCCTTGAATCCTGATCCTCCTGCCTCCAGCTGCTAAGTGCTGGGATTCCAAGCATGCACTATTATGGATCAAGATCAAATTTTAAAGAAAGTTTTATTTCTTTTGCAACAGGGAAAGCCTGACTCTAAAATTCCAATGAGAGTTCATTGGATGACATTCTTTTTCACAAGTTTCAGTATTCATGTCATACAGTGGGCTGTGACCAGAGGAAGGCTCTTAGTCATGTATCCTGCAACCAGGTCATTAGACTTCCTCAGAAAGGCTCTTGTGTGTTTTATGTAATGACTCATGTAAATTAAACCAGAGGAAAATAATATATTTTAAAGCAAAGAAATGCTAAATTTTAAACTATTGCATGGTATAATACAAGTTCAGCAGAGACTGTGAAGCAGGCCATAACTAAATGATTATAAACATGAAGCAACAATGAATAGTAAAAAATAGAAATGGCAAAATGACAAGGCTTTTGGCTCAACTATAATGGGAGCTTCCTGAAAACCAGTAAGTCAGGTTTTCATCTGTTTGTTTGCTGTTGTTCATTTGTTTACTTGTTTCTCTTTGGGATTCTAAAGATTGAATCTATGGCCTCACACAGGGCAGGCCAGTGCTTTTTATTCTATTTTAAAATGAAACAGAGTCTTGTTAGTAAGATGCCAAGGATTGATTCAAGATTTGCCATCTTCCTGCCTTAAGCCTCTCAATTAGCTAGATTACAGGAATATGCCACCACATTCCACAATTATGTTTAAAAACACAGCCAATTCTTCAATACACATATCAAAACAAATCTCAAAAGCAACACCAAAAAAGAAAATGTATTACATTTAGACATGAACCTTGTGCCAGACGTTGTGGTTTCATATATGAATCTCTTCCTTAGAGAAAGAAATAAAGACACATGTAGAAGTGTGTGTGTGTGAATGTATGTAGAAATGTGTGAATGTATAATATAAACTTATATAACATGCAAATACATAAAACATATACACATGAGTACTTATACATAAATGTGTACATTAAATATAATTGATCCATTGGCAGGTGGCAGCCCTGTTTGCTATATATCGGCAGAAATACAAATATGACTCAGCTTTTAGGTAGTTGTTCTTTTTTTTATATATATATTTTCAAGACGGGGTTTCTCATGTAACACTCCTGGCTGTCCTGGAACTCACTCTGTAGACCAGGATAGTGTTGAACTCACTGAAATCCATCCACCTCTGCCCCTCGAATGCTGGGATTAAAGTCACTCACCACCACTGCCTGGCAGCTTGTAAGAAGTTTTATGGAAGTTAGAAACTCATAGGAATCCTTTGACATTCAATATAGTCATGCATAGTTATTTTACCATATAGAATTTGATGGATAATAATCTTTAATGTATTTGACAGAGTGGATTCCCTGTGGTTGAAAGACAGAGAAAAGTGTAAGTATTCATTCAGTGACTTTGATAAGAATTTTGGAAGGCTAGCCTTTATCGAGAATTGAAGACATCTGGGAATGATGATGGATCTCAGCAATGTCAGGAAGCAGCAGACATACAGAGAAAAAAACACTGATGCCTTCAAACATTTTAGACTGATTCATTGATTGGTAACATAAACCTTTATTTTCATGACAAACTACCATAATGTGATTTAGAAGATTTTGCTAATTCAGCATTCTATCTTTCTTCGGAAAAGAAATAATTATAAGGATAGCTAATTGATTTTTTTTGTTTTTGTTTTTTGATGGTAAGATTTATTGTCTAAGTTATTAACAGAAAAATCTGGCAGCATTAATAGGATGCCCAAACTAGAGAGTAATCAAACATTCAGTTAAAAGAGCTTGGAACTTGAGATATGATTTGGTCATTAAGAGTACTTGATGGTCTTACAGAGGACCCATGTTCAATTTCCAACACCCACAGGGTATTTTAAAACCACCTGTAAATACAGGCAATGTGATGCCTTCTCCTGATCTCCTTGTCACCATACATGACTCCTGAATAAACATATGTAAAGTAAAGTAAACTCCATACACATCACACACACACACACACACACAGATCTTAACCTTGATGGCCACCTAATAGTTCACCTTAAGTATGCTTTCTCAATGTATGCTTTATACATAATGCTTTAGAAGAGTTCTACATTTCTAGAAACATCCAGAAAATACATCAATTTCTCTAAATCTCACTCCAGATTTCTGCATGATATTTCTGGTGCAGATATCTTGCACCAGAATGGGCATTTGATACAATGTAATAAACCAATAAGGAAATATTATCAATTATTGAGTTCCAAATGTATTCACATTTTTACAAGAAGTCTATAGTACATTTTCATTATACTCTTTAGGGTGTAATGGTATCTCAAAGTTTCCTAGTTATTTATGCTATTGATAGCTGTGAAGTTTCTAAATTTTCACCAGTGTCATTTTTCTCAAGTTTTTCCTCTGGCTCTCATGGGATTTTGAAGAAAGAGCCCAATTTAAAATTTACAGATTTTACCCACTCACATAAAGAGTACATACCATGCATGTGATTTGTGACTGTCATTGTTGAATGTGACAACATAGTTGACACTGAGAGTGAGACAGTGTTCATGGAATTAATTACTGTACAGTGTGGACTTTCTTTTCCCCCTACACCCCATGTTCTTTTGGAAGGAAATCATTCTTACTCCAAGGCCATTCTGTTCCTCTTTCTTACCTCAGTACATAAATTACTTGAAATTCTTCTGCATGGAACCTATATTTTCTCCTTTGTTTATTTGATAAAATCATTAATACTAATACAATTTCATTATCATTTATTTTATGCTTGTTTCATAAGCATTATTACAATTTTGTAATATTTGTAATATTACATACTATTTGAACTTTGATCATTGGGTTCCTATGTCATTTTGGCACACATCTATTATTTGTGTGTGAATGCACATGTATGTGTATGTATGTGCATGCTTGCATACATATGAGCATGTGTGTGTTTGAATGCATGAATGTGTGTGTACAGGTGGGTATGTAAGTATGCACATATGTGTATGTATGTATGCACATGTATATGGGGTGTGTATATATGCATGCATGTGGGTGTGAATATGCACTGTGTACAAAAGTGTGTGTGAGTGTGTGTGTTAGAAAATGCATGTTTTTCAATGTGAGTATGTGAGTTTGTGTGTAGGTGAATGTTATGTGTGAGTATGTGTATGCACATGTGTCTGTGAGTGAGTATATGTATGTATATATGTATGTGTGAATGGGTGTTCATGCAAATGTGTATGAATTTATGTGTTTGAATATGTGTGTGTGTTTGTGTGTACATGCATGTGTGTATGTACATGTGGGTTTTGTGTGTCAGTTTGTGTGTCTGTGAGTTCATATGTGCATGTACGTGTGTGTGTGTGTGTGTGTGTGTGTGTGTGTGTGTGTGTGTGTATTTAGGGATTTTTATTTTCAGACATTACAAGGTCATTCAAGAATCACCCATTCTGCTGAGTTCTTTCTATTGAAAAAGTATATAAGAAAGTAAGATGTGATGGTTGCTACTTGTTAAATATAAAACTTGTCATTAATATAAACTTACTCCTGATTTAGTAATTAGCATGTATCGTTAAATGTAGTAGATTTATGGAAATTATCACTGACGTTCTTATACTTAGGTTCCTAGAACTTACTAATTTTGGGCTGGTGATCCTTAACTATTTCTGTCATGAATATCGTCAAAATAAGAAGTTAGAAATCTATACACATTATTTCAACATGTAAACTTGAATTGGTATTATTTCTACTCACCTAGAAGTTACTATCATAGGAGAATTTGGAACCCCAACTATCTGCCTTTGAAATAAATTATACTGTTCCCACAATAAATAGTGCTGCCCTTAATAAAAATAGTATTTCTTTTAAATAATTTTAATGCCTTATAGAACGCTTGTTACTTTCATAGATGTTACTTCCATAGATTAATGACTTTATATATGATAATGAAATATCCTCTGGGAATAACAATAATAGGAAATGCCAAACTTTAGAATACCTGAATTTAGTACATATAATCTTTTTTTTTTCTGATAAGGATAAAAAAGGAAAGAAAAACCTTATGCTAATTTTATACTTGCCATAGGAAGCTAGATTATATAGATCTAATTTGAGATCAATTTATCACTAGGCATGGATACAGCTGTGCCATTTAATATTTGAGAATTTCATACATGAGTACTCTCTTTACATCATTTCCACATTTTCTTCTCTTCATTCCAACTTCCCCCTTTCTTCATTACCTCTTACACTCCTGCCCTCTTTTTCTTTAGTTAATGCTATACATGAACACATACATATGTGCTTTCAGATGACTACTTGAGATTCAATAACTACCTTTAGAACTTTCAAACCCCGGAAAAAAACTTATTCTCCCTTTCTCAGCAATAGTTGAGTGGCCATATCTCTTCATCCCAGATGGAGCACTCATAAAAAGTTCCCAGTCTATATTGGCATGGCATGTCGACTGGTATTTTCTTTTCTTTTTTTTTTAATTTATTTTTCTTATTTTACATATTGATCCCACTTCCCTCTCCCTCTGCCCCTCCCTCCCTTCCTCCCTCCCTCCCTCCTGTGCCCCCTACCATCCTCTCATCCATTCCTCCCATTCCACAGGGAGGGTGATGCCTTCCACAAGGGACCCCCAGACTGATAGCTGGGAAGCTGACTGGTATTTTCATCATGCAGGTGTTGTTTAAGAAACAGCATTTTTGAGATTTAGATAGTAAAACTTTTAAAGAACTTTAAAAGTGAACTTAGTAGGAAACTTTTCTCTGAGTCCCATTTTTAACAGTTTAATATGCTAAAGATAAATTTACAGCTTATATAATTTTTTAGTCTCTTTAAGTAAGTCTATGAATCTACTGAGAAAGATTCCATTTGTAATTTCTGCTATGCAATACAGTAGTAGTTATACGTACTTAGCTCATTTATTTTAATAGGAGTTGGGAAACTTATCTGGATTACAAACAGCACCATAATCCTTATTGTCTGCTTAAATTATCCAAGTGTCTAATTATAAGGAGTTGTGGTAGTTGTAGTAAAGTGCATGATTCATTTAAGATAGAAAAATTTTAGTCACCTAATGATATTATCAGTGTTACTTTCATGTATTTAAACACCTTTACTTGCCACATAAGTACTTTATTTTAAGAAGATGAATAGTTTAGTTTTTGTTTTGTTTTCTTTTGTGTGAGCTTGTGTTTGTATGTGTGTACGTGTGTGAGTGTATTTGGGTGTATGTGTGTGTGTGTGTGTTGTGAGTGAGTGTGTGTGTGAGTGAGTGTGTGTGTGTGTGTGTGTGTGTGTGTGTGTTATTGGTTTACTACTTTAGATGCATTAGTTCCATTTGTATAATTTTTGATTAACTAGAAGAACATTACCATGTTAACATCAATAATTAATGTCATTGCATGACAGACATTAATTATTGAAATATCAGTTTCTAAAGTTACTAGACTAACTCTCCTCCAGAAGAAAGAAGGGATGCAAAGGAGTTTGTTCCTCTTTTCCAAAGCAGAAGGTGGTGCATGTTAAAGGATAATGATTATTTTGGAAGACCAATTTTGTCCAGGTAAGACTCTCAGTATCAATGAGTCACTTCACACTTTGCTTAACTCCTTCCTTTCAGATTAAAGGTGGTATGTATGTCTTATGTAGTATTACAATTGAATTAGCACAGTGAATGGATTTACTAATAAAAGATTAGTAAGCTGTTTGAAAATTCATGGTTAATTACTATTAAAATGGTTTAACGTACGTGTAATAAAATTATAGTAATCATGGTTCAAAATAATTAAGAGTGGTATATTTTAGTACAATGACCATCTTTCTAAAAGCACTTGTGTATATATGTTTCTTGATAAATTATGTAAATGTCTAATAATTAGTCTCTCTCATTACCAAAAGACAAAATAACTTCCAAAGTGTTGTAGCAGCTCATCAGTATATTTTTATTTACAACAAATTTCTTTGATTATCTTCCCCCCCCAAATATTTGGTGTATTAAAGTTAAACAAACCTGTTCACATATTACGTAGATTAGATCTATCCTAATTTGTTAGGTTCTTCCAAAAAGTCCAAGAATTTAATAATCTTTGTGATATATTACTATTTTATGCTGTATGTTATGGAGTTATCACTAAACCCTGAGTGTCGAAATACTGTAAGTGAAAGGGAAAATTCAGATGCAAGAAAGGTATCTCCTTGCTGTAATCAAGACAATAAAGCATGAACATAGAGTCTTTTGTCAACATTATAGATAATTAAAAGCACTAACTATAGGATTAATTAGATTTCATTAATATGTGTTATATGCTCTGTGATTTATTAACTAAAGTTGTTCAAAGTTAAGAGAAGACAAATTCTTTCTCTTCAGATTCTTATGACCTTGTCAGGGATTATAAACAGAGAAACAATTGGATTATTTGACTATAATAGGGATGAAACTTCAAAGACATAAAAATAAGGGTGAACTTGACCAAAGTTTCTTAGAAGGAGAGACGTTTTTAAAAGTCAAAGTTCTGATTTTGTGGTCACAAAATATTGCCAAGTGTCAATCACCATTACTATTGCTCCTACTTAGTCCCTAATTATGACAGCTTGCTCTGTTTTAGTCTCAAGATTTGTTATTTGAAAGACTCCAAAACTGTTTTAACCTTCCTTGGATACACTGTGAAGCTCCATATATTTATAGCAAAATAATACTAATAATAACACAATAAACCTTCGGTTCTTTTTCATCACATAAATTATTAAATTAAAAGGATAATTTTCAATGAACATGTCATGAAAATATTAGACCTTCTAGTTGGAAGACCACATTTCAGACTTCTTTTTTTCCCAAAATAATGAAGCTGTTTTAAACAACCTAAGAGTATGCTATACTTCTTACAGTAACCATCATTAGAAAGCTTCCTTTTTGAGATGAATTGATAGCCCACACCCATAAGAACATGGTGGAAACTTAACCCAGAAATTTTATTAAAGTAGGAAATGAATTCTGGGCCATGAGCTTCTGCTAATCCTAGGAGATATCTATTGAGATGCCTGGTGATTTGTGCAAATTGTTTGACAGTTAACATGACATGCCCATACAACGAACCATATTAATTAAAAAAAAAAACTGGGCATCATAAAAGATTCTGCCTTAATGTAACTACAAGTACAAGTAAGTGTATCTTTAGTCTGGAAAAGAAGGTACAGAACGGACACAGCTTAGTGACTCAAGTTTAAACCTATTGCACTGTGTCAGATTTTCTTACTTACCCATGTCATTGTATATACTCCTGATGTTCCCTGACACTAAAATCAATCTCACTCTGACACATAGCAGCCATGCCCATATAAATAAAATAAAAGTCAATAATAACCTGAAGAAGAACCAGTTTATCTTTGTCAAACAAAATGTAGAACAAGTTCATGCTTTAAAATTTGCCTGAGAAGGCAGTTCAACGACAGGGAAAGATTTCTTCATCTTGGTCAGTTTCCTGATAGTCCCAAAAATTTGCCTTACAGACAGTTTCACCAGCATTCTCCTTCAGGAAGGCAGCAAGAGGAACCTAGAGCCCAACTTTCACCCTTCTTTCTAATGAGCAGCAGGAAACATACGAATGAATAATAATTGCCCAAATATGAAGGTTTCTGCTGTGTAGGTAGTGGAATGGAACAGGGCTGTCACCAAAACAGGTATATTCAACTTCAGAGTTGCTGTTGGATAAGCATGTTACTTTTCTTAAAACAAAACAAAATACTAAAGCCACCATACTTTATACAATATGCTATGTGTATACACTTGGAATTCTATTATTATAAGCATTATAGGTCTGTAGATTAGTTTCTCTGTACTCATCTTTGACCAACTTCTTTAGTGTTCTTCACATATAAATGGTTACTCATATAGACCTTAGAAAAGTCTTTCTTTTCAGTAGAGTCATGGGAAGTTTTCTTAGGTTCCTGAAAGGAACCAAACAAATGAGGCACTATAACAGCCTTACCCCTTGCAATATTTCTTTGTTCACACAAATCAACACCATTTAACCCATTATTGTCACCTCTAAAATGAAAAGTGAGGATTTAGTACATTTTCTTTTCAATGCACTTTTAGCACGTATGCTTATTTATAAACAACATGAAAGCCAAGTGGAACAATATTAACTTTTCTTATTTAATCACCAAGAGGCCATTTACACAATATTGGGTGTATTAAGACAGTATATAAAGCACATGGACACAATGGATATTTGATAAATGTCAGTTCCCTTTGCCAGCAATGTTCCATTTCAAAAGTGGGTAAATTCCATGCGGAATTTTGGCAGTCCAAATCAGTCCCATTTCACAGCCTCTCAGCCACCTCTTGATCCTCTCTTTATCTCATAGCACCTCATTTCCTGGTTATTCTTTTTAAGCTTCAAGGTCTGTTCCCATCTCTTGACCTTGGCCGGGCCATTACTTAGTAGTCTGTCAGTGAACGCCCCATAAACCAGGACCCTAAGACAACGGGGGTGGGGGTGGCTAAAGCAACTGCCTACTATGGCTGATCATTCCCAATTTTAATCCTTCTTGTTCATCTTCTGGCTTTAGAAATTGAGGGTGGACCAAAGGCTTCCACAGAGTGATGGCATACACCTTCCTTCCTCCCTCCCTTCTGTATCCTTTACATTTCTCTTTCCACATGCTAAATGGAGAGGGCTCTGACTGCCCTTGCCCTGGCCCAAGTTGTCATGGGTTACACAAAAGCAGCAGAGGTACTCTGGGGTGGGAGATCTCTTATCACATAAACTCCTTTCTCTAGGTTGTGTTCTCTATCTTCCCAAAGCTCGTGTACACTTTCAAAGAAACGGTTTTCCATGCAACTTGAGACTTTAGGTCTTTCCCTTCCCTGGCACTTCCTGCTTATTTTTCTCCTGCAAATAGGAACTCCCAGCTAGAGAGGGTGTTATGTGAATGTTTTGGGTGGAGAAAGAAGAGATACTGTGTTTTATTAAGGTTTGACACTAAGTGGTGAAAAGTTTGCCAATTTAAGTCTGACAACCTTAATAGCTAATGGCTGAGATCAGCAGCCCCAATTGCCAGGCATGCTTCTCCAACCCACTCCCCACATTCCAGATAGCCATGCCAGAGCACAGAGGTGTCTCCTTCTCTGGCCAGTCAAGTCTCTCCAAAGGCAGGGGCTTAAGCAAAGCAACTCAGCCCATGAGGTTGAGCACAAGTCATCAGGAAAGGCACATTGGTTCAGAAAACAGCCCGCGAGGATGCCCAGAGCAGTTGGCCAATGTGAGCGAGCCTTGGTGGGACACTCCATAGTGCTCTTGCTCTCGGGGTTAAATGCCCAGTACATGTCTGAGGTCACAGAGGCTTCCCGGGCTGCATACTTAACCATACTTTATTTCAGCCAGCAAGCTTTCGCGGCTGCTGCTCTAGCTTCAATTCCTCCTATCCCACCCCGCCCTATCCAGAGGGATGCGCACTACAGAACAGAAAGCCCATCGCGATTTCTATGAAAAAATAAAAAGGCATTGTTTCTCCCTTTCTCAAAGTGCCACAACCAAAATAGCTACCTTGATCTCATCTTCTGTGTCCCCAGGCTAAAAGGAAAGGGGGCGAGCTGGGCGCAGTTGCACTTTGCTTAATTTACCCAGGACCGCCCCTACCAACGCTGCTCCGAATGAACCTGTAATAATAGGGAGTCTGGAAACACGTCCCCAAGTTTCCTTGACTGCACAGCCTAGACAGGGTACCCGGGAGGGAGTACCCAGGAAGAGGGCCAATTTCTCCGCCGCGGCGCCCCGGGAAGCAAACTTTCAGTGGAGCTGGCTGCCCGAGCTTCAGAGTGAGATCCTGAAGCACAGTAGCGTGGTGGCACTGCGCCCCAGTTGTCGCACTGTCTCCGAGAGGAGCTCATGAGCTCCCCAGTCCGTCCCGAGGCGCAACTGCTCCCCGTGCGCGCTCGGGCGCCTTCTCAGACTCCGCACAGGTCCCCACATCGCAGTCTCTGAGGGTTACTATTTAGGATCCACAATCACTCTCAGATCGCACCGTCCCTGCTAAACACTAAGTCTCCAGATCACCCTCTCACTGGGGTAGCAGGTGACCCGGGCCCAGACTTACCTTCCTGCTGGCAACTCTTGACGCTTTTCTTTCTCTGTGGCGCTCTTTCGGGAGAGAGGAAGTGACCGCCGGCGGTGGCCGAGACGACAGGGACCTCGGGGACAGGCGAGAGTCCTTTCCTTAGGAGCCGCAGCCCAGGCTGAAGCGCAGGGCGCGGGCGGCCCTGGCGGAGCACCGAGGCGGCGGCTACCGTACGGCGGGAAGGCAGGGGGCGCTGCTGTCCCCCCAGCGTCTCTCCGCGCGGACAGCGACCCACCAGTTGGCGCTTGGGCCGGTGAGCTTGGTGAGGAAAGGCACGCTCCAAGCAGGAAGGCGGCTTTTAAGTTTGTGGTGTGACCGCAGCAGCTGTCCTGGGAGAGACTCCGTCTTTCTAAAAAGGGGATGCTCAAAACGCCAGGGATTACCTCTCCCTCCAATCTCCTCCCCCAGCTCCCGGCCCCTTCCGATGTGCTGGCAATCCCTCCAGACCTAACAGGCCTTCCCAGTCTGTGCTGGGCTGTCCAGAGTGGGTTTGGAGGTAGTTCCGGCCGGATCTGTGAGTGTTTTGGGGAGGACAGAGTATTGTGCCAATCAGTAAAGCAGCCTGTGTCGTCTCAGTCTGGGTCTGGGTGATTTAGAGAGCCCTGTCTTCCCTTCGTTCAAAAAATACCTTAAGGCTACAACAGGGGCAATTGTCACCACCCTAAATGTCCCAGTCACCTTGGAAGAGTACAGGTGGTTTTTGTAAAACTGGCCTAAACTTAGTGGCCCTGAAAGGTTAAGCTCCTCGGGGCCTGATATCCTGAAGATCAGGTTGGAGCTTTACAGCATGGAATCTTCTTCACGTTTTCCCCACAACTGGCCTGAGGTGGAGGGCATGCTCCCCTCTCCAGCCCTTTCTTTTCTACATTTTTTTTTTTTTTTTTTTTTTTTTTTTTTGCAAACCTTGCTCACACAACAAGAATAATTTGGAGGAATATTAGAACAAATCCTTGGCATATGTTTTGTGGAAACTAAAACTCTTCAATTTAGAGTCGAAATCCGAAGAAAATCACATATAAATAACTTACGTTGAAGAATTTCTCAAAAAGTAAAGGCTAGTGTAGAGCCATAGGAAAGGACATGTGGAAGGCCTGTACAATTGAGTCTTATAGACAGCGACATGGCAAATCCTACCATGAATAGAATTCTATTCGTAACCATGACCTTAGTTGCCACATAGAGTCCCCTAGAAACTAAACAACCAGCGGTTCCTGCCTGTGTGCTGAGTTTAAATATAGGTGCTTCAGGGTTTCTGTGCAACCTTAGCAAATGACAAGGGGTCTGTTTGTTAGCTGAGGATATTGGGAAGACGAGAGCAATGTGATGGAAGAAATGAAGGGCATGAAAGAAACTCTTAATTCAGACTCCCAGCAGCAGAAAACGGGACCACAGAAGCTAAGTGAGTCACTTCACATTGTAGGTGGCTGGTGGCAAAGTCAGTCTAATGAGGGGCTTAGGTTTCTTAACTCTGACCAAGGTCCCCTACTGTGTCCCATGCTGCCTGTTTCTGTAACTTTCATTTTGCCTGTCACCAGCCAACCCCATAATTTTTCCCTTTGCCTATAGGAAAATTGAAATCTTCACAGACTGTTTCAAGCCATAGCAACTTCTTTCTGAAATGTCCTTGTCAGTGTGCTATTCCTCTCATAATTACCTATAACTTTAGCGTGTTTCTTGCTTTATCCTCTAGGTTTGCATTGTTTTGTTTACATCAATAAATATTCATCAAATTCCTAATTCCCACAGCATAGCTGGGCCTCTCTCTTGGAGGATTCATGGTAAGTAGTTCTATGCTTACAAATTATTAGTTAATTGAATATTTTGTTCTTTTAAGGGCTGAAATATTATATCTAACTAGGACTGCTTTTAACTCTGGTATCCCCCTTTCCTCCTAAACTATCCAGTTTAATGTCCTAACTTTAAAGGAAGCTTCCTCACTGCTACCATTTCAACTCTGTTCCACAAAGACCCTGCAGCATTAATCACTCCCTCCTGTTTTCCTAAAGCACTTTGATTTCAGTATTATTAGAAACCCTTTTCATGTTATATCATAATTAGTTAGGCATGTGCCTTCATGCAATACAGCATGTTGGCTGTTTGTGTGTTTATTTCCCTAGGCCCTAACACAATGGCCATGAATTAGCATCGGACTCTTTTAGCCTGAAGTACCCTCACTTCAAATTTAGGTTGAATTGGCTAGAGCCTCTAAATGTACAGAGAAGAACATCTGGTGCGTGTGTTCTGTGCTTTCTATTCTTTTAATTATTTTGAGCATGAAGCAGGCAGAATCAACGGCAGAGTCCCAAATTATGACAAGTGGTCTCAGTTTGTAGCTTACTAAGCTTTCTGGTTGTCCCTAGAATATCTTAATCCTGCTAGTTGCTCAGCTAATCTGTGGATATAGACACATTGGTTAAAAACAGTGCAGCTGATGAAGACACTCAGTTGTTGAAGTTTTCCTACCACAATGTGTGTTAACTGTACTGTGTTCTAACAGGATGGCTTTACAAGCTCCAGGACTCTGTGATTGCTATCATCAAAAGACACTGGCTCCCTGTTCCATGTAGTGACACACTATCTGATTCCTTGAAATAATACTTATGGGAAGGGGAGTCACTTACATTGCTTTTCTGAAATATACGTTTCATTGTGCAGTTTAGCTTGAGTCCAGGGATTGCTTTTCAGGATTCAACAAGCAATCCTTAGCCACAAAGGAAAATGTATGTCACTATTTAGAACTATCTAATTTTTGCTAGTGTGTCTGCTTCTGGCTGAAGGGGAAATGTAGGGTAGTGAAATACATTTTTCAGCTGTTTAAGTAAATTGAATATAGAGAATCTAACTGCACAGTGTCTTGCAGAAAATAATTTCTGGGCTCAGAATATCAACCTAACAGGATCTCATCATTTGGATGCCTTCTCTGAAGCTGCCAGACTGTGACTCCTTTCATCAAACATACTGCCTCTACTAGCATTCCCCCAAACAAGTGGAACTTCCATCATTTTAAAAGAGAAAAGGGATGAAACTGATACCTAAAAATTTATGTCCAGATACAATTAAAGAAAATAGAGTTAAAAACAAGCCATATAATGTTCATGTATATAAAACTTGTTCTAACGTGATCATACACAACACATTATAATGAACACTAATTTATGGATGTTCTTCCACATATTAACATGTTAATACAGAAAGATAAGACTGAAACTGGGCCATATGATAATTTATGTTTAATTAGAACGAGTGATAGCATGAGCTAAACGTGGCTCACCTACCTTATATTCTATGAGGTATTTCTCCTTAATAAGAATCAAGCACCCCCCCAACACACACACACACAAACACACATACTGTTTCCATAGAAATTCACTCATTATCAGTTTCTTAGATGTTTACATTATCAAATCATTACATATATTTAGCTATTAGTTGAGAAGAGCATACCTAACTTTTATCTTTTACATATTAATTACATATACACAATTGCTTCTCACCATCAGATAAGGTCAGTGGATAACTTATGGTTAGTTAATTGGAATGCAAAGCTATCTGAACCTCACTTTAAATCTTCACTCTGAACTGTTCTATACATGAGTAATCGCAAATATTCACAGTAGGAGCAGCCTTAGAGACTGCCCGGTGAGAGATCTTCTAATGCGGAGACCAGAGGCAAGAGAGATGGATTGACCACCCAATGCCTTCAGCTCCTTCAGGTTCCTGCCCCAATGTCCTGTCTAGAACATTTCACTATCCTATAGGGTCTTTAAAAAAAGGCCATTTTCTTAAGACTTTCCAGACCAGAATCTTAGGGTTATATTTACTTAGCTGGGTTGGGGTGTGGTGAATAATTAAATTCAGCAGGAATGTGTTTCAAAATAAAAATAAAAACACAGCCCAGCCCCTTTGGCACAAACCCTGAGACCTCAGAAAAGAAAAACCTCCTTGACTTTGAAATTCACCAGAAGCTGGAAAGGTTTTCCACACTTGACTGGGACATTGTAGAAGGAGGGATTTTGAAGTTAGATAAATGATACTTTGTTTTTATTGGTAATGGTGTACTTACATCAATAAACAATCCCCCCAGGAAGGAGTTAAAGGAAAAATAATTGCTCTATATACTACTTGTAAAGAAATACTTTCAAGCTTGCTTTACACCCTGTTTTATCATCCTTTTACACTTAGAGTCTATCTAAGGCCACTGTATTCTTTTAGGAGACTGGTGAGATGGTTTTCATATAATACCTAATTGAAGTAATCCTTATTTTTACAAGGGTGATAAAATGAAGAAAAATATGCCCTCTTGTGGCTTATTTGTTCTGGTTCAAAACTAATCGACAAAGCTCTGTTACTTCCCCAAACCCAAACATACCTGTATCCCAAGTGGAATGAAACTATTCCTTTGTGTATTAACTGGCAAGCGCAGGTCAGTGCAGACAGCGGACCAGCATTCCACAACTTCGGCTTTGTTTAAGGTCATAAGCAGCTGCTCAACCACAAAGAAATCAGTATCCACAAAAAACAAGGAACAATTTTTTCCAAAATAACCCAGATTGGTACAGATATGATCAAAATGCCTTCCACATAAGTTTATTAGATAGAATTTCTCTCTTTATACTGCAACGTTTGTTTTGGACAAAGTTGAACCATCAGTTTCCACAAATAGGAGAAAATACATGATTTCCTTCACTACTGGGTTTGTGCCTCTACTCTTTCTTTGACTCTGAAACCATGCTTATTTTTCCATTAAAATAGTACAATATATAATAAAGCAATTATGAGGATAGTGATTTTCATTCTCTGCCTTTTTCCCTTTTCCTACTAGTTTATGCTTAATTAAGGATGGAACAAGTGTGTTATAGGCCTTGAGTCTAAAATATAGTTTTATAATATCTCAGAAAACATTGCCAATCCTGTTTTCAAAAAGAGAAGAAAGAAAAAAAAGATACAGTTTAATGGGAAATGGTGCTTATGTAGTTAGCTTGCTTTCACTTTAACAAAACACCTGAGATAAGAGGAATATTTTGTCTTCTGGATTAGGAGGCTACCATCTGTGATTAATTGCTTCTGCCTTTCCGCCTCTCCCATGCCGGTGAATAGACAGCATGTGCTCTAGTAGTGTGCAGTGGAACATACTCATAAGCTAATTTAGTTTTAATTTTAGCCTCATGTTTAATATGTCATGCTGAAATTATTATTGATTTTCAGAAACATTGCTATTGTGTTTCCTAGTCCCTACCATTTTATGGCTAGGAATTGAAAAAGTAGGTGAGGAAGATTACAGAGTCCCACAATACCCTTAAGGATATGGCCGCAAGCGCCAACAGGCTTTCTACAATTCTATGCTTTTAAATAATTTCCCTGCCTCGAAAATAGTCAGGGGCTGAGTAGCGAGCCCTTAGCCCAGGTGTCTTAGGGGCTAACCACACCACAGGGTCTCACTCAGCTGTCCAAAAGAACCGATGCATACACACTGTGATGGAGTAATTTCATAACTAAGCGAATGCCATAGGTACAGATAAGGGCAGATTGCTCAATCCCTAGTCAATCTACAAAGAAAAAAAAAGACTAAAGACTATTTTTATTAACATTATTATTATTCAGGGAACTAAATTAACTTAAAATCGCACCACTTGACTGGATCTGGTTTGTATAATAGTGAGCCAGTGGGCACTACATTCTTGCTTTAGAAAAGCTATCCTGAAATTATTGAAAACTTGCCTATGTGAATTAATAAAGACAGTTTGTAGAGTCCCAAATTAATGTTTGGAAGCATTGTTGCTCCTCTAAGCTACAGGGAAACATGAAATTATTTTTTAATGAATAATAATGGATCATTATAACATTATTTACAAATCCTTTTCTTGTTTTAATTGACACTTCATTAAAATTATCATCTTTGTGCTAAAGTGTTCCTTCCAAAATTTCCTTTTGAGCTTGTCAGAGAAACATCTACATGAAAGGTCTATCATAATCTATATAGTAAAAAACTTGTCTCTAGCTTTATTATATTTATACTCCTTAGGAGAGAATGCAGTTGATAAAAAACAAAAGTAGAAGACTCCAAAAGATGGGGAAAATCATGAGGATGAAAGTTTTGCACTCCATTTGAAAACGGAGGCTTCTGTTCTGCCTGGTCACAAAGCCTATTAGCCCCAAATAAACACACAAAAACATATCAATTATAAAACTGTTGGACCATGTCTAGGGCTTTTTACTGGCTAGATCTCTCTTAATTATTAACCCATTTCTATTAATGTATTTCCGTGTGGTCCTATATTGCTGGGGAAGGGTCTGGACCTCTTACTCCTTCCTTGGCTACATGGTATCTTAACTGGCAGCCTCTCTCTGCCTCCTCTCCCTAGCATTCTTCTCCTCTGGTAGCCCCGCCTATATTTTCTGTGTGGCTATTGGACAACCAGCATTTTATTCATGAACCAATAAGAGAAACACATATACAGAAGGACATTCCCCCATCAAAATAATGTTAAAGTGTAAGGCTCAAGAGATGCCTCGGAGAGTCAAGTGCTTGCCAATAAGCATCATGATCCATATTCAATCCTTTGGACACATGTGGTAGAACAAGGGGACCAATTTAAAAAAATTGTGCTCTGCGCTCCACATGTGTGTGACCTCCTCAAATAAATAAAGTAGAATGCAACAAAAATTTAAGAAAGTAATATAAAATGATAATCTATGCAATTTCTTCTTAGGTCACTAACCAGCCAGTTGAGTCTGATGTCTGATATATAGTGCTTAAATTATCACTTTACAGACCATTTGCAACATTACTTTCCAAGTTATCTTTGTTCTACATATTCTATAAGAGATGGACAAATCTTCATTCTCAAGTGTGTGTGTGTGTGTGTGGTCTAGATAAATTGCTTGGTGCATAATTCTCAAAACCACAGTGGAAGGAGAGAACAGACACTTTTGAGTTGTCTTTTACACCTTCATATACTTGGCCTCCAAAGGTATCTAACTACTTAACCTCCTTTCAGCCATGTTATTAAAAATAAATATCTGAGGAAGAGGTCCTCTTTAAAATCTGTCTTGAGGTCCTCTTTAAAATCTGTCTTTCATTTTAAGTTGTATTTCCTTAAAATAGATCACAGTCACTTAAAAAGTGCTGGAAGTATCATTTCAAATCAATTTTGGGTGCTTGAGGGATTAAATAAAGGTTTGGTTTCCATGGCATTTGTGTATTTGAGACCAAGGGACTTGTATTGTTATCCTACCATAACAGCATTATGTCATAAATGCATATATACATTATATACATACGTACATACATACATGACTTCTTAATATGTAGTTCATGGGTAATATAGTGCTCAATTTCCCCAGTCTTAGTGGTTTTTCTTTCTCGTTGGTAGTCTTTTCCATTAAGACTTAGTTGTTCACTAACTCATGTAGAGTTTCATATTTTTATTACATGCTAGAGTTTTTAACACTATAAATTAGACCTTCGTTGCCTTTTAACCTATTCTAATTTTTCTGTCAACGGTATTTCAGCCTGTACTTTCTTTACTGTGTTTTTTCTGGTATACATCTCTTTGTCCCTTTATTTCTAGTCTATCAAGGTCACAGTGTTTTCAGTTTTGTTTCATGCATTCAGCATAAAATTGAGCTTTCCTTTCAACCAGTTAAAAATGTTTATCTTTTAATAGGTGGCTAAAAACATTACATTTAATACAACTGATGTATTTGACAAACCTCAGCCATTGATGTGTGCTCTCCATATATATGTTACTCTGCAATAATGTTTTCCTTCTGTAAGCTGCTTTTCTTTTGTTTTGCCCTTGACATTCTTTTACATTTTAGTTGCTGAGTTTAAATGGCGATGACCTTGCAGTAGCTTGGTGTTCCTCATCACATAGAAATAAGGAAAAGCAAGCAAATACATGTGGAACAGAGAAACACTAGAAGTGCCTCTTTTACACAACCAGTTCTCATTGTTTCTAATCTGGCCATGCAAGAAAAGATTGTCAGAGTGCAGCAGCTAATGCAGAAACTCACTAGTAGTCAAAAAGTAAATGCATGTGGAGTCTTTAACATTGAACGGAACATATACATTACATTCTCTTCCTCCAAGTCTCAGGAACTGTCTCGAAATAGAGGACATAAAGATGGTAAATCTAGAAGCTGAAAGTAAGGAACTGACTGTAGCAGTGTCTTTTGGATATGACAAGCCCTCTGAAATTATGAACTCATAGCAGATATCATTGCTCACATAGAAGGACCTGCACAAGATCAAGCCAGCATAGAGAGGGGAGGGGCTCAAGGTTTCTCTCCCTTGCTGATGATGTATTCAGAAATGATGGCTGTTTCAGGCCAGCAAGTTGTATTGAAGGAGCATCATGAATTAGATTCAGTGTGTGTGTGGTGTGAGTGGATATGGGAGACATTAGAGATGAATGTGGGTTAAATGTTATAAAAATGCACTGTATGCATATATAAAGTTTTCAAAGAATTAATTCAAATATTATACTAAAAAGAATAACTCACCCTCAATATATTGGAGAGAAAAAGAATAACTCACTCAATATGGCCAGAAAAATGCCATTGATTCATTCAGGAACACTACCCACATGGCTTGATCACCTCTAAAATCCCATAACCTCTTTCTTCATTACATTAGACATCATGTTTTAGTAGGACTTTCTTATTGTCTTGTATATTTTCTATCTCTTTTGCTTTTCATTCAACGTCCATTGCATTATTAACCCTAGTGTATATTCTAGGTCTGACCTACTCATTCAGAATGTATGTTTGTTCATTTGCATTGAATTTTCTGTCATCTGCATTTATAACCAAAAAAATGATTTCAGATGTATTTATTCTACACTGATTATTAGAAGCTGTGTGAAGAGAGCTCAGTAGATATGTTGCCAACTACAGAAAACATGACCATCTTTCTCATTAGCCCCAGAATTCAGCTATATAAGCAGGATTATATATTTCTCAAATAATATACTTTTGGAAAGTTGGATGAGAACTTATGGCTGATAGCAAAGAAGTGTCCTGCACAAACGTTGAAAAGTTATTCTCATTGAGAGAAAGCCAGATCATCTGTGATAAAATGAGGCAGGACAGACTTGAGGAATGGAGAGGTAGGTGGAAGTGTAGATAATTCTTCATAAACTTGTGAAAAAAATTATTGCATCTTTTCCGTATGGATGTAGTACTATGTTTTATACCTTATGTGAGGAGTGTAGAGTATACTGTAGAGATAGGAGACTGTGTAATACACACAGAGGGAAAGAAGTGAATGTTGTACTCAGTCACAATCATTCCATGTTTTCATATTCACTTATTTTGGAAATATGGATATATCTATGCAACATACATGATCTATCTCGTTTCAGTCATTTGTTGAAGAAAATACTAGAATTAATTGCAATTGTAGTTTTGTGCTGAAGGGCAGATGAATATTTCATGGCACAGCAAACATGAAGTGCTGCTGCTGAGTAGAAAAAAATGGAGCATAACTAGTGTTGTGTAAAAGAGAACATTAGAGCAAGTACATAAGTAGAATGCAATTAATATGAGTTTTGAGCAATATCCTGCAGGGTGTGCGGTATACACACACCTAGAAATGGTGGGAAGATTTCTGTGGTGAGACTATTTCATGGGTAGAGCACCTGGATTATGTAAAGTGTTGAAACAGAACTCTGGCCAGTGTGCTCTGGGCAATATAGGAGTTCTCATTTTTTTCTGAAATAAGGGTCTCCATAAGTAAATCCCTGTAAGGGAGCATGAGAAAGAGGATGCAATCTATGATGGTACACAAAGAAAACAGAACCTCAAAAACTGAACAGGAGAAACAGACGAACAAACAAATATGTGCACAACAGTGATATCAACTTCCCTCTCTTGGGAATGTCAAACAATGTAGCATTAGCAGGACAACTCAGTCAAAAAAATCTTTCCTAGAATGTATTGATTATTCTATGATAAAGAGGGATTTGAGCATAAGTACCCAACCACAAAATAAGAGGGACCTTTAGCTAGTTATAAGGAATAGTTAAGAATTACTATGTCCTGAGTATTCTAGATTTATAGTAGAAGTAATTTTAAAAAATAAATACATTTTATTGATAGTAATAAAGAACACTTTAAAACATTTGGGCCCCTAAAATACTGAATTCATAGTTTGGCACAGGCAGGGAATAGATTCTTGCCAGACCAAAATAGACCATAATTTAACTGACCTTCTCTTTTCAACTCCTCCCAAACAAGAGACTTTTCCAGCTTGCTAATGATATTTGAAATTTAGTGAGTAACACTCTATGGTGCCTGAATGAAAAGATCCTTTAAATTTCAGCTATTAATTTAATGTAGAAAAACACATTAAATTAGGCACTAGCCTTCTAGTGCCAATTATTTATTTAATTGGACTTAGGGATCATTTTTCCACAAACTAATTTTTACCTGCTGGTTATGTTTCCACAGCTATGGCCATACCTACACAACTGAAATCAATGTAGTCACATCACTATTGAGTCAGCATGCTTATGTTTTTCAGTGTGGGGTGATAAGAGGAAAACTCCAGCCAGGAGGCCTGTAGGACCGTGGTCCATTCTGCTGCTCATCACTGTAACACCAGCTCTAAACTTCTTCCTCACTAAGAAAACTAAGAGGGCTCTTCTGCTTTTGGAAGTAAAGAGACGACCATGGAAAGGAAAGTTTTCATTAGACCCACTATTCTTTTCTCTAGTTTCGGGCAGTGGCCTTTATGAATCTTTTCCCCTCACATCAGTCGTGCTTGCCATCGTTCGAAACTCATGAAGACCTTTAACACACAATTACAGCTTTTCTTGGTTGTCTCCTGATCTTCAAATAGTGCACAAATATTATGAAATAGTCTAATGAATAAGAACATCAGAAGCCAGAGAGTGATTGACCTGAACAGCTTTCTTGTTGGTGACAGCCATTATAAGCAGTAAAAGGTATTAGTTATGTCAATGCCTTCAGATTGTGTCTTCCTCATAATTAAAATTATTGAGATTACCCCCTCCCCATATTTGTTGACCAGTAATTCACTTTGACCAGAAGCTGTGCCCACTCTTGCAGCCCAACATCTCAAAGGCATATGATTATTAATTCATAATTTGAGGAAGGATTTTACTGAATGTCTAGTTTTCACATCATTGTAAAGTGAAAAATTTGTGTAACTAAATATCCTTATATTAGGAATTGTATTTATGTAGATTGTTTTAACTGTTTACACCATGAGATAAAAAGAAGTAGAGATTACTTGCATGATATGGAAAAAATTCACACTGCATGTTGATAGAGTAATAAATTTTCACATGGGGTGGGAAAGAGAAAGAGAGAAATGCAATAATCCAGTTAAATACATAAAACTGACATAAATAAGTGGATATAAATATTAAGTCTTCTCCCAACAAAGCAGGATACATCAGTGAGATAGTATATTTATTAATCAGCTTGTTCAATTATTCCAAAAGGTATGTATGGATGTTTGTGTGTGTGTGTGTGTGTGTGTGTGTGTGTGTGTCTGCATATATACACACACAAACATACATATATTATTTCAAAGATGTCTGTAATTATGATTTATCATTTAAAATGGCTCCTTTTTCTGTTTTCTTTCCTGTTTTCTATTTTTCTTTTCTTATGTGTAGATCACCATTTCTACCTTTTCCTTGACATACCTTAATAATAATTCTTTAACCTTTTATTTTAGGCAAAGAAAGAAAGAGGGAGGTAGGGAGGGAAGGAAGGAACAAACGAACAAAGAGATGAAGGATGGAAGAAAAGAAAAAGGGGATGAAGAAAGAAAGAAAGAAAGAAAGAAAGAAAGAAAGAAAGAAAGAAAGAAAGAAAACTCTAGGCAATTTTCTCCTCCTTTCCACTCATGTCATAGTGTTTATACAGGCTACAGCAGAAGAAGCACATCAAAATCTTTGGGTTCATCAGGTTAGATTCTTTCTATGAAATCATGAATTCTGAGCTATTTTGGAGCTTTTCAGTTTCTTTGCTATATCCCTTCATGGAGCTCTATGGAGTCTATAGTTCTGGGGCTAGTATAATCTCAGGCACTCAATCAGCCTAGCAAAAAGTTGCTTGCAAGTGAGCCAAGGTCTGCAGAATTGTGGCAGAAAGACTTCTTCTGCATAGAGCCTCTTTAAGCACAGATTTATTTGGTAAACTTTTCTTTTCCTAAAATCTAAGTTGGAATTTCACTTGTGCAAAGTGATGGCTCCTAATTCACTTAGATTCAAAGACCGTATGTACCATGAAATGAAATTTACTCACATTTTTATCAATTGCAAATAGCATAAACATTTGATTTACCTAATTGTATTTGCCAATTTATTTGTAAAATATTGTTTGACTATAAATATTCCATATTTTTGCCAAAACAAATTGATGTGCTTTTACCCCATTTGATCATTAAATCATGATCATCTCTCAATGTCTACCATATTAATCAACAAATTTTATTTTAATTATCAATATTGTAACTGAAATGAAACTAACAACAGCAACAAATCTTAAGAAAGGTGCTATAAGAACCATGAAGAAATAAAGAAAACTACACCTTTCCACATTGTTGTGCAAGTAAAGCTTCAGAATTTTTTTTTCTTGTTTTCCTGAGATTGATTTTGTGAAGGTGAGATTTGGATTTAGCCAGGGTTTAAATTTTGGTGTTGTTACTTGTTCATTTGGCATTTTTCCAAAACAAGAGTTCTGCAAGTCCTTTTCTCATAAATCCCCAAACTGGAAATTCGAGCTTGGAGAAGCAATCGTGTTAACTTTTAGAAGATGATAAGCTTCCTCATGCTCACCTCCTCCATCAGGTCTCACCCTGCACTGCCACTGGGAAATGTGAGAAGGGGAGACATAAGCAAGGCAAAGGCTGTCAGCAAAATCCTTCTCTTACTTGTATGTTTATTTAAATGAAGCTTTAAATAGAAACAAACAACACATCATTACAAAGCTCTGGGTACTTCAATTGAAGGAAGGCAACTGCATCAGACAAGTACAGAAAAACAAGTATACACTACAAGCTAAGGATAGGGAAATGTGCAATTTTACATGCTTCAAAATACATTCAACTCCAGATTAAAGTTGCAGCATTTTTTATGGCCAAGTTACTAATACAATGATGAACAGCACAAAATATATTTGTTGTGATTAGAAGACAGCAGAGCTTCAGCATTGCATGTCTTATATATAATGAGATCACCATTTATTTTTCTTTACTTGAGTAGGTTTCTTCATGCATTATATTCTGATTACTGTTTCTATCCCTCAATATCTCTCTGTTCCTGACCACCTCCTCTCATCTCCAAATGTATACCTTTTCTCTTTTGAGTAGAACACAGTATCCAAGAAGAAAATAATAACTACTGAACAAATCAGAATAGAGTTAAACAAACAGAGGCAAAAAGCCAAAGATAAAGCACAAGAAACACATACAGATGCAGAAACACATGTTTGCCCACACAGAAATCCCATAAAAACACAAAACTAGAAGCCATAATATGTATGTAAAGGGCATTTCCCTGGGAAGCTGGGAAACAATCTACCTCAAGATCCAGAGAGCACTCTTGATCATATACCCAATGAAGGCTTCATTCTACTGCAAAGACACTTGCTCAACCATGTTTCCTGTTGTGCTGTTCGTAACAGCCAGAATTTGGGAACAACTTAGTTGTCTGTCAGTGGATGAATGGATAAAAAAAAAAAATGTGATACAGTTAAACAATGGAATATTACTCAAGTCTTTCCAAAACAAAATCATAAACTTTACAGGTAAATGGAGAGAGCTAACAGAATCACTTATTTTTATCACATATATAAACATATAAATGTATACACACATTTATACACTACACACACACACACACACACACACATATATATATGTATATATATATACATATATATATAAAATCTAGTCCAATGAACAGATCATAGTATCATAGTTAGGCATCTATGAATATGGAGTTGGATTCTTAACAGATAGTAATAATGATTGAGAGGAAACTGTCAGGTCAAAATCTGCTCATGTGTTCTGAATCTCATCAATCAATTACCCAAAGCTTTTAAGCGTAAAATGAATTAGTATTCTTCATCGATTAGCTCATTATCTTATTCTCCTCATTCCACTTTTATTTTTATTCAGATTTAATACTATATATATATGTATATATATATATATGATTGTCATCCAGCATAATATGTAAAATTCAAACTGTTTAATGCAACATATTAAGATAAAAATCAATTAGTATTTTTATCTCAGATTATCTTACATGCAGGATAAACCGTCAAATTCATGGCTATCAACTAAAAATATTTTTAAGAGACAAAATGAAAATCACATTCTATGCTTTAATTTTCAAACTTGTCTGTGTTATTCTCAAATATTGTAAAACTTACAATGTATTCAAGTTTACCATTCAAAAATATATGAGAATGTCAATATTGGAGTGGGAAGCTTGGAAGCATCAGAGAACACTATGGAGCAGTGGGTTTGAAGTTTATTGATCCAATCTCTTCAGGCACTGATGAAAACTCTGAGGGTCACCATTGTTTGCCAAAGGTCACATTTGCTAATGAGATATTCTGAGGAACATCTATTTTGTGCAAATTCTATTATACACTGAAGTCATTCCCAGCAGATGTCAATTAGCTAATTCCACCACAAACCTCCTTTGTGATCACAAAATATGGGGCTCTACACTTGGCAAGATTAACTATTGATTATTTTTCCTTTTACTTCTATTAAAACTGGTTAATCATTATGTAGTCTGAGCATGAATGTTTTAAATGGTAAATCCTATTTTTAAACGATCTTATTTATACAAAGTACAATTTCTCCTTTGTATTTGACTAATACTTTTAATGAATTCTATGAGTGGCCACCATTGCCATTCTGAATTCTATTGAAAAAACTCAGACATTTTAGGGTAGTCAGGAGATTTCCCATGGGAAACTCACAAGGAGTAGTGACTCTAGTGTACTAGCATAGACCATAAATTAAAATAACATCAATGACTTGTTTATTGCATATTTGTACCCTTACAATTAATATAAAACATTCAATAATGCAGAAGATTACCATATTAAAACAATTAACTATTATTCAGAATTAGAGGTAGAAACAATATTTTTTTCTAGTTTAGTGTAACAAAGAGCAATAAATAAAAATACAGCTAATTTATTTCAAATCTACTTGATATAATTAATGTGGTCTGAAACTACTTTAATATTTAAAAATTGGTATAATCTTTAGTGTATTAGACTAAACAATTACTATAGTATTCAACATGAGTTAGAATGATACCTCTGTTTTCATTTATTTATTCACTCATTGACTATACACTGATCACTTATTAGGAATTGAATAACTTTCTATGTGGCAAAGATGAATTGATAAAATAAAATAACACTTCAAGTCAGTACTTATTGAGGAAATGGGTATTTTCAAATTAACTCAGAAATGAATGTCAAATCTGAGCCGTTATGAGCATTATAAAGTTAAATACATATACATACACTATGATTAATTCTAAAAGTGTGTTCCATATTCTCTATAATTCAGTGTCTCACAGAGCAGTCTTCAATGCTATTTAACCAAAATGATGAAGGAATTTGATAAGAACAACATTAAAAAACAAAATCTCTGAAGGGACATTTTCCACACCAATACCAGTGACTTCTCCCTCTCATCCTCCCTTTCACCTCATCAAATCCGCATCCTATCCCCCATCTACACCTCAGAGAGAGTGATGCTTTCCATGGAGTATCTTCAAATTCTGTCACATCATTTGAGGCAGGATCTAGGTCCTCCACTGTGAATCTACGATTAGAGAGTATCCCTCAGTAGTGAAGGGGCTCCCAAAGCCCATTCATGCACTAGGGATAAATACTGGTTCCATTGCCAGAGACCCATAGATTGACTGTCTAGGGCCCACAAATGAAAAGACTTGGTTAATTCAGAAAATATTTAAGATAGGCTAAACTTCATCTAATTAACCAAAAGGTAGAGAGAGAGAATATGCAAACAAAATCAGAAATGAAAAGAGAAACATATCAATGGACACTGAGGAAATCCAGATAATCATCAGGTCATACTTTGAAAACCTGTACTCAAATTTTGAAAATGTAAAGAAAATGGACAATTTCCTGGATAGATATCACTTACCAAAATTAAATTAAGAACAAATAAGCAAGTTAAGTAGTCCTATAACCCCTAATGAAATAGAAGCAGTCATCAAAAGTTTCCCTACCAAAAAAAAAATGTCCAAGGTCAGATGATCTCAGTGCAGAATTCTACCAGACATTCAAAGAACAACTAATACCAATACTCCTCAAAGTGTTCCACACAATAGAAGCAGAGAAGCCATTGCCAAACTCCTTTTACAAGGCTACAATTACCTTGGTACCCAAGCCACACAAAGATACAAGTAAGAAAGAGAACTATAGCCCAATATTCTTCATGAAAATTGATGCAAAAATATTCAATAAAATATTGGAAAATCAAATCTAAGAACATATCAGCACATCAGAGAAATCATCTACCATGACCAAGTAGGCTTCATTCCAGGGACGCAAGGATGGTTCAATATACCAAAATCTGTCGGTGTAATCCACCATATAAACAAATTGACAAAGAAAAACTACATGATCATCTCACTGAATGCTGAAAAGCCTTGGACAAAAACTCTTAAGGGATTTTTTAAATAGTTCTAAAGATGCCATTTTTCCTAAACTTAAATTAAAAATTACAAAAATAAATGGGAATCAGTTCCAAACCCATTTTCTGTTTCTGTTCTCCAAGTCTCCCAAATGATCCTTGGTGACGGCCATTGTTTTTCTGAATCCTTTTTCTGAAAATTTTCAAAGGTAACCTGTAAGAAATGTGAAATTACCAGCATTTGCAGCATGAACACAAACAGTTACCCAGAGGAGGTTTGCAGGGCTATATTTATTTATAGGGAGGCAATTATTTCTTTACTTCACCCCTGTTAGGTTTGCAGCTATGTGCCTATAGCAATAGCCAAAATGACAAGAGTAAAATACACAAATGTACTTCAATTAGGAGCATGTCACATGATTTTTCAGGATAATGGCGTAATGAAAAAGAAAAACATGTAGTTTTAGGATTAGGTAGGATAAAGAGGCATAGAGTGAGGGAGCAGCTTGCTCAGTCAAATGAAACATGATCTAATGGTGCTAATTGAGGGTGGGATGAGACATGACAGGGCCAGTTACTTCAGATGCCCCTGAACACTGTGTTTTCAGAGGTACAGTTGTTTTGTTGATGTTTGTTTCTTAATTTCTTCCTTATTCCATAAGCAGGGCACTCTTCAAATGAAGCTCTCATAATCTGCTTTCATACAGAAAGGAGTATGCAGGTAAAAGATGTAGGTTCTGAATTTAGGATCTACTCCTGCTGTTATCACTGGTGCCACACAGTTTGTGACAATGAACCTTACATCTCTCCCTTGGAAACCTGAAGGCTCCACAACAGTATGAACCTGCAAGCAAGTGTCCTATCTGGAGCAGTACTCAGTGATGAATGCTTCTTTCCATTAGAATATAGTGGGCACATGAGTGTACTTTTGACATGAGATAGATTAAAATGAATGGAAAAGCTCTAAATCAGTGTGCTGAGCATATATATATATATATATGTTAAGGCAGGTTCCTCCCCGACAGCCTCCCGGTCCTGCCGCCATGGTCCCACCACCACGTGGGCCCCAAATAACACTCAGAGACTCTGTATTTGATACAATCCTGTTGGCCAGTTACCATTATTGTTTATGGGCTAGCTCTGCTTTAATTATTAACCCATTTCTACTTATCTAAGTATTTCCACATGGTCGTCTTATCAGGGAGCCGCGGCGGGTGTCCTGCTTCTTCCCTGGGCTACAGCTCGACTCCTCCTCCCCACTTCCTCTTTCCTCCTTGTCTCCTAGCCCCGCCTATTTGGTTGCTAAACATTTTCTTCCTACAGGATCCCATGGAGCAATCATCGTCCCATTTCAGCAGGAAGTAATCTTAAGATAACGATGCCCCTCTCCCCACTCTTGGAATTTAGGGATAATATTCATCTTCATAGGGTTGGTTTTAGTTACTTGGTTTTGGGTATGGAAGGTGATATTTAGACTCAGTTATCTCTTTTAGACAGGAATAGGGTATGGTTGGGAAAGGTATGGTTCAGAATGATATAGGTAGATTTGCCTACCTTCTTGTGAATTGTTTAGTAAGAGTGAGATATTAGTATTTCAGCTTACACTGTAATATATTCTTATCTGTGGTAATCTATGTACTGGAAGAATTGTATATTATATTTTGTCATATTGTGTGAAATCTTTCCATTTATGTTTTATGCACATTATTCTCGCTATATTCTATGTATGTATACTTTGTTTGCGTTCAAGACATTTTGTTTATTGATACAATTTAGGATATTTATCTTGCTGCCCTCTTGTCTAGACATTTCTACTCTACCTCTACTTTAGGAATTTACATGTGCATAATTATATTGTTTAGGTGTGTATCCTTGCTTTACTCAAGGAAGTTTTAATCAGGTTTTTAGCTAAGTTCCTGAGTATTACAGATCATCCTCACCCGTGTTTCCTTTGCCTATGAGATTAGTCAGAAATATATGCTTAATCTCCAATCACTTCATAGACCTGCAGAACACGGCATTTAAATGTTTTAATATTAGTACTCCGTTGACATGAGACAGTGTTGCTCCTGACAGCACCATGCACTTTCCCGAAAGTATGTTGGACACTGTCGTTGCTCCTTCTGGAGTTCACCCTCACTTCGGCCATGGCCTCTTGGGCAAGGAACTTCCCCTACCTTGACAACTGATCTGGACATGCGGTCCTATGTGCTTGCAGGAGACAAACAGAAGACTGCTGAACCTTGCCAAGTCAGGGTAAGACAGCCTTTCTTCCTCCCTGCTTTTGTTGTGATCTGTCAGGTACTCTTGGCCTTAGCCAAAACTGGCTGTACCAACATTGCTCTGAGACCTTGGGTGACTGTCCAGGTAGCTTGCTGTTTCTGTCTTCGAGGCATCTTTTGGAAGTTGCCCATCCGCACTTCCTGTCTACCCTAGTATTGCTATTTTCCTTCTCAGGTCTTGATGAGGTTGTAGATTAAACCATCACAACTATTATTCTCTCTTCCTAGTTAGATAGATTAGGTACTAGGCTTAAGCTTTCTAGCTTAGGATGACTCTATTGTAAACTCCGTATGTCTTCATCCTAGGACTAGATATGTAGGTCGTTTTGTTCTCAATTTTCCTTTTCTTAGAGCACACTTGTTATTCACTGTTTTGTATATAGTTTTGTATCAAACCCAAATCTTTTCTTTAGACTAAAAGGGGAATTGTAGAGAGATATTCACCTTGTCTGCACCTGTGGCTTAGGCCATGCACATTGGGGCGGAGACAGGGCCGGATGGGAGCGGGGAGAAAAGGTTGGGAGAGGGTTGGGCCACTTTTTTTGGGTGGTGGATGCTGGAAGGCTCAGGATCTGCTGGAACCTGCCGTGTACATCTGCCTATGTTGTGAGTTATTTCTCCCTTAATAAACTTCTGTTCGGCCTAATTGTTTATCCTGATCCTTATTAAATCTCAATATATATATATATATACATATATATATAAAATATATGTATAATATATATTATATATGTTCTTAAGTATATATTAATATTATTATATTAATATATTTAATATATATGTATATACTTAAGAACATAATTTTACTTTTGGGGCATGAGAAATGGATGGGAACATTAGGTGTTATTCTAAAAGACCTGGGTTCAATTCCTAGCACACACACACGCCACCCCCAATATCTATAACTTTAGTTCCAAGGGATTCATGACACCAAGCATGCATGCATTTGGTATACATATACATACATGCATAAACACACACACACACACACACATATGCAAAATATCCATACACATAAAATAAGAATCCTAATCTTTTAATTATAAATGAACATTCTTTTGGTATTTTAATGTTTTATTTATTTTTAAAATTTTTATTTTGCATTCCAACCACAGTCCCCCCTCGAAGACCTTTTTTTGCCCCACTTGCTACACCCCCATTCACTGCTCCTAAAGGGTAAGGCCTCTCATGAGGAGTCAACAAATCCTGGCACATTAAGTTGAGGCAGAACTAAGCCTCTCTCCACTACATTAAGGCTGAGCATAACATGTCACTATAGGGAATGGGCTCCAAAAAGCCAGTTTATGTACCAGAGTTAGATCCTGGTCCTACTTCCAGGGGCCCTTCTGATAGCCCAAACATCACAACTGTTTCCCACATATGGAGGGCCTAGTTCAGTTCCATTTAGTCTCTACTGCTGTTGGGGTCTACAGTTCATGAGTTACCACAAGCTTTGATTCAACTGTCTCTATAGGTTTCTTCATCAAGGTCTGAACCTCCCTGGCTCATATATTCCCTTCTCCCTTTCTTCAACCATATTCCCAGAGCTCAGCCTGGTGCTTGGTTTTGAATTACTGCAATTGGTTCCATCAATTACTGGATGAAGGCTCTATTATGATAGTTGGGGTATTCATCAACATGAGTACAGGGAAAGGCCAGTTCAAGCATCCTCTCCACTGTTGCTAGGAGTCTTATCTGGGGTCATCCTTGTGGATTCCTGAGAATTTCCTGGCGCCAGGTTTCTCCCTAACTCCATAGTGGCTCTGTCTACCAAGATATCTCTTTCATTAATTTCCCACTTAGTCCCTCCTCCAACTTGACCATTCTACTCCTTTATGTTCTCATCCCCTATTCATCCTTTCTTCTACTGCCCCCTCACACCTCCATTTTACCCCAGAGATATCATCTAATTCACCTTTCCAGGGCCAACCATGATCTCAGGGTATTTGTTACCTAGCTTAAGTAGAGCTGTGGATTTTAGCCTGGTTTTCCTTTGCTTTACATCTATTAATCACTTAGGAGTGAGTATTTGCTGTGTTTGTCTTTCTGTGTCTGGGTTACCTAACTCATGATGATTTTATCTAGTTCCATCCATTTACCTGCAAATTTCATGATGTCATTGCTTTTTTACAGCTGAGTTATACTCCATTATGTAAATGTACCAGACTTTCTTTATCCATCTTTTTGGTATGAAAAAAAATCTCACACTTACTTTTATAACCTCTAACAATACTTTCAAAATACACATTATTTGTTGCTTTTTAAAAATTTTTTAATTCAATTTGTAGCAATTTTATGTCAAGGTCTACCATGTGGTTATAGCATTTTTAAATGAACCCCAATGTTTTACATAGATAATGATCTATGCATATGGGACTGTTGGCTAATGTATTGCACACAACAAAATTAATTTTTGTCTAACATTAAAAGTACTCCTTAATATAATAGACTAATTTTACAACTTTAAAAAGCTCAGTTCATAGAAATATATATTAGGATGAATATAGGGATTCCATATGATAAGAACAGTCTGCTCAGACATCAAGCAATTTTAGTCCCAGGTTTTATAAAGCATAATTGTCATGATTTTAAATTCAGTGAAACTATTATTTTATAATATTTTTTTGTCAGTAAGCAGTATTAATAACATAGGGTATAACTTATAGGCACCTATAAAGATTTAAGCATATTCTCTTTGAGGATTAGAAGCAAGTGAAAAGATTTGAGTATGCTTATATAGTTTTTACAAATGCTGACTGTAGCTGAAATGCTCCTATGGTTTAATATTGAAAATTGCTTTAAAACATGGACATTGAGGATCCATGATTACATTCTTTAATTTATTCATTTAAATTATTACATTAGTTAAATATAAATTTTAAGTTAAACAGTGTATTTTGTTTATTTGCTTGTGTGTGTGTGTGTGTGAGTGTGTGTGTGTGTGTGTGTGTGTGTGTGTGTGTGTGTGTGTGTGTGTGTGAGAAGTATGCATTGTTTCCAGCAAGGACTTTGTTTGTAGAATTATAGATAATGTATTTTTAAATTTAATTCTATGTCTCTCAGGGACTCTGAATGTCCAGTGTGTCTATAGTTCTTGCATCTGCCGCAATGTATTTCTCTACTGGTGGGTAAACAGAATTACTTTGAGGTTGCTGAGCTTCTCAATAGGGCATCCATCATTAAGCTTCCCTAATGAAGGAGTGTGAAGTTTTTTACCCCTGTGACCCATAGAATGTGAGAAGTACTTTAAATGCACTGGATACATTGGTTTTATTTTTAATTCTCATTTTGTTTATACAGTATTATGCTAAAGTTAATTTAGTTTACATCAGCAACATTTCTAGATGTGGCTCTGTTTGGCTGCCTTTCAGTCTCATGGGCTATATAAAAATACATAAATTATTAAGCTTAACATCATTGAAAACATGTGCATCTATACAAAAATGTCATATATTCAGTGGCTACCATCTGTGGCTATGGTAATATAAACCCACAAACGTGCACAATCCTGTATATTGATTCAAATAAACAAAATCCACTTGGATACATAACCTGATATTTTGGTTTGGGAAGGTACCATTTCATTTTGTAAAACATCAAATGGAAGAGAAATAGAATACACATATTGTTTTGGTTAGTTAGCACTTTTCTTTATCCAACAAACATGATCTCCACCCTTCAGAGTAAAATCATGAATTCAGAGTTGCAAAATGATAGCACCATTGATCTCTTGCACATTCCAACATTATCATCATTGGAAAACATACTTTTTACTGTGCACAGACATTAATATAATATTTTCACTGTGTCATTAATGGTTCTTAGGGAGATGTCTCTAGTATCAGTTGTCATGATAGAGAAGAAACAAGACTACTAATTAAAAACATGCTACTTAATTTTAGTTGGAGGGCCTTAAAAGCGTGTCAAACGACTTATTTTCTATGAAAATTAGAAGTAAAAGATGATTTGTACATATCAATTCAATAACAAACATTTCAAGGACTGCTCAAAGTAAGTGCATTTATAGAAATTCTTGTGATGTTTTTGCTCTTCACATGAAATTTTTGTAGAAATTCCCATGAAAAGAACAAAAATATTTCAGTTGTTCTTTATAAAGATTAGTTATAACCTTTATGTGCCTTTGAAAAGTTAGGAAATGTATTAGAATGTCTTGTTTGTTTTCAGACCTCAGTCTTGAGGGATTTAGTGTCATGTAAAGGTCCTGTAGAGATATGTAATTTTCTAAGATCAAATAAAATTTAGGATTATGTTCAAATATTTGGGTAATTATATAAATATTTTTAAACTTCCTGCTACTTAAGAGCTTTAATGTTTGGAGCATTTGGTTTAATATTCACTTCTAGGTCTATGGAATAGATGTCATTGTTACTTGTGTGTTAGACCAGTGCGGACAATGAACACCAATTATGATCACACAGTGATCTGTAACAGTTTGCATTCTTATGTAGCTCCATTCAAGGGGATTGGCTCTCACTATTTTGTCCGTTGGATGAAGATATTGGGATCAGAGAATGGGAAAGATAACTGGCACTTGATTTCTCTGCCACGGTCTTCTTCCTAGTAGTGTTTCTCTTACCTTTTGTCTAAGAAATCCTTTATAGTTAAAAAGGTTTACGGACGACCCTAACAGCTTTTGTTCTGAGAATTCAGTTCACTGTGGAGAAGGAATAAGATATGCTGAAATGCTCTTATGCATGGTGACCTGATGTGTATAAAAGTCTTCTAACTTCTGCTTCTCTTACTCTACTCAAAGTATTTGCTCCCAGAACACGGTTATTTCTGGAATTCTTACACCAAGGACACCATATGACACTAAATCCCTCAAGACTGAGGTCTGAAAACAAACAAGACATCATGCCTGTGTTATTCACCTCGGCTGACTATTGAAGCCATGGACTCCAGAGAACTGAAATTTCCCTGGGAACACCTGCATTCAAACCAAAACCTCATGTTAGCACTCAGAAGCTGGGCCTGGGAAATCACTGGACCCTTTTATTTGTTACTCAAATTTTTCCACATTGAACATATCTTTCTGTTTTAAAAGAAAGAAATAAAGAAATGTGGTTATGAGAATAGGGTTATCTTACATGACTGCACATTTTAATAGACTTTTAAGATATTTATGAACAATTTTTGTTGAGACTGTATATTCAATAATTCTATAAATGCTGCTTACAGTGGGAAATTAGAATCACCTCTTGTATATGTTTCAGTTTGAATCTTTTACCACATGTAATTTTATTTTGACTAAAATGTATGGTTCGCGTCATTATTTAAAACTCTTTTCAAGATATCTTACTACACAATTGCAAATTATTAGGTTTGTCACTATCTTTACAAATATCAATCGTGAAATCCTGTCTTGAGGTGCAGTATGGATGCAAGTTTTAGTCATTTTCTTTGGGGGTTTCAGTTTGCCAGTGACTAGATACTGAGGAAACACTCTTCCTTCAGTCCGAGACAGACAGACAGACAGACAGACAGACAGACAGACAGACAGACAAAACCATGAAAACACAGAAAAGCAAGGCTCAAATAGGATAAGATCCCTTATCTGAAAACTGCAGCACCCTGCGAGCTCAGTGTTTTTATAATAAGCATTAGAATAGGGAAGGAAGGTTATTACATACAGATAAACAGGGAAGCCTGAATACAAGTGGATCAAGGGGACAGGCTTAGCTAATCTCATTAGGAGCAATCTCTGTAGGGAAGCAGTCTCCAAGTAGGAAATGACTGGTTGTGGCGACTGGGCTGAGGGGGAATTTTCTGCAGACTATCAATATCCACACATGGGTCAGAGGCAGGCTTTACCATCTCAGTCAGAGCTTCACCCCAGCGGGAAAAGGCTTTTCTATTTTCTATGGGTCTGAAGCTAAGGTCTTTTACATGTGCCCTTGCCAACAACACACATTCTCTCAGGACTTTATTCAGTTAGGACATCCTCCATCCTGTACATGTAAAAAATCCTCCACCTCATTATATAAGCTGTGGGCTTCAGCAAACTTAGATTTACTCATGTCTCTCTGGTCATTAAATTTAAATTTCTTAGCACATTCTTTAGACTTAACCATCCTGTTTAAATGGTCACTGTCTTCTTTGTAATGCAAAAATAGAGCCATAATTATTTAGCCTTGAAAGTTTAATGAGGTTATAAAGTTATATAAAGTATATAATGGATGCATTCCAAAGCATTACAGAGTTTGTGTATGATCTCTTTATTGCCTTGCTGTTATCTGTACTTGTAGATGTAATGGTATAACAGATGACAAGGTAAACACTAAAACCTTGAGACCAAACTAATATTTATTTTAAGTCCGTATAAATCTCCACTAGTTAATAGTTTCATATGCACAATACTAGGTTAGTCCAAAATATCCATTTATTTATTCATCAAATATTCCCTAAGTACTTTTATGTTCTTATAACATTAATATATAGTCCTGAAAACAATTAAATGGGAGATAGCTTGTCATTGCTTTCCTACATACCTAGTTTAACATCAATGGAAATAGGAGACTAAAGAAAGATAGTAAGTTAAGAGCTGAAATATGTGTTTGGGGCCAGGCAGTGGTGGCACACACCTTTAGTCCCATCACTCTGGAGGCAGAGGCAAGAGGATCTTTGTGAGTTCAAGACCTGCCTGGTCTACAGAGCAAGTTCCAGGGTAGGCTCAAAAGCTACTCAGAGAAACCCTGTCTTGAAAAACACAACCAAACCAACAAAAAAGAAATATATGTTTGGGACACTTAACCCAACATAAAATTAGGAGTCATGAGTGCAGAAAAGTTGCTCATAGACAAGCATAAGACTTAGACTACAGAAAATAGGGTAGAGGAAAGAGTGGTAGGTCCTAGGAATTGACATGAGATTCTGCTTTTGCTATGGTTTCTTTTCTGGGGAATAATGATTGTGAAACACATCGAGGTTCCCTCTCACAAAACCTTTTATGACTTTTAGGCAGAAAATGTAGTCTCTCGAATAGCCTGTGAGTACACTTTCTAATATTTTTCTCACTTAATGAGCAAGATTTGCTATAGATCTCATTTAAAATAGATTTATATATGTGAGTATTGATGTGTGTGTGTGTGTGTGTGTGTGTGTGTGTGTACATGTGTGTTATTGCCTGTCAAGCAAAAGAGCCTTTAGGGCTGAAGTGTTAGAACTGAACTCCTAATATCTGAAAGAGTAGCAAGTATTCCTTACATCTACATAATCTCTCCTTTGGAACTCTTAAATTGAAAATTCCCTATGTCCTCATAATGAATGATAGCAAACAAGGGCTGCATTTGCTGAAATCCATGTCCTGTGTGGACCTAGGATGGTGTAGCTAAGTGTATCAGAGAAAATGTTCATCATTGATGATTCCAGATAGATCTTGTGTAGACTGTGATTTACAGTTTGCTAAAAGCAATAAATGCAAGTAAAAAATGAGTCCTTTCAGGAAATCTCCCACCTCACACCATGCTGCTGTGCTGGGCGAACTCAGGAAAACGAGCTAACCAGCGTGAAGTACCATGCTCTCCGGGTCTTCAGTGGCATGGGGGAGGGAAAGATGTCCTCCCCTGGAACCCATCAAGCCTAAGGCAGGTGGGAGGTCTATCCCCGAACACATAAGAGCGGTGGAGCTATCCCTGTCCCCCATCAGCTGCAGCACTCAGGAGAGCAGGTCCTGCGCCTTGTCAGGGCAGCACAATAGAGCAGCACCCTGCTGAAAGACTTGCAGGTGACGCAGACCCAAAGTTGTGAGCATGAGAAAACTGTCCCCATCCCTCATCTGTCTTGTGATGGCTTGGAAGATGGAGAGATGCCCAGTTCTCACCCTGTCTATTAATGTCTGAGGTTGGTTTGAGAACTAGCCCCAGGTCACAAGGGCAAGAGCAGTTCCTGACCCTCTCAAGCTACAGCATTCAAAAGAGTGGGCAATGTACCTCACATCAGCAACACAATAGAGCTGACTTTAATGATGTGACTGTGAGAGATCAGACTCTGAGGGCATGAAAGCAGGAGAACTGGTCACATTCCTCATTGCTGCAAGAGGTGAATTAGCCTGGACAACGCTGGAGTGCTCAACCTGGTGGTGAGGACAGTTAAACCAATCCTACAGCTGTTCAGGCCCAGAACCAAGGTTATAACTTTGCGTCCCCCTCCCAACATCCAAACCACTTGTGATCTGTTGGAGCATCTGAAGGGACCTGAGCCGCAAATCCAAAGCTGTATGGTCTCCACAACACAGGGCAGCAGTAGTATATCCAAGAAGAGTTCTAATGTGGGCCCAACATGGAGAATATAGAGAAATTAGAGACTTGGAACCAGACCAATATCTTTGCAATGAACACGTTCAAGTAGAGCTATACGGATAAAGGGTTTACAGCGTAACTCACTGTGTCACACCACAACTTCCATGATGATGTTTTTACTTTTATCCCACTATTTTATCTTAATTTTTTTTTTGGAGGGGGTGTAGGAGTGGGGGGCAAAGGGATGGGAAATGAATGGGATCAAGACACATGATGTAAAACACAGAATAAAAAGAAAGAAAGGACGAAAGAATGAAGGAAAGAAGAAAGAAAGAAAGAAAGAAAGAAAGAAAAAAAAAGAAAGAAAGGAAGGAAGAAAGAAAGGAAGGAAGAAAGCAAGCAAGAAAGAAGGGAGTAACAACAGAAAGAAAGTGTCCTTTGGAGCCAGCTAAGATTGGAGGATTCTGGTGTATTTTATTTGTGTTTTTAATTAAAATACTTTATCAATTCCTTCATGTTTGTCCACTCAAGTGAGATATTTTTGCTCATTCAGTAATAAAATACATTACTAATCACTAATTCTACAGTTATTCCTTTACATAGTAACTATTCTCTCTCTCACCCCCTTTTTCACACACATACACTGCATGAATAGATATTATTTTGTATATATTAATTTCATAGTTGCCATGTATTAATTATAGAGATTAGTATGTCAACTTTTAAATACTATCTCTGTTGGAAATATACAGAATCATTCACATAAGATCATAAACACATGAACTATACTATATTCTATAGAAGTTCTTAAATGATAACTGTGTGATTACAGAGATGCTCATCAATGAAGTTGAAATCATAATGAAAATTCCCATTATTTTATAATTAAATATGCAATATTTTGTATTTCTCATAACAATGAGCTCTAATGATTCTAAGTAAAATTATTGAAGAAAATCAATGACAAAAATTGTAAAATAGAAGGAGCATGTTGAAGGTCTCCAGCACTTTAATGGTTACAGGATTTGTGGTAAATATCAGTTCAGGTTTGGCGATAGGAACTGTCAAATCAATGAGGCTAAACAATACTTTTGACATGTCTTTAGAAAACTGTCAAGTTCTCAAATTCAAAATATGTCTTCCTCAGCTCCTATATATATAATAAACTTTGTTTCACCATATTTTTTCAGGCATTGTGTTCTTTACATTAACAACTGACATTTTGTCCTTCTTTGACTCAGGTCTGGGTACCATATGTTGTAGCAGTGTACCTAAACAGTTCATTCTTTTACTAACATTGGTACTTTGGCCTATGTCAACAACCAGCCCAGAAATATTTCCATGAAATATATAAAGGTATTTTAGTGTCTATAATTTTTGTCTCTAAACAATGTTATATTCCAAACTGTATGTTAAATTTGTTGATGTTATTTCTGATGATAATTCTTCCCCCTAAAAGAAACAAGTTTCTTCAGTGGCATCCAGTCCCTCTATTTTGACTCACACTTTACAAGCAACTGATAGCCATAATATAATTATTGGGAAAACAAAACAATAGCTTCTAAATTTAAAAAGCCTGAGACTACAAGGTGCATTCTCTTACTTTTGAATTTTATATGTAACTTTAGGACAATGATTGAATGTCTTTATTTCTTATAAAATTAAATCAATAATATTACTCTTAAAATATAGATGTATGTGAGCTTTATAGAATTTCAAGAGGTACTGCCAATGTAAAATTGATGTTTTATTTCTGCCTAAAAAGGATATAAAATTTTTGAAAAGACAATTGTTAAAATGGTGTTGTCCCAGACTAACAAGTGGTCTCTTCTTGGGTCCAACCTAAGTGATCATTTACAGCGATGCTACAATCATTTGGTTCAGGTCAGAAAGGCCAAGACCCAACTATAGAGAAATATGTTACCCAGGCCACAGGGCAAAGAACTCAATGGAAAAGTGGGCTAGAGTAATGTAGTAGTCAGGCAGCTAACTGAAGTTGTTTTGTAAATGAGTGTCAGGGTCAGGTGTAAAAGTGGTGGGAGAGAGCAAAGGCTTTGGCCTCAGATCCTCTCAGGCAGAAATATGCCCCTGTGTCATGACCCCAGCACAGAAAAAGACAAAATCAGCATGGATAATATTGAGTCATTAGGAAAGGAAGCTCGAGTCCATCTGTAGACTACCTGTTGTTGTACTGGGAAATTTCATTTGGGTCAGTAGAGGGCTGTGTTAGGAAAGAAAAAAGAAAAGACAAGACAAGAAAAGAGCCACAAGCCACCCAGGAGAGAATATGGTTAACTTTCTAACTAAAATCAGACTGCAGGAAACAGAGCTTCAAATAATACTGCACTGTGTAAAGAAATTACATATTTTAAAGGTTAAATTTACTCAAGTTCTACAGCTAAGGAAAGCAATATTTAAGAAAGTTCTATTGGTCTTATAATAACCAGGATTTGACTTCAAATTGTAACATCAAAGCCTGTGTTCCTGAAACTGTAATGCTACCATGTATTACTGTCACTGTTTGCCAGTGCCTATGGATATGATGCTGAGTAATTCAAGTAAATGAAAAATATAGTGGAAAGTATGTAATATTCATTCACATGAACTGCATATACTAACACTTGCTCCTAGAGTATCCACTCAGAATGTTAAATAATTCCATGGATGTCATAAGGCAAAATAAATGGGACATGTATACATTGAAATAAATTTAGGGATCAGTCTTTTAAATTGAACAAAAAATGTAAGGAAACAATAGAATTAATTTAATATCACATTTTCTTGATTAACAAAAATTCATATTACAATATTTCATCCTTGATACCACTTAAAACTTGATACCATTACTTGATACCACTTAAACTCCTCACATATAGGTTACTAACACTAAAGAAAGTCTTTTCTGAAGGCAAGAAATCCATGCAAACATAATAATCTTTTCACATGACACATGACAAAATTTAAGTAAAATTGAAGTGGTTGATAAATTCCCAATGAGATATAACTGTATATTCTGGAAATATGTGCATTACTAATTGAATATCTTAATATACAGTCTCAGTTTGGAGCACACACCCTGAAATTTCAAATAAATTCTGAAGGTCTTCACTGTTTAGAAACTTTTATTTGCTACAACCCTCAACTTCTAAGGTTCTGAACATATTCATGCACTCATGCTTTTGACAAATTTGATGTTGTATTTAAATGAAATTCTTTTTAAATACCTTAATGAGAAAGTTGTATAAGGTAAGAATCTGGTGATAGAAAACCAATCATTCCAACCAATTTTAATACATATGTCAACACATATGACTATAACAATGCACACATTTTTGTTATTTCTTTGGCTTTCTTTCCTATGGGATTTTTTTAAAAGTTGGATTAAGTTTTCTGTTTGGAGTATATGAGCCATTATAAAAGCACCTACAGAACTGACTGATTTTGGACAGCTCGAGATATTCCTCTTTTCATTGTGGGCTTTTCATTATCTGGTTCACAAAAGGGAAGGTGCCTTGTGCTTCAGTCTCCTATGGAGGCATTGCCTGGTGAGTTCATCAGCCGCAAGGAATGTGACCCTGGCGCAGGAGTGGAGTTCTCATAAATTTGTGCTTCTGCTGTGCTTGCCAGGCATTCATGGCAGGTGTTTTTGAACTACACTGATAAGAGAGAAAAAAAATGGTAGAATGTCATGGCCTCTTAAAAGTTATTTATGTGTCAACATTTTTTTTGCTGAGATTCTTGATATTACTTTATGAAGAAGTTATTCTCTCCACTCAGAAGGTTGCTATTGCCAAGTTTTCCATTTCCACCAAACGTACTAACCACAGTCAGGTGCAGAATGCAACACAAAGAAGTATTTCATCATTACTTTTATTTTATAGATGTATAGACCTGACCAGAGAACTTAAAACGCTCTCCCAGAACCTGTAAGCATTAGGGAAAAACCCTAAAATCCTGGTGGAAAACTCACAACCTGTGTGTCTTTTTCCATAGCACATTTTTTTTCCTTCAGACAAATCCTAATTCACCTTACAATTTAGAAAGCACAACTACTTGTGCCAATGGAAATATAAAATAGGGGTGCCATGTCAGACAGTAGCCATGTAGTTAGTATAAAGGGCATTCTTATTTTTCAGAGAAAAAAAATGAGAAAAATTGTGCAGAGCATCAAATCTCAAGTTACAGAGAAATTGCCTGAAGTATCCATGCTGGATGTGGATTGAAAATACACACACGGATTAGCTCTCATTCAGCACTTACCAGGTCATTGTTTAATGGATCATTTTGTTGACAAGTGAAAAAAAAAGATCCAGGACTTTGTCTTCATCCTCTTTCTTCCCTGTGCTGCATATACTCTTTTCTCTGCCATGGGTCACCATTTAACAATATATTCATAGTATTTTTAAAAATAGTTATGCTAATTAATTTCTACCAATATGTCAGTTTGATATCATTGTTTGTAGTCCTGTAGTTCATGGAAGCTTCTTTTTCTCTTGTGGCTCCTTTAGGAAACTTACAGATTAAGGCATCCATCTGGTAGAACAGAAGTGAAAATGGATATGGCCCAGTGTTTTTAAATGCCCTTTGCCTATAAATAACACACATCTATTCTGCTTGTGTTGCATTAGGACAAACTATCTGAGTAGTCTTGCACAGATAGGTTGAAGTGGATGGTTCTTTACCTTCCCACTACATGGTAAATGGAAAAATGACTGAATCTAGCAGACAGCTATTCATCCCTGCTTTAAGACTGCGTAAGTTCTGACTTGATTTTTGACTTTTAGTTACTCTAAAAGTTGTTTCTTATGGTATGTAGCAGATTTGGCATTCATAAGGTTGTGTAATAACACATTTTTTAAAAAAACACTTGTATTTTCTGTGTTTGTTTAGATATAGTGAGCATACCACTGAAATGAAATTCATTACTTCATATTTAAATTTTCAGTTTCAGCCTGGAACTTGGAGATTTTATCTAAGGCACTTCTTTGCTGTAAAAATCCATTGCAGGATAACAAATCCAACATCAGACTGGATCTCACATAGACTCAGTTTCATCTCATTAAATACACACATTTGCATCTTTAGCTCATCACTGCTCCTAGCAATTAACAAAGGAAACAAATTTGTTTTCCAATCCAAAGAAATACTTACCTCCCTGTGAGATACTTTATAAGCACTATACAAATAGCAGGTCAGAGAGGAATCTCTTCCTCTCTACTCTGCATATTCAGTGTTGCCCCAGAGCAACATAGATGGGACACCTGCGTTGAATTCACAAGCAACAGAAAAGGGGAGTTAAAAAGAGGTTTCTTATCCTTTGTGGATGTCAGTCAAGGAGACTTTAATGTTTGTTGTGCTTGAGATGTTATATCATAGATAGCACAGTATTTTACTACTCTGGAAAAATAATTTCATGGTTTTTGTTAGGTACACAAAAATTTAACTGGATAATGCAATGCTTATAGCTTATGAAATGAAGATGTTTGCAAGAAAAAAAACATATTTTGTCATTATCAAATGTACTGAATGGTTTTGTGTGTCATCTTGACACAAGCTATAGTCATCAGAGGAAGCCTCAATTGAGGAAATGTGATCAAAGGTGGAGGGCCCAGTCTCTGGTGGGTGGTGCCATCCCTGATCTCCAGATCTTGGGTTCTACTAAGAAAGCAGGCTGAGTAAGCCAGGGGAAGCAAGTCAGTAAGCAACACTCCTTCATGTCTTCTACATCAGCTCCTGCCTCCAGGAACCTGCAGGGTTCCAATTCCTGTCTTGACTTCTTTCAGTGATTAACAGTAATGTGCAAGTGTGGACCAAACATATCCTTTCCTTTTGGGTGGGTGGTGGTGGATAACAATAAGAAAGAAATAGTATGTATTTGAGTAAGAACCCAAATCAATGTATTTATTTACATTAGAGAAAATAATTATTTAAATACTAAGCATTATTTATGGAACAATTTCTGGATTTGGAAATAAATGAGATTATCGAAGACTCCTGTACTGTCCTGCTCTTGTCTGATAGTTCTGTGTTCTCCAGCTAAACAGGAAAGGCAAAGCTGTTTTTCATGTTGTTCTCCTTAGTCTGCAAGTGGAGACAGCATCTCTTCCAGTCCAGTCATTGCTGTTACTGTTACTGTTACTGTTACTGTTACTGTTGATGTTACTGTTGATGAAATAGATACCTAGGACAATTGGTAGGAAATAAATGTTGCATAATATGGCTATTCATTATGAAGTTTTCTGTAACTACAAGAAATATTAAAATGTGACAATTTATCTGTAACCACCAGTCATGCTACTATATAATGATCATTACACATTTCAAATCAATCTTCTTGACAATATAAAGTAAATGTAGAAACAGATGTATTCAATCTGCTCCAACATGTTTTGAATAGAACTAAGTAGTAATATAATACTTTACTAGAAATTGGAAAATGTCACACTTAAAATTAGGACGTGGCCTTTTTAGGCATTTTTAATCCCTTTGGTTTGAATGTAAAGGCAAAAGGAATTCACTGTGTTGCTTTGGCTTAAACTCTCACATACTGCAATTTCTTGAACAAAGGTTTTTAATTTGCTCAATGGCAAAAATTCTATCATTATTATTTCTCTTGGATTTTCTGATTTGAAATGGCAAATTCAAGAGATTTACTCTAGGCTAAATTTAGGCTTTTCATGACTAACTTTACCCATGTATAACTGAACATATCCAAGGATGTTTGTCCAGGTGCCTTAGAAAGGATGAGATGGATGCTTATGTAGACTTTTGTTTAAGGGAAACAAATTTTGACCGTTGAGCATATGAAAATATAGAATTAATAAACACTAATTGTAGAAATGGTGAAAACTAAAAGAATAGTTTTTTTAGGAAAACATTAAAAGGTAAACATTGAATAAATTGTACTCCATAACACATGATGATATTTTAATTCAGTTTAAATTATTTTACTAAGTAAGATATATATATATTTATATATGTACACATTGATAATTGTGCTTACATATACACATATATAATCTTTTTTCAAACTATAAAATTTTGTTCATATTTACAGGTAAATATTAAATTTTTGGTTTAATTAAGGGTTCATAAAGAACATGTATTTTAAATCATTTGAATAGTCATATTAGATTTTACTTTATGGTTGTTAAGTAGTGATTTGTTCGATGCTGTTTGGCTAAAGATTGGGTGATTTCTAGGTTTTCATTTCGTCATTATAGGTGCAGCTTCTGTCATTCCTAGGAACCACACTCAAGGGAAACTCTGGGAAGCTCTGGCTCTTACAGTTGTTTCACCCTCTTTTTTCTACTGTGTTCCCTGAGCCTTTGATAAAGGAGTTTTCATGTAGAAGATTCATTGGGAATGGGCTCCATGACTCTGCTTATTGATTGTCTGTGGCTTTTGTAATTGTCTGCATTTGCAAAAAGTAATCTCCTTCGTGAAAGGAAAAGACAAGGGGAAATTATACATTATTCTTCATCACTCCATGCAATAGAGAGGAAGTTGTGTTCTTATGAACTGTGGACTTTCTTCTCTTTCCCTAATTTTTCTTTCCTTCCATTCTCTTCCCTTCCCTTCTCTTTCCTCTCTTTTTCCTTTCCATCTTTCTGAACAACACATGCGCCCTAAATGTTTTCTTCAATATTCTCTGGAATAAATGAGCTTTCTTTATTGCCTGCACCTACATCTATTTTCTTTCTTTCTTCCTTCCTTCCTTTCTTTCTTTCTTTCTTTCTTTCTTTCTTTCTTTCTTTCTTTCTTCCTTCCTTCCTTTCTTTCTTTCTTTCTTTTTCTTATTTTACATATTGATCCCAGTTCCCCCTCCATCCCTCCCTCCCTCTTTTCCACCCTCCCATGCCCCCAACCCCCCTCCCCTCCCATCCCCCCCCACACACTCCACACTCCACATGTAGAGTGATGCTTTCTTGGAGGGGTCATCTAAATCTGTCAAGTCATTTGAAATAGGGACTAGGTACTCCCTCCTGCCTCTAAGTTAAGGGATTGCACCTACTTCTGAGAGAAGTTGATGTATGAATGAACATGCTAGATTCATTCATGCATCAACACTACACTGCTCCATGATTTGGAAGAACTCTATCAGTTTCTTTTATTATCTGACATATGTTAGAAGAATAGTCACTCATTATTGTCTTTCCAACCCATGTTTGAATGTGTAGGAAAGAGAGAACAGAAAGTATTAATGATGAAAGAACACAATATTGTGGCTTATAGAATCTTGGTTATATATAGATTTATGCCACAACCTGTAGTTAGGCCTTGTACACATTACCTGGGTTCCCTGAGCCTGCCGTTTCTGTATAGTCTCAGTAAAAATGTGTATCTGATCTTACTTATAGTTTATGTCCGGATTTGAGTGAGGAATGTTTCCTGTGTGGTGATTTGAATGAGAAATATTCCCCATAGGCTCTATTATTTGAACATGTTCTTCTAGTTGGTGGTGCTGTTTGAAGAGGTTTAGGCAGTATAGCCTTGTACATCACTCTGAAGGTAGGATTTGGATTATCTGGTCTTGCCCTATTTCCAGTTTGCTTTCTCTATTTTGAAGATGTGATCTTTTAGCTTCCTTCTCTGGTCTACATGCTAGACCCTTGCTGCCATGCCTCCTTGCCATGACAGACTCTTGTCCCTATGGTACTGTAAATCAAATAAACTCCTCCTTCTATAAGTTGTTTTTGATCACAGTATTTTATCAGTGCTACTGAAAAGCTAATTAGAATACTTCACAATTTGCATGTTCCATGGGGGGGGGTAAATATGGTATGTAAAACTACATAAAATTTATTTGTGAATTGAATGTCACTTATAAATATATGTTCTATGAGTATGACAATTTACTAACTGCAGATACTCATATATTCAGTAGTTATTTCTTTTCTTCTGTGGTTTTATTTTTATTTTCAAATAATCCATTATTTTCCTCATATAGTTTCTATATGTATTGCTTAAATGGTAAAAATTTCTATAATGAGAACTTTTATTTAAGAATGAAAGTGAATGCACTGCTGGGAACATGTAATAGCAGATAAGGACTGGAGTATTAATACCCAAACTCCATATGGGTGTGGTGGCCCAAGACATAGAAAGCAGACAGAGAATCCCTAAAGCAGTCTTGTGCGGACCTTGTTTCAATATATCAGATGGCGTGTGACCAGAGAAAACAGTGATGTCAATGATAGATGTCCATGAGAACATACACACACACACACACACACACACACACACACACACACACACACACACAACCATACATACACCACTCTACCCATGAACATGACTACACTCTGGTCAACATACACACACATAAGCAAACTAAATCTTAAGAAAGAACAAAAATGAAGCATATTATGTAATATGGTTTTTAGGACAATACTCTATTTCTACACGTATGACATCTTTTGGGAGATGGCATTGTATTTGTAAAAACTGCAGATTTGGCTTCCCATGTCTTACTACTAGCCATACTGAAAGCTTTAAAAGTTGTATGATTAGTACAAATGATTTTGATTAATTACTTTAGTTCAGACACTAGGCTTGTTACTGGTGAGGTCTCTCTTCATGGCCTAGAGAATATTTCCTAAATTCTCACAGGGTCTTGCCTTATTGCAGGAGTGACGAGTAGGATGAGGACAACTAGTGAGGAACAGAAAAAGAAAGCTCTTTTGCCTTTTCTTAGGACACTAGTCCTGGAAGGTGAGTGCCTCTGCTTCATGACCTAGGTTTTCTATTAGTTACTTCCATCCACTGAGTTCATGCTTCAAAACATATCTACACTGGTGGCTGTGGACACCACAGATGAATTTTGGACAGATATAATATTCAGTTTGTAATGTCAATATTAATAGGATCGTACTAACTTCTTCAGTTTGTTTTTATAAAATAAACATGTAGATTTTATTGATGTCTAGACATTAAATTGGAGAAATATTACATGCACCCATCATAAATCAAACTAATTATAGTAATATATATTTCCCAACAGTATTTCTAGACCATTAGCCCCATAATATGCTATTGATATATATCCAAGAATTTTCGTTTCAAAGTTAAACTTACAAGACAAAGCTGAAACAATGTAAATGAATTTATAGATTGAACATACAAATACAGTGAGGTAATATTAATTTGCACAAAAGAAAATGCTATATTTTTATCTTATTTACCATGAAATGGGACTATTTTTATTATAAGAAACACTATCAAATAGAGATTTGCTGCTGTGTTTTTCTTTTATGCAAAGGATTGATATATGCTCCATAGCAATACTAAAGATATTAAAGAATGTTTGCAAGTATGCATCCTAGTCACACGTGATGACTAAAAGGTAATTATGTGTGAAAATTTTGCTTTGTAGTCATTACTAGTTTTTAAATTTTAATTATGTTTACTATAAGTATATATTTTTAAAACAATTATTAAAACGTTTCTATGATTAAATCACAAGAGAGTGAAATTCATGATTCTACCAAGACTATTGGCTTAGGTTTCATTTAAACCAAGCACATGGGTTATTAAGTATACATTTAATAACTACTTTGTGCTTAAGACTTCATGTATCCTTTGACCAAAAAAACATAATTTAAAAATACTGTGAAGACTATAAGATAAGGGGGTAAAACATAAAATAATACTGCTGAAAGCATGGAGAATGAAAGCTGTTAATCCACTAATCTTTTATTAGTTCATTCCTCTGTGTAAGTAGAGTCTTAAACCAAATGTAGGCATTCTGCAATAACATGTTTATGTCTTTAATATTATTATGAATTGTTAAATAATTGTTAAACAAATAAAATAAATTTCATTTTTTACATATTATAAACTTCAGTTATAAAGTAATGATATTCTCTCTAAAAAGAACAAACAAACAGAAAAACCTTCAGCACTAAAGGAATAGAATACCAAGTCCATGGCACACCATATTATATACCTACAATGGTTTGCTAAAAAACCTTCATGTTGCACCAAGTTTGATTGGAAGAAGCATTTTTCCTACCTTATATTTACTGATTCTTTATCACAATCTCATCATTAAATGATCAAAAGTCTCTTTTAGCTTCTCACTTCGATAATTCCATATTTTTCTACAAATATATTTATTTGTAGAAATAAATTCTTCCATGGTTTTCATATGTTTTATTCATTCACCTGTAAATATTCTTAACGTGTTTAAATTTATGTAACAGTTCACTTATCAAAAAGCTATTTTTTAATGAATGTATCAAGGGTTTAGTTTCAATGTCAACATTATGGTACAGGTGAAATTTGTAATCATTTGAAAAATTTTCTATTTGTTGGGTGTTGATGGCACATGATTTTAGTCCCAGGACAGGCAGATTTCTGTTTGAAGCTACCCTGGTCTACAGAGCTAGTTCCAGGACAGGCTCCAAAGCAATGCAGAGAAAATCAAACACACACACACACACACACACACACACACACACACACACACACACACACACAACAATTCTATTTAATACAGCGATGATGCAGTATATATATTTTAATGGAAATTTACTGAATGACACAGTTATTGTATACCCGATGAACTATCTTTCTTTGCTTGACAATAGATTGAAGTATAAATGACAGAGAAATTTGCTTTTATTTGATAACTGTGAAAAGAATCCACAAAGCATATTTGCAGGTTTCATGGAAGTGGTGGTAACACAAGGATTTTAAACTCCTTGTTTGTTGAGAAGATAGCTACAGCCAAATGAAATCTAATGTTCTAGTTTTGTAATTAAAAATATAGGCTATAGAGATTTTTCTTTGTAGGGCCAGGGAAAGACTATATTATAAGCCACAGATTATTGTCAAAATAATTAGTATTGTTTAAAATGAAGGCCAAACAGGTTTCTTTTGACTATAGAAACAATATAGATTAGAAGACACATGTTTTCAGAGTGCATGCCCTCTACTCCTTTAGTGAGTTTATATTTAGGAATTTATGATGTTGTAAACTTTATCTACACATCCATAGACAAGTGATGGCAACTGAAAAAGCTGTGTGGTTCCTTATAAGGCAGAAACATTAAGCACAGTGACCTTTATGCACTTTCAAATAAAAATAAAATGGAATTGTAAAGCAGTAATTGAGATCTTATATTGAGATTTACTTTTTTTGAAAAGTGATACTGAGTTAATTGGCCCCCTTTTTCCCTCTGAATTCATATCTTTTGTCAGAAATGTCATATTCTGCTGGAAAAAAATTCTCTAAAAATTATATATGTACTGCCTATGAAATATAAGCATTAAGTCAAAGCATATTTGGAAATATTCCAAATATTCACATGATTATTCTTTGATAAAGTTTTCATATTTGTGTCTTCCCAGAATCCACACATTGCAGTCTAGCCTCTGATGAGAGGAAATGATGCAGTTGGGAAATGATCAGCTCATGAAGGTCATTTGCCTAAATCAGATCATGAAATCATTGAAGTTTCTCCAGAAACCTGCTTTCTTCATCTCATAAGGAAACGATGTACAATCCATGAAGCAGTTTCTCTCTAGGTGTTACAAACAGCCTTTTTGATCTTAGACACACAAGCTTCTGGGAGTCAAGAGATAGAACTTGAGAGAAAAGGTCCAGACCCTCTCTCTGGTAAGATAAGACGTACAACATGGGTACTAAGAATTTCCATAAAAACTTGACAAAATCTTAAAAAGGGATTTTAAAAACAAAAGAACAGTGGCAAGCAAGGCTTCTTGGTAGCAGTATTTTTCTCAGTTAGTCTCTGTTTTACTAGGGACAAGCAGAGAATTGCACAGCTCCTTTAAGGGAGGTTTCCTGACTCGGCATAAACAGAAAAAAAAAAAAAAAAAAAAAAACCACAGGGCTCTTTTAAGAGGCACTGTTAACTACTGAATGGTGTGAACAAACAGCTGGCTAGAATAGCTACCACTTTAATTTAGCATTGTTGTTGTTTACCAGCTAAAGGACTTGTGACCAGAAAAAGATGAAGATTTACAGTAAAGACAGAATCAGAAAAAGAAAAACCTCTAAAGGTTTACAATGTGTTTTAAAATATACATAAGCTTGGGAGAGAAAAAGAAACAGGATAAAGTGTTTTAAAATATGAACAAGAAAGACAATAGTTGGGTGTGGTGGCACATGCCTTTAATTCCAGCACTCAGGAGGCAGAGCCAAGCAGACCTCTGTGATTTTAAGGCCAGCCCTGTGTATAGAGTGAATTCCAGGGCAGCCAAAGTTACTCAGAGAAACCCAGTTTCAAAAAATAGAAGTGGAAGAAATAGATTAATTGAAAAGTCACCTAAGATGGAAAATACACAGAGAGTCTGGATACTGTGTGCTTTTGTATTGTCTTTGAATTGCTCAATTATTAAGGAAGGAAAATTGCTAAAACACACTTGATTGTCAATGCTGCTAAATTAATCCAACATATGTTAAAAACGCTTTGAGTTCAAAATTTAAGTCTAAGGACAGGTTATTGGGGGAAATAATTTCTATTTTTGTTTCCACAGAAAAGGAAAAGCTGTGAATTCCTTCTAGAGTTACACAGTTTGATCAAGCAAGACCCATGAAACACTGTCCCAGGTGATCCGATATTCAAAATAGCTGGGACAAAGCAGCCTAGGAGACTACAGCAAGGATTTCTGCTTGTTTTTAGGATTCCCATGGTATTACAAGCATCAGCATTCCCACCCAGCAGGAAGCATTTTGGAAAGAATGATGCCCAAATTACCAAATATTGTCTATAAATCTTTGTTTCCATTTAAATGGGTTTGGTTATGAATGGTTAATAATCACAATCTCTTTTTACAGGTATAAAGGGGATTACGGTATAGAAATAATTTGTGTTGGTATGGATTTTCATTTATTGATAACAAATTAAAGCTTAATTTTTTGATGTGTATATTTCTCCACTTGTTTAGGTATTGTGTTTGTATAGCTCTTTTTAAAGTGTAATATATAAATAAGTAAAAATTATAGATAGTTACCTACGACAGTCAAAACTTAGAGTTAGTTTTGTTAGTATTTCTAGATATACAGAGATATATTTCAATTGGATAGACATTCTTCAAACCGTTCAAAGACTTACAGAGAATGGCATTCAAAATTGTTTAGTATTTTTCTTGACAGTGAGACACAAGTGCTCCTGGCTAAACCAATTATGTCTCTGAGGAAGATGGACATTGAAGAAACTTGTTATGGAGTTTGCTTTTGATATAGCAAGACAAAACATTTGGTCAAGAAACTGCTAAAGAATGACTGTAAACCTTGCCTAGACTGTTTGACTGTTGCTGTATAAACTGAACATGCAGGACCCACAGGAAAGTGACTGCTGAACTTGCAAACAAGATGGATAGTCTTGCAGGGTTTCTGCTTCATGAAAGAGTCTGCCAGACATTCTACAAGACACACAGAAAAATTACTAACAAACTTCCAATACAGGTGGACTGTTTAAAGTTTTGTACTTTGCTGAGGAGTCTGGCAGACACACTATGGCCTATGGAACAAAATCGGATGCACCAATTTACAGAAAAACTTTTGATCACTATCCAGGTAGAGAGATGTCACTGTGTTTCTAGAGTTTATATATTATCCTTCTGTGGTCTTTGATAGAAGTGAAGGCAGATAATTACGGTTATAATTTTTCTTATGATTAAAGGTAAGTTACATATAAGACTTTAGACTCACAAAAATAGGACAGGTAATGGATTATTTTGTTTAAGTCCTAATAATGTTAATGGACTAATTATTGATAACTATAGTTCTTATTTGATAACTATTTTGTTATATATTTTACTATGTTGATGTTAAAACCATTCTTTTTATTTAGATAGAAAAGAGGAGATGATGGGTGATGTCATTCTGTAAATATGTTTCTCTTATTGGTTAATGAATAAAGCACTGTTGGCAAATAGGGAGGCAAGATAGGCAGGACTAGGAGACAAGGAGGATTACGGGAGTTGTAGTAGAAAAGAGTCAGATGAAGGATGTGAGAGAAGTAAGGTGTCTGGACCATCTCTCCAGTATGGTTAGACCATGAAGAAACACTTAGATAGATAGAAATGGGTTAATATTTTAGATAGCTCTAGCCATTGGCCAATAGCTTTATAACAATGACAAAAATAAAGACACACAAAAGACACATAAGCTTCAGAGTTCTAAGAAATGCATCTCTGTTGTGTTATAAATTCCACATACAATGGTATGTTTCCATAAGTCCCAAAAAACATTAAAATAAATTTCAGATTTAATTAATTTGAAAATATATAAAACTATATTAATTCTATAAAATATATCTAACACTTAACTGCTGATAGACATCTATGTTCCTTTATTATACAGTAATTATATGAAGAATTTTATAAGTAGATCTCCACTAATCATTTTTTCAACAGTTTTCTATACTGCCTCTAAGTATAAGATCAATCTCTGACACTTGTAAGTTAAAGCAGATTTTTTCATTACTTATGATTTGTATATTTTGTCAGAATGTATTATAATCTAGACAAGCTAAATATAGTAATACTTAAAGAAATAAAATGAGACTCATGTTTAGGGGGTCTAGGTCTGTACATGGCTTGTTTCTCAGCTATCACTCTGGGGGCCATGTCCCCCACTACCCCCCACCTGACTCAATCTTCCAGGTCTCTCATGTTCTCCTCTCCCCTCCTCAGACACAGACCTCCTGAATGTGGGTCTGTTAGAAGGCCTGGGCAGTTTATAGGACCTCTGACATTGGAACCAGGATGTATTCCTGGTACGTGAAATGTCTTTGGGAGCACATTTTCCATGGAGGGATACTCCATTAATCTAGAGACAGGAGGGAGGGCCTAGACCCCACTCCGAATGACTTGACAGATTTTGATGATCCCTCCTGGAAGGCCTCACCCTCCCTATGGAGTGATAGTAGGGGTTGTCCTGGGGCATCAGAGGATTGTAGGGAGAGGGAACTGGGATTGATATTCAAATAAGAAATAATAATAATAATAGTTTAGAATGTAAAAACAAAGAAATAAAATAATATATAAAGAACTTTGGTTTTGTCAACTGTCAATAATCATATTAATATGTTGACATAAAAACAAAAGAAAAATGTTATAGTATTTGTCATAGCAATATAAAATGCATTAGTTTTATAGCTTTAGGCACAAATTATACACTATAATTTTATAAATTTTTATAAATTTTATAAGAAAATGGTAGACATTTTTACTTTAAAGTTCATTTGAGCTTTCTTGCATTTATTGTATTGACAGATAGTTAGGGATTATCTACTGTTGCTTTTCTTGTCAAACATCTGCCCATTGAAAACAAGTATGTATTTGATATTAGAAAGTTTGGCTAAATAGATAAAAATGGCTCAAAACATTATAATTCCAGTATTTTTCTATACTATAAACCATTTTTTGAGTAATAACTTTAATTTTGACCCAGTGTTTATTGCCAACCTAGAAGTGATTTTTCAACATTGAGCAAATGAAGGATATAAAAATGTACAGAGGCATGTAATTGGACTTCAAAAACTTATACAGGTACACGGTGGTTGAATATTTACTTTCAGGATAAGGTCTGGAGATCTCATCAGTTAACCTGGTTGATTTCTTCCAGGCAACTGTGCTTAAATTCTGTTTTTTCTTTGTGTAACCTCTTCATTCCTGCCACATACTTGGAAAATTCCTTTGGTGAAAGCTGGAGACAGCCTGATGTGCTTACACTGTTTGGATTTTCCTTACCTCTATTTTTCATGACTTTGACATGTTCAAACTACCATTTTTCAGACTTGATCATTCATAAAAGTGATGTAAGTGTTTTGTGGGTTTATCAAGTATTATGGTAAGATAGCAAGAAATCTATTCAGATTCACTGGTTGAGGCCAGAAGCCAGTAAGAACTATGAAAGCTTTGTAATTTCTCTTGATCTGCCTGTTGACAAAATGTACCAATCCACAGGTGAGGTAAACTATCCACTTTATGCAAAACTATACCCCCCACGTTATTTACAATGCACTCTTCATGCAGTGTATAAAGTAAAAGGAACTCATATACCTGTTGTCAATGAGCTTTCCTCCCATTACTAAGTAAATTAAAACCCCAGCTTAATAAATTGTTTGTAAAAGTATATGTTGCATTTCCAATGCATTTTTTCTTAAACAAGAGTTATTCACCACAAATAAAGAGATGTTTGAAATGTGTTTAGGGATAAAAGGCAGCGTTCTAAAACTTTTAATTACAAAAATAGTGCCATCATATATTTTAAGTCTTCAAACACATATAATTGAAGCCTCTCAAGATGAACTACATAAAAGACTCAATCCTCAAGGACTGTGGAGATAGCTTAGATGGTAAAGACACTTGCTTAGCTAGCATGAGAATCTGTGGCTTTTTTGTAGAGCTCACATTTTAAAAGGCAACAGTAGTGGTATGTGCTGGTAGTTCCATAAAGGACTGAAGCAGCAGAGACAGGTAGATACCTGAAGCTAGCTAATTGGCTAGCCAATTTATACTACTTGATAGACTATAGGCCTATAAAAGAATCTGTCTCCTCAATCCCTAGAAATTGTGTAGCTCTTGATCTCTTGGAACTCAGAGTAGCTACCCTCTTTTGCCTACCAAGTGCCGGAATTAAAGGCATGTGCCACTATGCCCAGCTGAGTCTGTCATTAAAAAAAAATAAATAAAAAAAGTCAGGTATTCAGAATCTGATGAATGAAAATTCACAATGACACTTCAGGAAGAGAGGACTGCCTCTGATCTCCACAGGAGCACACATAAAAGTGAATCTGTACACACCTATGGTCATGGTTAATTTCAATTTTCAACTTGATGAAATCTAGAATTTCCTTGGAGATAGCCTTCTTGAAGTGCCTCAGAAGGTATAGTTTGATTAGGTCAAAGTGTTTGATTAGCAAACACTTTGCTCAGTACATGGGGAAGGGTGTTGGGACGTACTGCCTTGAGTGATTTGGGAGAAGGAGGAAGGTGGGGAGAACAGGAGGATTGCAGGGAACTGGGATTGGTGTGTAAATAAAAAAAAAATGTTTTTTTTTTAAAGTTATCTTCAATGGCAGAATCCATGGTCTGCTTCTGAATGTCATTTGTAGATATCAATTCAGCACTTTTTGCCTCTGTACCACTGGTAACTAGTTACAGAGTATTACAAGGACAAAAAAACCTTTGTCTATCTACTACAATCTCTGCATCTTAGTTGACATTTTTCCTTATACACTGCACATTTCTGCCACACTCTCTGATCAGAATTTTATCACCACAGGCTCCTTGGTATATCATCCACTCACTGGATCACCTGTTTAGAACCTTTCCAGAGTCACATTCCCTACTTGTCATCTGTTATTTTGACACAGGGGTTGTCTGAGACCTTAGTATTTCTTGTTTAATCACCTAAATGTATCAAAATCAATCTTCAAGCATATCTATGTAATATTATACATGGTCAATTTTGGGTTTCTCTTTTGGTTGCAGAAAAAGAATAAGAGAGGCAGAGACAGAAAGAGTTGATCATTGAGTGTCTTCCAGGCTGATAAAATTGTATTCTCTGTATTCTGCATCCTCAATAGTCTTTGGAATCAGTTTTCTTACCATAGATTTTCTCACCCTTTGCTTATACAGATAGCATACCTCACTGTCTTTATTGTAGCTATGGAATCATTCTAAGTTGAGATTTCTCTTAGTTTTCTTTTCTTAACAATGTTAGTTTTCTGCATTATGATTAAATTCTCTGTTAGTGTATTAAGTCCATGTTCTGACACCACCTGTTTAATTTACTTTGTAATTTATCAGTGCTCATACTGCTTCCAGAGTCTTCATAGCTCCTTCGTACCTTGGATGATTTTGCTACTTTGATATATGCTTATATCTTTATTGCATATAAATGCTTCTTTAGGAAATTTCTACATCCTCACAAACATTAAGTCATCATGTCCCACTAAGTGCAAAGGCATACAATGGAATAGTTTTCCTTTCTCCTGATAACTTCTTATCTAATTTCAACATTAAATTTCAAGAAGATTCAACATATGCCACAAAATCACCATCTACCCAGTCGTCTTGGGCTTTCAAGCCAGTCTTTGAACCTTGAAGCCCATTTCTGTGATATTTTATTTCCATGAGAACTACATCATCTTTGTGAATGCATGGTGTTCTTTTAAATGTCTTCCAGTTTCCTTACTGGAAGTTTTTTCTTTTTGATTCTCTTAGGTGGGTTTTAATGGCTATGCAGGGACACAATAACCATGGCAACACTTACAAATGAAAACATTTAATTGAGGGGTCTCTCTTATACTTTCAGAGGTTCAATCCATTAGCATCATGTTGAGGAGCCTTGGCATATAGACAGATGTAGTGTTGGAGCTAAAAGTCCTACATCTTGATTCAGAGGCAACAAGAGTTGACTGACTGTCACACTAAATGAAATTGATAAAAGAGACTCCAAAACCCTCCCCCACAGTGACACACTTCCTCCAACAAGACCAAACCTACTCCAACAAGGTCATAACTCCTAATAATGCCACTCCCTTTGAGGACCACCACAAGTTTCTTTCTGTTTTCCATCTTTAATACAGATATGATATGTTTTTATATCTTTGGAGGAACCATACTATTTTTCTGATAATTCAGTAATTTGGTTTAACAAAACACATGTAATCTTTACATCCAGAGAGCTGGTAGTAGTGTTGGTAAGGAATATCTAGTGATCCCCACATATCTAATGAGGGACAACATCCTCCTACATAGGAGTCACCATGCAAATATGTTAACCTGTGGATCTTAGGCAGTGTTAATTTCATTGCAGGCAAAACAGAAGTAAATATTTATTTCCTTATTTATTGTGTGTTAATTTTCAGAAAGGTCCTGGATATTCCCAAAGAAAGATAAGCTTCTAATTAAATATTGATGTTAGGGATACACATAAGCTAAGTTTGTACTACATAGAGGTTAATAGCGTTCTCTTGAAGACACAAATAGAACATAAGTCTACTCTTTAATAATGAAGGTTATTCATGTGAAACAAGAAGATTAAGTCAGGGGAGAAATAGACCAGAGAAGAGAGACAGAGACAGAGTCAGAGACAGAGAGACACACACACACACACACGAGAGAGAGAGAGACCATGAAAGAGGGAGCCATAATAGAAGAGAAAACTGACTCTAGAGAAATGTCCAGAGGCCTACAAGACTGACCCAACTAACAATTTAAGCAACCGTGGAAAGGCTACCATAGATGTCATTCCATACTAATGAGATTGATGACTAACTTATCCACCATCATAGAGCCCTCATCTAGTAGCTGATGGAGACAGAAGCAAACACCCACAGCTAAAACACTGTGCTGAACTGGAATCCAGATGCAGTGAAGGAGGACAAGACCAGGCTAAAAAAACCTACAGAGACAGCTGACCTGAACAAAAAGGACATAATGGACCCCCCCCCAGACTGATAGCTCGGAATCCAGCATTGGAATGACTCAGACCCCTTGAACACGGGTCTCAGAAAGCCAGAGCAGTCTAAGGGACCTCTGACAGTGGGACCAAGATGTATTCGTGGTGCACAAAAGGACTTTGGGAGCACATTCTCCATGGAGTGATACTCCCTTAACCTAGATGCAGGAGGGAGGGCCTAGTCCCTACTCCAAATGACTTGACAGATTTTGTTGACCCCCTCCTAGAAGGCATCACCTTCCCTGTGGAGTGGGGGTGTGGGATGGGAGGGGGTGTATGGGAGGGTTGGAGAGACTGAGGGATGGAGGGAGAGGGAATTGGAATCAAAATGTAAAATAAGAAAAATAAATAAATAAATAAATAAAAGGAAATAAATGACATTATAAAAAGACACATACACATTTTATAGTTAGCGTTAAAGATCCATGTGATAAAACTTAGAATCAACTTGGAAGAATCAACTGAGTTTTCATTAGACTAGCCTATAGCATTTCTGTGGGAGACTGTCGTGGTCATTAGTCGAGGTATAGGTATCTACTCTTAATGGAGTCTATACCATCACCTGCATTGGAGCCTAAACTGTAAGTGATAAGAAAGCTACTTGATAATAAACAAGTAAGAAAAATGACTTTATTCTCTTTGCTTTTGACTGAAAATTCAATGTGAGTAACTACTTGAGTTCTAGCCTTGACTTATTTGAAATGATAAATTATTGTCTGGAATCCTAAGGTAAATAAACCCCTTGTTGCCAGAAAAAAAAATGAAACTTATTACATAGAACCAGTAAATCAGTAGCCAATATGAATGCCTATAGACTATAGACATTCTGGCATACAAGATAGTATAAGCCTCCTGTGAAACATCATATGTTTTCATGCCTAATAAACTTTTATGAACTCTTGCACCCAGATGGGTAGGAGAGAAATAGGAAGCTATTCTTAAAACAGTATCATCCAGTGCTATGAAAAATCTCATTTGTTGTGAGACAAAAGCATCTTTACTTGACATATCAAACTTAATTCTAGAATCTGTCTTTAGTGTAAACATATATTTCAGTCAATATCTAAATATGCCATCATCCTGAAAGCATTATTTTAAAATAAGATTGAGGTCTAATATAGGGAAAGTGTGTTGAAGTTATTTTCAGAAAGAATTTCCTGTATTCAGTGATATGGTTTTAAATAATATCTAAATGTGAAAGAAACAGATACTTGAGATAATCAAATTAGGAAATTAAATAACCAATGGCATGTTGTTATGACCTTTGTCTGAAATCATTAGAACTCTCAGATATATGTGGTATCCAGTGATCAAGTTAAAATGCCTCTGTGCCCTTGAAGGAGTTTTTGATGAATAGAAAAGAGTTTAGTTTCTTAAAGATCTAAATTCTTATGAGAAGGTAGGGAATATGCACAAATATTACTGCAATTCAAAGTCTCAAGTGACATCAGAGAGCAAAGAATTAATACATGAATACAAAGGTCATATCTAGTCTTTTTGCTTCATGGTTGACTGGCTGGAGACTCCCTGTGGAACCCTCACCTGGCTTGACTTTTTTCAGTTACTAATTGACTCTGAAAGGAAAACAAAGTGATTCCAAGCATCATGGCTGGGAGAGGTAGTCTGTGTTTCTATTTCTGGTGTAGAAGAAATGGCTCTAGCAAGAAGAATTCAAATAAGTTAAGCTCCTACTCCTAGGAAGGAACAGTGTTCTGTCTTTCCAAAACACTATGAATATGGAAGGCAAGGGAAATTTTCAAACCTTTTCCAGCTTAAAAGTGAATAAGCTGGCATGGTCACCAATGGCAATACAAAGGTCTGCATTGGATCAACATCACAGGAAAATACTGGCAATGATATCACTAGGGCATGTCAAAGGTAGAAGAGGAAAAAAATTAGAAAATTAATAGTTGAACTTCTCAATGTTCTTTTTTTTCAAATTTGATAATTTAACAAAAAGTTCTTGCTCTTACAAATTACAAGCAGAAGTTTACTACAACAAATAAAAACACAGTCTATGAAAGTGCCTCTTCAGTGCTTAGGACAGTTTAATAACAGGTTCCTAGGATCTTGGTTCTTATCTTTGTGATGTACTTAATTCTTACCTGTTATCTTTTCAAGGTAACTCTGGGAATAGTGAACATATCCTGATGCCTTCAATAAAGAGAGGACACCTGGAAGTAGTCTTACCCTAACGGTCTTGAAACAGGGAAAGTAAGAGAAGGCCCATCCTTTCTCTGAGAAAAACCAGAGTAGGCTGGTTTCACTCTGTCCACTGGAGTGTTTTCCTTTAGGGCTCAGAGCTGAACAAGAGCAGCTGTGCAGCAGAAGTCGTTAGGGGAGAAATGAGAAATTGTTGAGAGGTCAGTGGTCCTGAGACCAATGACCCTTGCTGTGGACTCATTCCCTGGCAAACACCTGAGTCATCCTCAAATGCACTTGCCAGAGAAACTCAGAGAAGATTTAGAGGTGGCTCTCAAAATATAATAAAGTATCCAACTCTTAACCAAGATGAAGCAGTTATCTAATATAAACTTCATTACTGTTATATTCAGAGAATGTGACATATTTAAAAGAAGTATTATTTTTATCATTTTAAGACATAATGAGGTGCATTGGTATTTACTATGTGTATTTCTTTTAGGCTTTATAGCATGACAAAACAAAACTTTTATAAATGGAAGGAAAGAGGGAGATTCTTTGCCTCACTGATTAGGTTCTATTAGATTTGATGGGAATTGCTACAGCAGTGAAGCTAATAGCCCTGGGAGCCACAGATAAACATGAATGCCTAAGGAATTTCTAAGTTGCTAGGGAGTGAACTGAGTTTATACAAGCACTGGCACAGGTGTGTATGTCATTAACCCCAGGCCAAACTTAGATGGACAGAACAGAACTGCTCCAGTGAGCTTAGAAGAACTTTTTTGGCATATTAATTAAGACAAAAATACAGTGTTAATTGATATCATGTTATATCCTTGTTATGGAATGCACTGAATAATAGGGGTGATGATGATGAAGAAAGAAAGATTATAGATGATAGGTGTACATATTTATATACATGTGCACATGCTATTTCTTTCTCAGATTTCCTCCACTTGAGCTCTCCTGATTGTATCTGACTTTTTCTTGTCTGCTAGAACTTGATGATTTTCTGATCATTGTGGATGGGGAATTTACAAACCTGATACTGAGTGCTCCTATCACAGATTTTCTGGTCGCCACATTAAAAAATCCAATATATCCCTATGATGGTGGCATATGCCTTTAATCCCAGCACTTAGGAGGCAGAGGCAGGTGGCTCTCTTTGAGTTCATGACCAGCCTGGTCTGCAGAGGCTGTTAAACAGAGAAACTCTGTCTTGAAACCACCCTCCACAAAAAACCAATATAATCAAATGGAGAATACCTTTGATCCCAGCACTCAGACGTGTACTAACATGCAATGTACTACAGGCATTGAAATTTCATAGCTATATCTTGAATGGAGAGAGAGGGTGTGTGTGTGTGTGTGTGTGTGTGTGTGTGTGTGTGTGTGTGTGTGTAACTGCAGACTTTTCAACTCATTAATGTGTTACTTGACTGAAAGTCATCTAGAAAATTAAAATAAATATTGTTGAAATTTTCTTGTGTACAATTTCTTTAATCTATCAATTCAAGTGATGTTTTCCCCTCATTAAAAATGGTATCACAAAGTGTGGTGGCCTAAAACAGGCCTACATGATGATCTCATCAGTTGATATGCCAATGTAGATAGTGGAAATTTTATAATATTTCATCATCTGAGTAAGAGCTGCAGGCAAATAATGGCTTCTAAAATAATTCCCTTGGTAGGTTATCTAAGCCTAAGCATTCTGCCCTCCACACATTAAAATACCACCAATCCTTGTAGATGGAGATTTTCTCCATATCTTGGTCCCACTGGACTGCACCCACTGTGATGGGAGATGTTATTCTGTAAATATGTTTCTCATACTGGTTAATGAATAAAGCACTGTTGGGCCATGGTAAAGTAAGATAGGTGGGGCTAGGAGGCAAGGAGGACAGAGGAAGTAGAACAGAGGAGTCAAAATGTAGAGCATAGAAAAAGCAGATGCGGGCCGCAGCTCTCCAGTAAGATGAGCCACATGGAAATACTTAGAATAGTAGAAATGGTTTAATCATTAAGACAGATCTAGCAGATAATCAATAATGGTAACTGGCCAACAGCATTGTATCAAATACAGAGTCTCTACATGTTATTTGGGGCCTGCGCGGTGGTGGGACCAGGTGGGCTGGCGGAAAACATACATGCTACACCACTGGGTCCAAAAGCCATTTAAGAAATGATCACTCTGAGATTTAATATCAGTTATAGTTGTTTAGCCAATGGCTTGGATTTCTGACTGGCTAGCTCTTTCTTAATTATTAATCTGTGTATCTCCATGTAGCCTTGTCTTACCAGAGAATGTTCGAGCATCCTGCCTCCGAAGTGGCTGTATAATGTCTCCTTTTCATTCATTCTCTGCTTCTTTGTTCAGAATTTCCATCTAGCTAAATTCTGCCTGTCCATTAGCTAAAAGAGCTCTATTCATCAAATAATAAAAGCAACATGTATTTGCAACATATAGAATGACTTTCCACATCAAATCCTTAAAACTCGGTAAGTTCTATGTGAATTTGAAGTCAGTACATGAATTTGAGAGGTAAGGCAAAGGACAAATGGAGTGTGTAGAGAGAAGGGGTAGAAATTATGCAAATGTGGTTCTCATATATGAAATTCTAAAAATTAATATTATTTTAAAAGTTTATAAGATACGAGTTTTTTTCAGAACCACTAATTTTTTTGTAAGCTACTTTCTCATGACCTTAGACTTCCTTCTATTCTATAGTATTTACTGCTATTTTCATACATGACTTCAACTATTCTTGAAGTTATACACTCTGCTATGTATTAGCGAACTATAGGGTCACCATAACAAAATACTCTATGAAGGTTACTATGTAGTAAAGTGATATTTACTTAGACTCACAATTATAGAAACTTAAGTTAAAGAATGGTATGTGGCCCCATTGTTGAAATGTGTGGTAAGATTGCCTGTTAGAAGTAACTTCAGATCAATTCTTAGAAAAATTAATGAATTTTCACAGAGACTCCAAGTTACCCTATTGTTGGAGGATAAAATAACCATATTAAGGAGTTTTTTTTTTTTTTTTTGATTAAAGAATCTTGGTATTCCCTTGAATGTTCAGTCTCTTTAAATTGTGACTTCACCTGTAAGTATGGCTTTTAGACTTTGGTTGAAAGGCAGACTTGAAATACTAAGTTAAAAGAATCATATCAACAGATTGAAAGAAGGAAATACTGAGGTTTAGGAAAAAGAAAGTATTAAAATATTCTCTAAAGACTGTTTTGCTTTAGAGAAAAGGAGTGTATGGGTTGGATAGGAGGGAGGAAAGGGAAAATGGAAGTAATATAGTATTAATTTTTTAAAAAATACATAATTGAAAACAAGCAGGGTCATGATGAAAGCTACTCTTCTACGCTGTAAACACAGACTGCTGTTGGTACATCTGTTGAATTACATTCCTTAAACTGGCAATAATTGAAAAAGTCTATATGACCAATTTGAAGAATGGTAAATTATAAACCTTCTCCTCAGAAAGAACAACACGATACAAAACATCACATTATTTATTTCTAGTTAAACATGTTTTGAGAGTTAAAATAGTAAGACTCCCTTGTTTGAACCTGTCTATTGATTTCACCAGTTCTTGAGAATTTCACTCTGTCAAATAGAATAAAATGGCTGATGTGTCCCAGTGCTAGGCATTCTTCATCCCCTTACAAAGTTATAGTGTCACAAGTGCCTATCAGATTTTGCTTTGATATTGAAGTTATTAATCACTTTCTTTTCTTTTGGCATGCATAGGAATTTTTTATTTTGTTTATTAAACATTTTAATCTATTAGGATGATATAATCATAACTTCTAATATCTTTAATGCTTTACTAAAGATTAGCATTATTTTTAACTTATCAAGAAATAGATCTTTTCCTATGCAATATTCATAGGATAGCACTTCACCCGGAAGCAGAAGTTACTTTAATATACATTATTCTAAATTTTTGCTATTGAAGAATGTATAATTTCATATTTCAAATTTTATAAATTGTATGTTACTCAACTCATATTCATAGTATTTGCAGGAACATTTCATCAGTATTCTTCTAGGAACATGATCTATCATTTGATTAATTGGGAAAGTTAGTGCATTTATCTTAATTAACACATTCCACATTCCATATATTTTTCTAGTCTGTGATGACATTATGCTTAAAAGTTTATTGTGAATTATTGTTTATTTTGACCATAACAGTATGTATTAGGACATAAAATGAACTAAAGTCATTTAATAATCTAGAGAAATTATTTAGTCTGAAGTAAGAAAAAAAAACAATTACAGAAAGTAGAGGTAAAATACTTCAGGTACAGTTAAATCTGTGTTATTTTTCTTGTATATAAGATCTTGAGTCACCTACACATGCAATATTATGAAACTGAAGCATCAGAAAAGCAAGCCCCACCCCACACATTTTTTTTTATTTTTTTGGAAGGATCATGGTAGAAATTGACAATTTATTGACTATGTTTAGAGTGCATACATTACTCATGAAGATACAAAACATATTTTATGAATTTCAAAATAAATATCAACCCCTGGTGAAATCAGTAGGTATCAAACCATAGGACTGAGAGATGAGCAAGAATCTCTGAGCAGTGTAGAAATAGAAAGAGGGAAGAAGCATGCACCTTCAAACTTGATAGAAATTTAGTAGCTACACTGTATATAAAAAGAAATAATCCTTCATAAAATTGTGCATGAAGAAGTACTAGTGGGGATATAATTGTAAATTTTAAAGTAGCTCTATTGTTATTTCAGGTATTTATGTGCTTGTTTTTAAGTTATAAAACCAAGAAGGAAAATTTTGTGAAACCTCGGGACAGCTAAAGTCCTTGGTGGTCTGGAAAGAAAGCTTATAATTATCTCAATGCTCTATTTTCAAACTTTACATTTCTTTAACTTCCTTTAACATTTGGTTTCCTATTTTCAATTCATATGCAAGTCTTTATCATTTGTCTTAGAACACAATTGAGCTTTACATTATTTATTGCTTCATAAAGATCTTTCCATTAAAGTTATACATGGATTTTCCCACACAGCAACAAAACTTGTATGTACTGTCTAGCCTTTATCTTACCCTGGCTAAATCATGGTTTCAAACAACTATACATACTGAAAAAATAAAACACAAATCAGTAAACCTACTGACGCCTACAGGTTGATAATCCATTGGAAAAAGCACAAACATATAACTGAGCAATTTATAAAGTATTAAAATGAGATATTAATGAACAAATTCAGTGTGTATCCATAACAAAGTGTAAAGGTTGCATTGTCTTGTGTTTATTAATTATGTAAAAATGCTCTTTCATGACATGGCATTTAGATTTCAGTCATAAAATTGTAAGTATTTTCCTTTCTGATTTGAACATGAGGAAAGCTTATTCAACAGTACATTTTTTAAAAATAGAAAGGGAGGGATAAAGGAAGAGGGAACTGGGATCAATATGTAAAATAAAAAAATAGTAGTAAATAAAAAACCCATAAAATATAAAAATTAGTAGCTAAGGTGATACTCCTCCAGGCATATTTAGTTACACTTCATTTAGTTGAGTTTTTCATGTGCAACAAGTGAGAGCAGGCTATATATATATATATATATATATATATATATATATATATATATATATATAAACAAATTAAATATCATTATTATTCAGAGAAACAGACCCAGAATCTAGACAAATGCTCATAGAATCCTTAACTTATGAGAATGCAAATCCACAATGCAAACAGGTACTTTGGCTGTTAAAAATCATATCAGCATCATTGGATGAATGGGTCCTGTATATAGCTAATATTGAGTATAATGACAATGACACTGAAGCTTGGGTAGAAGAAGTGGTATTCTAAGGTTTGAGAAGACTTTGAAATACCAGATGTTTTAATTGTGGAAGGATAGGACATCTAAGAAGAAATTGTAGGCAAAGCATTCTTAGAAATAACACTCCTTTTAGGAATGAATCAAGGCCTCAACCTTCTAGATTATGCAGAAGAAGGGGCAAAGGTTGACACTGGAACAACGGGTGTAGATTGACAAGAGACAAACAAGGAAATCCTTTACAAAGGACTGAAAGTGGTCTGGTCATTCCCAGTCGATATGGAGGGCAATTTTCCCCAGGATGATTAAAAAACCCAGTGTCCATTATAAAAAAGTTATATGGCTCTGGATGATAGATTAACTATGGAGGATAAAATAAACATAAATGGAGGAAACAAACAAACATATATTTGGCAAACTTCTATAAATATTCAAAGGCCTAAATTAAGAGTAAAGATGAAAAAACAGAGTGGTTTAGAAAATCCTTGGTACAGGCACTTATGTGACCATTATAAGTACTCAATCTTGGCTTCCAAGATCGTCCTTGCAAAAGGAAAATATTCAATTCTTAGTTGGGCAAAGAACTGCCCCCATCTCCACTGACTTTGAACGTGCTGTCCTACTGTGCTTGCAGGAAACAAACTTAGAAGACAGCTGAACCTTTCTATCTCCCTGCTTATTGTTGGTCAGTCAGACACTGTAGGTCTCAGAAAAAGGTGATTGTCCAGAAGTTGCTGAAAGAGTTTGGTTGAATATCCAGGTAGCCTGCTGTTTCTGTCTTTGCTGCATCTTGTGGAAGCTGCTAGCCTGCACTTCCTACCTACCTTAGTATTCTTAACTTTCTTCTCATGTCTTTCTGAGGTTTGTGATTAGACTGTCACAATTATTTTTATTCCTCTTCCTAGATAGAAATATTAAGTTCAAGACTTAACCTTCCAGCTTAGGACAATCCATAGTAGTCTCTGTTATTCATTCACCCTAGGACTGAATATGTAGTTCTTGCCCTTTACTTTTGTTACCTAACTGACAATAGACCTTAAGTGTGCATGTTCTTACTTTTCTTTCTCCTAGAGCACATTTGATATTTATTGTCCTTGTTTGTAGTTATGTATTAAGCCTAAATCTTTTTTTAGACTAAAAGGGGAATTGTAGTGAGATATCTACCCCGCTCAAACCTGTTGTATTGACCATGCCCATTGGGTATGGAGACAGGTGTGGGTGTGACTGGTGGAGTCTTGGTCTGAGATCTGACCTGAGGCTCTCTCTTACTTCTGGGACAGAAAGAGGAGAAGATAGGAGGACATCCTTGGAGCGGGAACCCGCATCATTCGTCTGTTTTTGTGTTAAGTGAATTCTCCCCGAATAAACCTTAATTAGCTTGCATTGTGTCCTAGAATCTTATTTCTCACTTTATATCCTAGTAAATATTTATGTACCAGTGTGTTTAACTAAAACTGAATTTCAAGCATTTGTGAAGGTTTGTTATAGTAAGAATATTCATTATATGAAATGAGAGCTTTTTTAAAGATAGGAACTGTGAAAATCAATCTGATAATGTTTGGCGAATTCAATATAATTCTATGTATCTTACACAATATCTAATCTTTCAACTTGATGAAATTTCAAATCACTATGGGAACAAACACGTTGAAATGTTTTCTAGAAGATAATGATGGGTACCTGATGTGGGGAGACTCATTCTATGGACTGGAGTTCAAGAACCAACAAAGAGAACAAAAGTGAAGGATGAACATTCATTACTTTCTGCTTCCTGGCTTTGACAACTGCCTCATGCTTCTGTTGCAGTAACTCTGCTAAGAGGGACTATAACAAAAATTTAAGCTTGTCCTTCGGTTGCATTTGTCAGGTATTTTGTCACAATAATATCAAAGTAATTAACATTGTTTGGTGTTCCACTTGTAGGGAGGTGACCTAAAAAGCATTTTACCTTGATAACAGTACATGTGTATATTATACATACATCACCTATGGTCATAAGCAGCTGGCTTATCTAATTCTCAGTATGTTTTCATAATTGTCACAATTTAGAAGACCTTTAATGTCTCTTCAACAATCAATATGTTCTCAGGGTAGGACTATTAGGAAAAATGAGAATCCTTAGGAGACAAACTCTAGTGGGTGGACGTTAGATTACTTTGTCCCTTCAGAATAGATGGTGGGGCCCAGCCCCTTCTTTTTCTTTCTATTGTGTTTCTTATTGATGAGATGAGCAGTATTCCTTAAACTTGTGCTCCAATGTAATGTTATTCCTTGCTGTTGGGCACAAGGCAATGGGTACTATTGATCATGCATTATAACTTTTTATACCATGAGAAAATTATAACTATTTGTGTGATTGTCTCAAATATTTGTTAGAGTAATATCAGTGAATCTATACAATGTTTCAAATTTCTTCTATCACATAGATTATCATTTCTCTTTGTCAAAGGCTTCCTGTAATGTTCAGAAATGACCACAAAAGGAAATAATCAGAGGAGAACAAAGAGGAAAAGGAGAATGAGGAAGAAGAGATGCCAACCAGACTTAGAGAATATATGCACAAATGCACATCTACAACAAATGTGTTTGCTAAGCAAATGTGAATCATTAGCTAAAGTTTACAAAATAAAGTAAATTGTTTAAGAGAAAACACTAATCAAAATGTAATAAACTGAGATAATTTTGTAAAAAGTGGTCAAGGATTCTAAATGATTAACAATATAAACTAACTATGTATCCAGGAAATTTACAAAAATGTACACTAATAATTTTAAACATTCCTCTTAAAACATTGCAATATTTAGTCTCCTTAATCAAATACTGATGATTTAAAATATTGCAAATCCAATAACAATAATTATGGAAAAATATCCTCTTTCATATTATTGTATACAATTAAGGGAAAGGCATCACAATTAACACATAATATTTATTGGTTTGTACATATATTCTCTGAAAAGACCCTCACATGTTCACAAGGGAACAATTTAGTGTTGACAATCCTGTGTCAGCGTTGAGGATTCATGTTTCATTGTTCTTAATATTTTTTCATAATTGAATGAATAAACACAATTTGGAAAAGTACACAATTTGATACTGCAAATGTAATAAATTCTAACATGTAGGATAAGACAACAGCACATCTGCCATAAAGGAAAATCTCTTAAAAATTATTGTAATACTGAGTTAATTCTCAGCAATAAATTAACTATAGATATTAATAAACTGATTCTAAATAGAGGTGACTGATCAATACTGAATCATACTGGCACAAAATGACTTAAATTAGCTGACTGCATGACTTATTACAAAGCTACAATAATCAACAGTTAAGTACTGATGAAAGAAGAAACATGTAGATAAAAAGAATAGTGAACTCATAAACTGACCTACACAACTATAACAGATGATCTTTGGTAATAAACAAAGGCAAAACTCAAAAAGAATAATTGTTAAAACAAATATTATTGGACTGATAAGGTATCCACAAGAAAAAATAAATCTCCTGTTGCTTGCCTATTCTGTAAAAAGCTATATTAATTGCAGCCCAAAGCCTAGTTGACTTTACATACTTTCTCACAGGGAACACTGTTTTTGAGTTGTAACTGTTCTTGCTTTCTGAAGTGAAGTTCCATTATTGATATTGCTCATAGAGTCAGCTTTTTAATTGCATCATTTTATTTTCTTCACAGTTGAGTCAAATTATATTGTGTATATGTATCACACTTTCACTATATACCTATTGATGTATGTCTGGGCTGATTCCATTTCCTTGGTATTGTGAGTAGAGCAAAAAATAATAAACATGAATGTGAAAATGTACAAAGTGTCTCCATAGGAAGATCCAGGATACTTTAGCTATATGGTTCAGATTTAAAACCATGAAAAGAGACCAGAGAGATCAAAAAGAGATGCTGAAGAAGAGGATGGACATTACAAAAGGGGGTTACAACATCAACAAAAATACACAAGTGTTCTACTTTTGTTTAAACTGAATTTGTTTAACTACATGAAGCTGTGATTCCTTGACTGTCTAAAACACCTGGTGGTCTAATAAAGAGCTGATAGGCCAATAGTGAGGCAGAAGCAACGATGAGCAGGACTGGCAGACAGAGAGTATAAATAGAAAAGGATATGAAGAAGAGGAAGGAGGAAGAGAATAAGAAGAGGAGGAAGATAGGGGACAGCCTCTTAGTTGCCCAGCTAGCCACTGAGTAAGAAGGAAATTAACATATACAATATTAAGAAAGATACAAGCTCAGAGGGGAACATTAGAGAGTTTAATTTAAGAAATGTTGGCTAGGAACAAGCCAAGCTAAGGCTGGCTACTCATAACTAAGGAAAAGCCCCCCTGAGTGAATTATTTGAGAGCTGGGTGGGACTCCCCATAAAAAAGTCAATGAGAGAAAAGAATAAAGCACTAACAACACACAAGACAAACTGGGGAGCAAAAACACAAAGAAACCAGATGAAAACAGGGACAAGAATCATCAACTAAAACAAGTTTTATTTGAAAATTTTATAATGATCTCAAAGATGCTGTGTGTTAACTTCTTAAAAGTTAGAATAAAAATGCAGTAAGTACAGGATAAATTGTGAAAAGTTAGCTAGGTAATAACAGAGTCAATATTGTTACTACTGGAAGGAGAAAATAGTAAATATTCAGTGTGATGTGCAATGGTTTAGTTTTCTGCTCTCCATCATTTGTGTCTCCCTTTGCCTACACTCATACTAAGCACTTGCCATTTCTTTGCATAATGAGTACTCCTTTAATGTCTGTAAATTTATACTTCCAGTATATGCTGACAGTATAAATCCTATTTCATTTCCAGTTGGTAAAACCTATTTATCATATTTGAAGCCTTTGAATTGGTCAACAGATACTGAAAACTTGTTCTATGGCAAATGTTGTTTCATTCTGGGGCTGTTATGGTTAAACAAGATAGAACAAGCCTAAAAAAAATAGTCAAAACCAAGTGTTTACATCTATGTGTAGATGATAAAGAAGCAATTGAGAAGAAAATCATATAATTATATAGTTTCATACAATTCTAGAAAGAAAGCCACTAAGTGATGTGCTAGATTTGGGCAGCAGGAAGTTTGTATTTCACAGCATGATCAGCGAGAGCTTACCATTAAACCAGCTTAGAAATGTGGGAAAAGGTAACACTTAAGAATTTAAGGCAAAGAGCCAAGAAGATAGAAATGTGGAGAGAATAGCAACACATAAGCTGTGCTGCACAGCCACTGTAGCAATTAAGAGCAAGCTGGTGTGGGGATTAAGGGCAAGTTAGTGCCTGAGTAGGTGTGGCATGGAACAGGGTTGTAAAGGAAACGGGTCTGACAATTCCTTGTTGGCTAATTAATTAAAACTAATACAAAATAGTCTAATGAAGAGAAGTACACACTAGACTTAAGATAGTAGGAACACAGAAAGGCTTGAAAATAATGCAAAGGCAAGATACTAAAAACCACAGTGCCTTAAGTGTAGAAAGTAAAGCTAGAAGTAGACCATGGTAAATGAAAAGTTAAGAAAAAGTCAGTTTTCTGAATTGGTAAGTAGGGAAACATCCTATTGCTTAGTGTGGGAAAGTATATAAGTATACTGGGGAAGATGGACTACACTCTAATCAAGACTTATGTTTTGGATAATTTGGATAATTTGAATTTGAGGTTCCCTTAAGCTATCTCCATTTAAAACTTCAAAGGGAGAGTCAGTTAGATATAAATTAGAGTCTCTCTTGTGAGTTGTAATCAGACTTGAAATTGTAAGACACAAGCATGGATATATTATTTAGACTCTCCCAGGTGAAGATGTAAACAGGCATGTTAGGAAGCCAGGGCTGCTACTGAGCAACTCCACTGTGGATACTTCTGGAGAGAGCAGGGCAGGAAATGAATGTCCTTAGAGACCAGAGATGAATCAAAGGACCGGAATAGGAGAAAGAATATGAAGAAGGGCAAAGGGGCAGACTGAACAATATATTCCCAAGATGATGGCCATTTGATATCATTTTAATTGGGAAGTGACTGTGGGCTCTGAGAGTAGGGAATTGAAGAGCAAATGAGTATTAGTTAATTGTGTTACTGGACAAGAATTACCAGGGTTCAGAAAGATGGAGAAGAAGGCGCAGAAGGAAGGAGAGTGGAGGGGAAAAGAGGAAGAGAAGGAAATAACTTGTATAGAATGATATTATCTGTAGCTCAGTGGTAGAGTATTTGCCAGGTGTATGGAAAGTCCCATATTTTATTCCATAGTCACATAAATGAATTGAAATCATATAACCAAACAAGAGAAAAACAATATCAAATGTGTTTGCATTTTTCAGGGGGTCTGACTCTGTCCTATGCTGCTTTCCCAGCTATCATTCTAGGATTCATGAACTCCCTCTTGTTCAGGTCAGCTGTATCTGTGGGTTTCTGTAGCCTGGTCTTTACCTTTTAGCTTATCACTCTCTCCTCTCTGCAACCGGATTTCAGGAGTTCAGCTCAGTGTTTAGCTGTGGGTGTCTGCTTCTATGTCCATCAGCTACTAGATGAGGGCTCTAGGATGGCACATAAGTTAGTTATTAATCTCATTATCAGGGGCAGGTATTTAAGGTAGCCTCTCCACTATTGCTCAGATTGGTAGTTGGGGTTATCCTTGTAGGACTCTGGACATTTCTCTAGTGCCAGTTTCCTCTTCAAACCCATAATGGCTCCCTCTATTATGGTATCTCTTTTCTTGCTCTCACCTATTCATGTCCCCCACCTCACCACACCCCAGACTCAATTCCTGGTCCCTCATGTTCTCCTCTCCCATCCTCCACCTCAGCCCCCCTGAAAGTGGGTCTCATTTAGAAAGCCTGGGCAGTTGAATGAACCTCTGACAGTGGAACCAGTATGTATCCCTGGTACACAAAAGGACTTTGGGAGCACATTTCCCATGGAAGGATACCCCCTTAACCTAGAAACAAGAGGGAGAGCCTTGACCCTACCCCAAGACTTGACAGATTTTGATGATCCCTCCTGGAGGGCCTCACCCTCCCTGGGAAGTGGGTGGGGAATGGGATGGTTGGGAGGCATGGGGGGGAGGCATGGGAGGATGGGAGGGAGAGGATACTGGGATTGATATGTAAAATAAGAAAAAGTAATAATAAAAAATATGTTTGCTCTTTTGTTTGTTGTTTGCTTGTTTTAAGATAGGGTTTATTTGTAGTCTTGAGCAAACCATGTTGTTCTGGAACTCATAGAGGTTTACTTGCCTCTGCTTCAGGAGTGCCAGGGTTAAAGTCATGGGCCACCACCACCAGGCTATCCTAATTTCTTAATTTCACTTATTAGCTTCAAGTATGAGATGCAGGATATGGCATGATGGCTCCATTGATTTTTGATGTGATTATACTACAAGTAAAAGAATATCATGATATTTAGAAATTTTAAATTCTGTGACTAGACTAGTAGATTACCAAATTCTAAGATGAGCAAATGAAAGACACTAGGAGGTTAATGTAAAAAAAAAACTACTGGCAACCTAGCTCAAGGTCATAGGCGATATGAACTATTAAAACTGGGGAGTCTTGGAACAAGTGAGTTCAAGCAAAATTATAGGGTCCAATAATTAGATAAACACTCTATAGTTTTATATATTTATGATCACAGATGTGACTTCTACAATAATGGCTGTAACTGTTATGACAATAATCCAATGAGTTTTATCGTTATGGAAGAAAACATTCATTCTGTTTGTCCTCTCTTCCTATTTTCTATTTTTCCTTCATTTTTATAATGAATTCCACGTTACTAAAGAATGCATGATAGGCATGGAAGAAATTTACGTCTCTTGGTCTCCCTTTTGTATTCCTTTTGTTCTGAAAATCAATTTGTTGAAGGGACTGTGGGTTAAATTTATGAAGACAATTCCAGGGTGTTTTAAATTAAACTTAAACTTTGCATTCTGTGTTTTCTGTTTCCTCTCTAAGGACTTGTTTGTTCAGTATGACACACACAATTATGAACATGCCAAGATACAAGAGATGCAGAGCATTAGAAAACTAAATCAAGAGGAATGTAAATCCTGATATGATCATTTGGGACAGAATAATGTGTAAGCTGCAGCTTTTGTGGCAGGGGGTAGATAAAATGGATTTTTGACCAGCTGTGTATAGAGGGATGAGGGATGATGGCAGGTATTCTTTACATCTTGTAATGCAGATGCCATGTCGCAGCAGTGGCTTTATGATGTCTTCATGGGAAAATAAAATCCAGAACCCCAGCCAGTCCTGTCGCTGTGAGATCAACTCAGTGTTTGCTTGTGGAGTACTATGTGGCCAATCCAATACTGTAGATGTCATCGTGGTAACAATGTGTTTGTACAGTGAAACTGTGTGATACTGCAAAGTGCCTAGTACATAATTTATCTCTCTCTGAGTAATAAAGGGGCATAAAGTCATGCTAACAGTTGAAAGAGACATGTGTGAGAGACATCTGTGGAGACACACAATTAAGGGTAGCTAGGAAAGGGCATGAGGAACCAGCTTCGCAAGCTTAATTATGCTGTAACCCTGCGAGGAAAGAAAGAGGCAGACATGAACCCCAAGGGATCTGAAATTCACAATCTCTAAATTTGCTGTCTGATGTTATCTGTATTTGCAGACTCCATGACACTGCACAGGAAACATTCCACTCCTAGTCCAGAATGCCTATTTGGAATCCTGTTTTTACCTTTCAATTGTCTGAAGAAAGAACTTGGTGATCACATTGGACTCTTACAACTCTTTCATCTATAGCCACCTAATTAGTCACTGAGTTCAGTGGTTCATGATATGTACATATCTTATATGTCAGTTCCTCCTCAGCAGCACTTAAGCAATAAATCCCCTAATTTTTCTGCTGTGCATTATTTCATATTTTGTCCTCCTTTGTTGGTAGTTTTTTTTCCCCATCTCTTCCCAGATTGATTTCTCACATTACTATTATATCTAAAATGTAAATATGATCATGTTGTTCCTGACTGTCATAATTATCACAGGGTCTCAGTCACATAAGATTTCATATTTGTGATGCTATGTGACTTAAACCCAAATAACAGGTTACATTGGTGGTTTGGTAATAGAATTGTCATCTCCCCAGTTAAGCTTCCTCTACTCTACACCCCTTTCAGTTTTTATGGTTCAACATTATTGAAATATCCCTAGTCACTCACTGCCATGTCCTGTGAAAGCCTCCTTTGCTCTCTTACTAAACATCCATATAATTCAAAACCGGTTTCTCTGCTGTTCTTCACTACCTTGTTCCCTCTTTCTGCTCTTTAAGTGTATCTTCTTCTAAAATTTGCTCTTGAAATTATAACACAATTGAAACATTTCTCCTTTTCCCCCTCCAAATATTCCTTATGCCCTTGCTCAGTTTCATTCAAATCTTCTTTTCTTGTCCATATTTAATAAAAATATAAAATTTTGTCATTTACCATATCCACCTAAAGTTTTAATTCTTTCTCATCTTGGGTCTAAAAAGAAAATCCAAGGTCTCTGTATACATTAATTGTTATTGTGTGAGTGTGAGTGTGTGTGTGTGTATCCCCAAATACAATCTATTCAGTTTATATATTAGTTGTATTATCTCTTCCTCTCTTAGCTTTCATCAGTTTTATTTAGTAGGAGGCACTGTGACTTTTCCCTTTTCCCCATCCATTTTGGCAAGTCTACTACTGTAATCCTTCTTTAGTTTATGTTTGGGCAATCATGTTAATGTGACTTTTAAGAATATAGTTTCTGACACTACTAGGAGACGTGTATACATTCTTGAGAGAATTTGAGAGAATCTGTGTGCTTTGATGCTACTTTTGCATCCCAGTTCTTACTGAAATTCATTTGAAATCATTTGATTATCTGTGTTTTCCCTTAAGAGTCACTTTGGAGTAAATGCACTGTTTACTGTTTACTGTTTAAGCACACAAATGACATATCCATGAACATCAATAATTACATTAGAAAAATACAAATTATCTTACTTAATAATGGTTAAAGTATATCTTGCCATTAACTGATAACATATACTTCTTTATAGAATAATTCTGTTCTACTGTAATAGGTGAGGATCTATGTAGGCTAATGAAATCTTAATCACTTTCTAGAAAAACTTCAGTTTGATAGGAATGTTTCTGGACAACTTTTCACATTAATGTATCATTAATCATGTTGTTCCATAATACTAGAAGAAAAATATAAACTTTGACTATGTTTTTGAAAAACCCCAAAGATGTTCTGTAACTATTTTAGAAATAGTTTTCTATCAAATTTGATCAAATGCAAGAAGGAAAAAGTATTGTGGTAAATATTTTTAAAAATTTATCTTTGATGCTATCATTCAGATATTTAGCAAAGGTAAAATTAAATAATGTCAATATAGTAAATGTAGTAAATGCAGTAAGATGTTCCATAAATAGTAAAAGTTCATGAACAATTTTGCTTCATATACATAATTGGGTAGGAGGGAAGAACTAAGATGGAAAGGGATGGGATCAGCTCCAGGCCGTGCCCTGCATACCAGACATTGTTTTGCAACTGAGTCTCTGTACATGCTTCAACCTTAATAGTATAAAATCCTCTGCACCTTTTGGGTCCAGATTGGAATGTCAGAAGAGCCCTTATGACACCATTAAAAACACATTATTGAAACATGTTGTTTCTTGTTATGTTGAAAAAATAACTCACAGTGACTGATGACATTATGTTTTATTTTTCTTTCAAATATCTTGCCAAAAGCATATTTATGTGTCACTAATAGAAGTGCACAATCCCTTGTTCTCAATCTCAAAGAATTATTAAGATTCTCTTTCTTTATAGAAGATTCTAGACTTTGTCAATGATAGACCGTTTTTCTATTTTACAAATCTATCTTATTAGAAGTTAAATATTTTCATATATTCACATGATTCTACCCAATAATTTTATGTCTATGTAGTGTGAAGGCTACAACACAAAGAAAATATAAGTCTAAAGAAAAAGAAAAAGAACTACATTCATAGGCATGGTCATATTATTGATATTGTTTTATAAACATACACCTCAAATATTGTTTGAGGTAAAATGATCATGTATATTCTATACTGTATATTTCAAACAAGGTATATCTAGATTAAGATTTATGATACTGGCTGACATAGTCAAATGATAGTGATCTGCACCTAATTATTTTCTTTATAGACCCAAGATCAGAAAGAATTAAAACTTTAGGTGGATATAGTAAATGACAAAATTTTATATTGTTATTAAATATGGACAGGAAAACCAGACAGATAAAAATAAAGTTACACATTATCAAAAGGGCAACATAGTAATTTTTAGTTTACTTCTAGAAGTTATTATAGTTAATTGTGGTATTGTAACATAACACAAATATTAAACAAAGGGAAATAAAAAGTTAAAGATCTGTTTAAGAAATAATTAACAGCATTAGACATCTGTATAATAATAAGTAAATAATTGATTGAGCAAAAGATTTCCATGTTTGTTTTATAACATTTAATTATTAGTTTTTTGGTAGTCCTTACTTATGATCTTATTGACAAATACTTATGATCTTATTGACAAATACGTAATAGCTTAATTCCAAGGAGTTTACAATTCTTAGAACTGAGTGCAGAAAATGGAATTATGGAAACAATGTTTTCAATTTCTAATAATTTATTTTTCTTTGACCTTTAGTTGTCTTCATTGATCCTGTGCATACACTTATGCATTTTCATTCCCTGGGTCCCTATTATCTTCTTGGATACACAAGTGAATTAAATAGATGTGAAATATTTGCTAAGAATGCTGTGAAACAGTCCTGACAAGAGGCTATATAATATTAACATTTCCACTAAAAATGTATGCTTGTTAACATCTGTTGGAAAATATTTTAAGGTATCTTTACTATTCCTACAGAGTCTATCTTATTGCTTTGTATAAACCCACATCTCTTTATAATGAGAAATGAGGTTTCTAGTAAGAAGAAAATGTCAGCAGTGCATCATACATTTTCACTACTTGTGTTTTTGTTTACTATTGTCATGATATTTTACTGTATTCACTTCTGAATGTTCACCATCTTATAATTTTGACATGCATTTCTGCTTTGGTAATGATTCAGTGTATAAACCAGATTTGACCCTGTTTCCAGGGGGGACATTGTCTATTACCTCCTGTTCCCTTAGCTGAGCCTTGGGTTCATGAGCTACACTATCTATGAACAAACAAAAGTGCCTAGCTGTTGTTGAAAAGGAGGCTTTGGGTGTTCATTATTTCCAATGGAGAACTGCTCAATGGAGAACAGGGAGATTATTTCTGTCCCATTTTCCATTACACAAATAAGAACATTGGTTCTCAAAAGGGATGAAGCTTACCAAATTTATTAAAGGCTAAAAATTTTATTTGAAAATAGACAAACTTTCAGTCTACAAATGAACAAATTCATATTATTATTTGATTTTTTGGAAAACAAATGTCCCAAAGCTGGCAAAATTATATTGAGAGATAACTATTTTCATATGAAAACTTAAAATGTGGCAATAAAACCAATGACTAATTTCTGAACTCATAAAGTAAATACCTTAATAGGTTGGTGCACATTTGGCTACAATGTTTGTTTTCTCATTCATCTGAGTCTGGACTCATCTTTGTCTTCTGTCTATATATTACACACTATCCATTCTGTGTTTGAAATGATGGATGTTAGTTAGATTCTGTATTAGCTATGGTTTTGCTAAATGCCTAAATTCAAGCTTGTTAGTTTCTCTCCACTACTTGTGTAGCCTGGCTCAAGGACAGGAGGTCCTTGGAGAGAATTTCTTAAGAGAGTTATAAAGTTTTTCATTGGTTAATGAGAAAATGGAACAGTTCAAAAACTAGAATATTTTAAAAGATATTATGGAGTAATGATTTCTATAATTTTTTGGATTTGAATGTACTTTCTCAAAAGAAAAATTTGGTTCACTTTGCAAATTTTCAAATTAGATATGTGGTTTAATTTTGTTAATAACAACAATTATAAAATATCAGTATTCTTCCCAAAATTTCAGATTCTTTGATGCCATTTTACTTGTAAAGGTTTTAATCTTCATGTGCCCCAAGGAAGTAGTCTTACATATTTTACCTATTTCCACACCTGGATGAAGAGGCAAGTTTAAAAATGTTTTAGAGATGGGTGGCAATTCCAGGGCTTCAACCCAAATCAGCTTGACTACAAGATGCATTGACTTTGTCTCCAGTAAAAGACAAACTGAAGATAAGGGAACTGAGATATTCTTTAGACAGTTAAAGTTAAACAAAGTCTCCATAACATTCATGTGATTACCATCTGAACTTGTAAACGAACTAGACTCTGTAAACTTTAATCAACAGCATTGGGGAGTCAAGATTTGAGTGATTGTAATTAGTTCATCCTAAACATTCTCAGTTGAGAGAGAGAGTCTGTGCAGGGAAAGCAAAAGAGGTAGTTAGAGCTTGAACCAACACCAAAAATTCCAGAGGGAACTGAAAACAGCAAGGCCAAAAAGAGCATTGCCCAAAGCAAATGATGTCACTCAAGACCACAGCACTGAAAAGCAATCTGAAAAGATGCTCAAGCTGGTGCCAATAAACATGTGAATCATATCATGAATTACAGGCTCACAAGGATCTTCTGACTTCTGTCTCCCATGTAGCACAACGAACAATTGTAATGGTGAGATGAGGCAAGCATTCGAACATGAGGTGCAAATGCATAGAAATTGGTATGGAGTAGGGGGAAGGGCATGTGAAACACTGAGAATACCTGGCAGCTTGGAGAAGTGCAACAACGCAAGCAAAAATGGCAGGATTGCCCGTCTTCACATGGTTTGCTGCCAGGGCTGCCATCTCTGAGGGTTTTCTGTGATGTAAAACATTTCCCCTGCTAGCTGCATTTTGAACCCCTACTGGCTTCTCTTCTTGGTTTTAGAAAAGTAGCTGGGTCCAAAAGCAATATGAAGACAGGATGTGGACAATGGTGGTAACTGTCCATAGCAGCTTGATGACTTTAGGATGACAGTGCATAAAGCACTGCTTCACAGAACTGTCTCTGAATTTAATTAGCAAATCATGAGTATGGAAAATGGATCAATGAAATCTGAACACTTTTGCATTTCTTATTTGCTGCCTTATTTTCTTACCATCACTCAACTCAAAGTATTTATTTTTGTGGCTGGAGTAGGAGCATTTCTGTTCTACCTTGAATGTTTTTGACATAAAGAATGATATTCCAATTTCTTCAACATGGACAAATCTGGAAAAAATTCTTTGATCCACAAAGTTCAGAAGTATACAGATAAATGATGACCTCTTTTTCCCTCAAGTGGAAATTCTTAGACTCTGTGGCGTGACATGTCTATTAGCACATCTTGTTTGAACAGGTTCTTCATCCTGTTCAGATTTCCCTTTTCCCATTTTGTTACGCTGCTGCCTGAGAATCACACCCCCCACCCCAGATAAACTATTTGCAAAGAGGCCCCCATGTGAGCCTATGCTTTCCAGTGAAGCTGTCTCTACACTATGTTGGATTCTGAAGGAAGGTTCCACAGGAAACAAAAGCAATTAATACTTAGCACATTTACATTGCTGGACTCTCAGGAAGTGCTTTCATGCATAGTGTAAATCACCCTTCAAAATAGCCATGACTGTTCCATGATAGATGTGAAACAAGATGGCTTAGCAAATACTGTTTTAACTAGTGAGTATTTTCATAAATTTTCTCAAGAATTTATTCTTTTGAACCCATGGTAGAATTTATAAGTCAGTTCTCTGTGAAGGCCACCTTGACCATCTCCACTTTGTCTTCTTTCTGTCATATTTTAGGAATTGGAATGTCTATCAGTCTGTACACAACTGTGAGCTATTTTATGAAATCATCTGAACTTATTTTTTTGATTAAAATATGAGTTTGAGCCAAACGTCCTTTAAACTAGAATGTTCATATGTAGTAACTTTATAATTATCTTAGACCTTGAAATGGACACTATAACATAAATCAAATTAAATTTTAAAAAGTAAGTTGAAAATTGTCCAAAAGTGACAAAGTAAGAATCAAGAATGTGGCGGGCAAGATGAAAGTTCAGAAGGTTGACTCTATAGGTAGGGCCAGAGATTTGTTGAGAGGAGTAACCCAGTTATGCCTGTGAGATAAGTAAGATAGGAGACCAAATAGGGAGGACACTGGATGTCACTCTAAAGATTAGTTTAAGTGTAGGAGTTAATGTGATGCTGCTAAATTCTCCCTCTCTCCCTCTTTTCTTCTCTCTCCTCCCTGCTCTGTGTCATAAAAAGATTGACAGTGTGAGGCTTAAGTTATGGGTATCTAAGAACAACTCATTTGACTCTGATATATAAAATAAGTCAAGGAAAGAGAGAATACAAGGAATACAAAAATGCAAATGAGAAGAGCTTGAAATAATGTGTGAAATTCTGTCCTACTTTGAAAATAAAACTATACCAAAAAGGAAGCACTTTTCCACGGTGAGAAAATAACATTGTGCATCAATTCTACACTAGTTGAGCTAACTAAGACACAAGGTAAACACAGTATCATCACTGAGAACAGTGGGAAGATTGGGAACAGCAAATCTCAAACATTTCAGCTTCATCTCAGGATGAGAATCAAAAAGCAGAATTAATTGTACTTTAAAATATTGATGCAATGCTTGGTTTTGTGGTATTAATATTGCTTGAGATAGTGGAGGAAGAATGATTGAAAAATGATATACAGCTACATTAAGTGTAGCATTTCCCCATGAAATCTGAATGGCTAACATGAAGTATGCTGAAAAGAGTGAAATAAAAATGTTATGTTCATATGATTCATTCATTGCTCTGACACTATCTTTTTAATTAGCATGTAACATAGATCTTTGTCATTGAGAAGTGAGACAACATCAAACTGATTTTTTTAACATTTTAGCAAGTACCTTCTGCATTGAAGAATACTTTAAAACTGTATAATAACAGAAATGATATAGTTAGATTCTAATTATTCATATTTAAATACTGTTTTCTCTATGAATTTTATGTGAAGAGAAATTTTGCTTATTAAATTCTTTGTATTTGTAGGGAGTATCAGTAGGCTGTAAAATCATATTGCATATAAAGCAAAAGCATATTACAGAATGCCAGTTGCAATGTATTTGAGGTAATGGCAAGGGATTAGAATGACATGAATCCTTGTCAACATCCATCAACTGCAGCTCAACGTACACTCCTTTGTTTGTTCATTGTCCTCTGAAGGCCCAGTAACTCTATTGCCATTAATCAGTGTTCTGCACAGGTCTGGAGACAGCCTTCAGAGGTCTCCCAAGCCTCCTTTTATATTTGTCCTCAGGGGGAACATAATAATTATACTGGGCTCCTGTCCCAGCAGGTACACATTAACCTGTGCTTAAAAACAGCAATTTGCATCAGATGTATGCCAAACTCATAGATAAGCAGCCTTGAAAGTGACTTTAGGAATTAATGCTAAACGAATTATCTTTAGCATCTTCCTTGCCTTAACTAGGTATTTACTTGTGGAGGAAAAAGAAAAGATTGTATAAAACAGGTGAATTTTACCAAAAAGGCAAAAGAGAATTTATTCTAGACTATTTCTTATTTTAAATGGTAGGGAATTTGCTTAATAATTTCCACTATTGTGTTAAGAAATGAAATATGGCTATAAGAGTGAGGATGAAAATACAGCTATAAGAAGAGTGAGGATGAGCATTTCTTACTACAGAACTACAGGCAATAAGGAAATGTATGTTTAGAGATAAAGATGGCAAGGGCCACTCGACGTTTATGTCATTGTTCTGGCCCCATCATATCTTGCAGAATGTAGGTGAAAGGGGAGAGTATTCCCTGAGTACCCCTTTATGTAATCTGTCCTATAGAACTCACAGATGAATTTAATCCAATTCTGCCAAAGTAGTGCAATGAAATGAAAACCAGAGCAGAGCATGCAAGTAATCTAGATTTCCTTCTGCCACATGTATGCTGAGCTTGGTAAGTCTCTTAACATTGACTCACTTACTTATGGGTCAATATAGGTCAATATATGTATATGTAGCTTTACTACTAGAGCTCTAAATAGTTGGGTAGTCAAATATATGTGCTTGTGTTCCCTCCTGCCCTCTGTATGTGTGTGAGTGTGCATGTATGTATGTATGTGTGTTTGTGTGTAAGTGTGTGGTGTTGTGTTGTGGTATTTGTGTTTCTGTGGTTCATACAGTATGTATGTGGTGCGTGTGGGGTGTGTGTGTGTGTGTGTGTGTGAGTGAGAGAGAGAGAGAGAGAGAGAGAGAGAGAGAGAGAGAGAGAGAGAGAGAGAGAGAGATAGTATCACAAACCATTTACTCTGGGTTGAATGCAACCCATACCACACACTGTATTGGTGGCTAAGAATATGAGACTGAATATCAATCTAAATATTGTCATTTTGCTAGATGGCTCCTAATACAATTTCTATGCCTATAGTTTAGTGTTTCCCTGAGACATCAACAGAGAAGCTTCTTCTTGAAGTAGACGGGAACTAACACTGAGATCCACAACTACCACGTGAAGAAACAGAGACATTGCAGAATTCAGTTACAAAAGTAATGTTTTCCTCAAATCTTCCCCTCAGGACTAAGGGAGCTATAGCGAATCTGGGACAGAATGATTACAAGAGTCAGAGGGGATGGATGAGTCCAAGGAAAAAAGGGCTTTCAGACACAGCAAAACTGATAAACATGGCAAGTCACAGAGACTGGAGCAACATTCACAGATCCTCCATAGCCTCAAACCAAACAGGGGTCCAGTGATGAGAGGGAAGTAGACATTGGCTTCCATCCTAGCTAAGAAGATATCTACAATTGGTACCCATTTACACAAGAAAAGGATAGTTTTCTCCAGTGGAATCTCACAGTATTGTAAGCACACGTCAAGACAGGTCCCATGCCCAGAAGTAAAGTGCTAACACAAGACAATCTCCATGGTACTTTTGGAGTGTTTTCATATCATTTCTTTTGCTTATATATTTTGGTTTCCAACTTTACGTTTTTCTGGTTGCCCATCTGTGTGTGTGTGTGTGTGTGTGTGTGTGTGTGTGTGTGTGTGTGTGTGTGTTTCATTTTGTTTATTTTGTTTAGTTTTGGTTGCTAGTGATTTGTTTGTTGTATTTTTTTTTATTTTATTTTACTTCTTTCGATTCTTTGGGGATTTCACATCATGCATTTTGATACCTGTCCTCCCTGTCCACTCAGGTCCTCCCTCTGCTCTTGGAACTCCCCCCGCAAAAAAATTAAAAGAAAAACCAAAACCCAAACATAACAAAGAAACACAACAATGTAAAAATTGAGACGATCAACAACCAAAATGGAAGAATCCTGCCCTAGAAACTATAGCGTGGTCGGCTGAGACACACTGCTGGCCATTTAGTCCAGTCTTCTATACTTGCAAGTGTTCATTGCCATTGCCATGGTTATTGGTCTGCCTCATGGCCTCTGGTTTCTGCTATACCACCAATAATGGGCTCTCCCTGGGGCTCCTCGTGGATATCTTGTTGCCCTATTCATGAGATTCTGTAGTTTTGGATCCATTGGTTCGTCCCCTTCATGAGGCATTAGAGAAATGGAGCTGACACTGCTTCTACCCAGTGGGAAAGGTGCCTTCTCACTCTGCCCCACTCTATTGTAGCAGGGGAGAACTGCCCCTACCCACAGTCACAAGAGTTAGAGAATCATCCCTGCCTTTCACCCGCTACAGAACGCAGGAGAGCTGACCCTGTAAACTGCCTGGTCAGCACACTAGAGCAGACCTGTTCATGGAGGCTGCATGTAAGCTAACCCTGAGGGCTTGAGAGAAGGATACCTGATCCTCCATTTACCCAGCCCCACCCCATCCGTATGCACTCTACAGCAATTAGGAGTGAGGGCCTTGCACCTGACCTGGGCAAAACAGTAGAGTTGTCCCTGGTGTTGTGAGTGTGGGTGAGCTGGATTTAAAGACCCGAGCTCAGGAGTACTGACCCTGCTCCTTGCTGAAGGATGCCTTGGGTGAGCTAGCCTGGCCAGTGCTGGATAACTCATTCAGGTACTGACAATGAGGTAAAGGTAACCAGCTGACCAACCCAGATACCAGTCAGGCCCAGAACCAGTACTATGAGGCCCACCCCAATATCCACTGAATCTATGAACTGTTTGCATGTTTGTTTTTTTAAAAGAAAGAGAGAAAGATAGGGTATAGATATGGTTGGTGGACAGGAAAGTGCGGAGGATTTGGAGAGAATTGGCAGAGCTAAAAAGCACGATCAAGAGGTACTGTATAATTTTTTTTTCAAAAAATAAAAGATATGAAAACAATTTTAGATTATTAATATTGTAAAGATATAAAATTTGATTTCTATGTTCTTTTCAATTTTCAGATTCTCACTTAAGATGAATTAAAAATAAACTAATCATTTTAAAGTAAAACATTATAATTTTGAAAAATATTTGCATGCAAATATAAAGAGATTATTCTACTCATTTTTACTGATCACAATTAAGGGAGTGTTTAGTTTTCACATAAACACCACAAGCAAAACAAGAAAAAGAATCTCAGTTCTCTATCCTTAAGAGTATTAACTGACAAATTAGCAAAGACAGTACTGCTCTTCCTGTAGGAAAAAAAGAGGCATGTTTTCAGCCCTAATTTTATATGTGACTATTTGATGGTTTTCTTACTAGGCTAAACCACAGGAGAAAAAAAATCCAATAAATGTGTTCACTGTTCTATTTTCCTAGGGTTTCCATTTATATAGACAAATCTACTGTGAAATGTAAAACAGAATATATTTCCAAGTTTAATGCAGAATTTTAGATAGCCGTACAACATTTGATAGCAATGAAAAGTTAATGTAAACGTTTTTCTAGGAGCCTGATCTGCTGTGATGGCCATGGTACCACTCACTGAGGTTTGCCATATTAAAATCTTGCATTTGCCAGTTGAATTTTGACAAGTGCCTAAAAATATCATGATTCTATTATGACTAAAATTCTCATCACTTCTGGGTATTTTAACCTCATCTTTAACTATTTCTAATGACATGGGTGGTTATATAAACCAGAAACACATGAGTTCAGTGAGCTCCAAAAGAAACTACAGATCTTAACACAGGCTTATTTACTTCTATTGGAACTAAGCTGTAAGCAAGTGCTAGCCTGGTGGTCCCCAAAGAAGGATTTATTTTTGAGCACTAGATTTGTTTTGTGGAACTCATACTGAATGTCAACTAAAGTTATCAAACTAAATCTAAGCAAAAGTTAGGGTTCCAGAGGCTAATTTTGAAATTAGGGCTTAATGAAAATGCACATTAGCAGTTTGGATAACATGATGAACTTCCTGAAGTTGAATTGCTGTAAAAAAAAAATGTATTTTTTAAAAAAAATTCTTAGTTCTGGATCTAGTGATACTCTGTTTGCTGCCAGAGTCCTAAGAGGCTTCCTCACATGGCAAAAGACTGGGGGTTCATATGTGCAAGCAGGTCTGAAGGCTCTCTCTCTCCTTTCCTTTCTTCTTCTTAAAAACCCACTAATGTGTAATCACCTCCAGCATAGTCACATTTAATTCCCATGCTCTAATGCTTTCACAATAGGGATGGTATTTCAGTATGAAATCCTTGGGGACACACTCAAACCATATCGAAACCATAACCGGCTGATTATATAATCAGATCTTTGTTCCTAGTTATAGGAACTTAGAGAAAAGAATAACTTACCAGTGTATCTAAGCAGACATTTTCTGTGCCACAATAAAATGTTTTTGTCTTCGTAGATAAATTATAATTTAAATGATTCAAGAAAATTATATGTAGAAAAAGAAACACACACACACACACACACATACACACACACACACACACACACACACACACACACACTCATCATGCCTATAGTATTCATTATTATGAAGCTGTCTTGCTATTAGATTGGGTTTCTGTAGTAAATTCCCTTAGTGGATTATACCAATAAAATTGGAAATGGTCATTTATCACTGGAGAACTGAACAATTGAATAATAGAACAGTGAGCAAGATGAGGCTTATTTCTAATGGATAAAATTGAATCATAGCAAAATTAAATCTAGACTAGAAACCATACCATTACTCAGTTTTTTTCAGGGACATGTAGTGTTCTAATTACAAAGTAACAGCTCTAAATCTTATGCGTGGCCACTCAGATAATTTCAGTATGACTCCAAATTGCAGCACACTGATACCTGATTTTCTTACCCATGAAACTGGGTCAAAGACAAAGTGCTTATTGGGAATAATGTATATTGACAGAGATGAATAGCTTAAAATGCAGCATGTATTCCACTGAATTTTTTTCTTCATGCACTGTTATGAATTCAACACATATTCCTTGAATTCCTCATGTATACATTACACGTTCACCAAGCTCAGGGAACATTGTGGTTAAAAACAGAAAGGCTTATGTTTGCCAATTTGGAATGTGCAGTGTACACCAATAACTGGATCTTTCAGGGAAGCACTGGCATTTGTAAAACAATCTTACATTGATACGTGTAGAGAAGGCACAGGCTGCATAAAGAACCCCTCCTAAAGGAAAATCTAGCGAAGTGTAAGGTAACTTTGCGGCAGAGAGTGCTAGAAAACTTCCCCAAATAGCAGCAGAACTGGCTGCTTCCTCCTTCCTGTGAACACTGACATCTCACTTGGTGTAACTGTTGGAATTGCAGCATTTGGAAAGTAATGTGAAAATGACTTTGGGTAAGTGAATACTGCTGACAGGGGTACTGTGAAGCCTACTAGTGTTCAATCGCTTTTGCCAAATTTTCTTTTCCTGAATGAAAATTAGAATAAGGATAAATAGTAGACAATGAAACAAAAACCAGTACAATCCAAAGACATGTATCTCTTCTCTAAAGCAATTAGTGAAACACTTTGTTCTACATCATAGATATGCCCAAGTCTCTATGCTGCCATATGTGTATACACAATTATCAACACACACAAACACACGGTTTTGCATAGTTGTGTGGTACAACTTGCCAATAAGAAGAATTATTTAAACAACCAATTCCTGACAATTCAACTATGAAAATTCTGAACAAAATCACACTACTCTTTACTTGATAGACAAAGAAAATGGTGATGGTTTATTGATATGTTCTAATATGATGTGCTTTTTCTTTGTAGCTATCTATAAACATACAAATAAGACATAAGGACTAACTAAAGCAGTTGTGCAAATATGTGTATATAGATATATATATATATATAATATATGTATAATATATATACATATATACATATGTAATGTTTAAATGTGATGTGTGTAATAAATATCTTTTTTCAGTAGCATTTCTACTATTTATTTATGTTTCTTTTTTTTGTTTATTTTATTTTTAACCCAAAATGTTTTATTGATGGCTAATAGTCTCTTTTCAAAAACATTTTTCTTCTGGCAATGTCAATTTTAGTGCTTTGTTTTTGTCAAGTGTCATTCAAGCACGTGCTTGACAGTGCAAAACACTGAGCAACATATTTTTTCTCCCTTTTATGTTGAAATATCTAGTGTTTTTACAAAGAAAACCAAACCCTTTAAGGGTCAGTTCTGTACCCCACCTCTGGTCACCTCAACATTCTAAAGAATTGAATGGTAATAGTTTTTAAAGTACTAAAAGAATTTTCTAAGATGATATTTGGCCTCTGAAGTCAAATATTTTTTAATAGAGGGATGAAAAGGAGTACTTTATATGATGGCCAGGAAGACACCCTTGATATTTACTTTAATCTTGTAGCCAAATCCACTAAAGCTGAAATTCTTGTTTACAAGTTCCTTTGCCCAAACTGAAACTAACCATAAATAAGACCTTTTAGAAATGCCATGATTAGCACAGGTAATGCGATTTCTTGCCAGCCTTTCAGATACAGGGAATGAAGGAAGAATTTGATGCTAACACTTTGCTACATTAAACCATAGCATTGGGAATGAAGATGTAGCGAGGCTTTTAAATCACAGTGAGTTGTTCTTTATGTTGTTAATGTTGTCTTGATTGACTGAAGACTAGTGCATAAGTGATTTTCCAAACAGACAAATTCTTTAGGACAATAATGGCAAATGATATCTGTAAAATGTGCTTTCTTGTTTTAGTTGTGTTATAGGTTTGTGTAAAAATCTCAGAAAAGTCAGAGTGGATGAAAATTCCCAGAAAGGACAAGTCACATATCTCATGTGGAATAATGTACACATTATAATGAGTGATTTAGATCACAGAACCTAAATTTGAAATTCTTTAAATTTTTTTTGTTGGAAAAAAGAAGTGATTTAACTTTAGTTGTGTGCATGTGTGCCTATGTGTGGGTATGTAAAATGGAGTACAGTTGCCCATTGAGGCCAGGGCAGGCCTGTGATCTGCTGCAGCAGGAACTACAAATGATTGTGAGATGTCTGACATAGGTGCTGGCAAAGGAGCTTCATCATCTTAGAGCAGTGTGTGCTATTCAGCACTGAGCTTTCCCTCCAGCCTCAGAGGAAAGAGTCCTGACAGGGAAAAGCCTCCTGGGACCACATGATACACTGCAAACTTTAATACAAAAGTAATTTACCAAGTTCGTCTCTGTTTCACCATGTGATCATGTTCTAGAGAACAGAAAAGATGACATTATCTTTTTCTATGTTCTGAACTCCAGAAGACATAAAAGCGAATTACACAACTTAAATTAATGTGTGAAAATATACAATTTTGTCAATATTGTGCAAAGTTAGCTCTTTTATTGTAAACAACCAAAAATGATGCGTTATAAAACACTGCAGAATGAGAAAAGCTAAAGCTGGCTATTATTTGGGTAACCAACTAGAAAAGATCATAGCACTAACAGGCATGGTTGAAATTTCCCTGGCTAAACTTACTCATTAACACATGGGTCTGTACTGCTCATTTGTGAGTTTAATAAACTGCTCTGGTTGATATAGACACTCAGCATCTACTAAAAGCACTATTAAAATAGAATTTTTATCCTGTGTGCCATATACAATATGATTTTTTACTATTGTGTGATATTATAACATACGCATTAAATATATAAGAAATTCTTTTAGACAAACTTTGGGTCTACAAAATTGGTAGCATAATTTAATATCAGATTATAAAAGGATATTAAAACTATCATATAGTTCAGTTGCTGGGGGAAAATATTGCATGTCTTTTGGCTTATCTGTCTTTTTGCTTTTGCTTGTTGTTTGGAACAATCTTGCCATGAAGCTCAGGCAGAATTCAAACTTGCAATCATTCTGCTTGTACCTCTCTACTGTGATTCCCAGTTCACTGGGTTTTGGATATAGAAAATGTACACATAACTCTTCAGGAAAAGAAAGAGAATTTATCACAATTATTCTATTATAGTGTGTTTCAGAAAAAAAGCCAAAGGCAATTTGAACTCTTTTGTTCTTTACAATTTGAAGTTTGCTCTTTTAAGAAATTAAAGTATCACTACATTTGACTCACTTTCCTTACTTTCCTCCAACCATGCATATGTAGTTCCTTTGCTTTAGATCAAATTTAAGCCTCCTTTTAAAAATTGAAACATTACCAGACTTGTTAAGTATATTAATTTTGAGTGTCCTATTACAAAATTTAATGAATAAACAGTATTATAACAAATAATATATGTATTGTTAAAGATTGTTTAATGCCTTATATATGTATATGTGTGTCTGCATAGTGTTCATCATTTGCTATATTAATAACAAATAGCCAGGAGGTATTAGCTAATGCATAATTGTAGAAAAATTTCAATGAATTAGGATAAAAGGGCCAAAGCGAAGGTCAAATGAAAGAGAATATGAAAGCTATGTAGCTCATTTAAAATTTCTGTTAGCCCATAAACCTATTCATTTTTCTGTGGCAGTATATAATTTAATCCTCATCAAGAAAATTAATTATACACTTAATCCAAATTAAATTGAGTGTAATTACCTCAAGAACAACATAAAAATAAATTCATTCTAAACTTTTTGACATATTAATTGGAGAAGATAATTGTTATACCCTACAAAAATCATTTGGAGTGTCATGGCAAATTTCAGTTTTTTTTTCTTGTCTTAAAAAACATTGGGGTTTGCAGGGAAGTGAAACTGTACAAGCCAGCTGGATCTCAAAAGATCAAGAGTCCAAGATGTATGACACTGAGCTCTCTTCTGATTAAGATTAGTGTTGCTATGATTTGCATGTAACTGTGCCATGTAACTTCCCTTATTAACACTTTTGTTGTATAGGAGCCCACAGCACAGTCTGGATATTTAAGACTACTGGAATATTTTAAAGAAACTTTGAACTTTTAAGTGTTGAAGTTTTAGAAGAATGTTGGATTTTCAAAAGTTAAATGATATCTTGAGGGCAAGAAAGGAAAGGTTATGGTTTAATTGTGATGCATTTGTGTGTTTGCATTTTAAAACAAAGGGTCAGACTTACAGATAATTTTTGTTTTATTTTGTAAATTTGTCAGAAGGTAGATTTATCTGGAAAGAGGAGACTCAACTGATAAAATGTCTCCATCAGACTGTCTTTAGACAAACCCTTAGAGGGGCATTTATTTTTCTAATTAAGGACTGATGTGGATGGACCTAGTCCATGGTGGTAGTATTTCCACCCCTATGTAGGCAGTCCTCTGTGGTATAAGAAAGAAGACTCAGAAAAGAACAAGCCATGAAGAACAAGCCAGAAAGCAACACACCTCCATGACCTCTGTTTCAGTCCCTGCCTCCAAAATCCTGCCTTGATTTCCTGACCTGACTTTCCTTAGTGATGGGATGTTACCAGGAAAAACAAGCTGAAATAAACCCTTTCCTTTCTCCTTTCCAAAGAAAAATTGGATTTTGACTGTGTATAATTAAATTTGTACAATGCCAAACTTCAGAAACATAATAAAAGAGATGGCAGAAAGAATCTCAGGCTTAAAGATATGATGAAAGAAATGGATACAACAATTAGGGAAAATAGTAAATCTAAAAATTTTCTGATACAAAACATCCAGAAAATTTGGGACAATGTGAACAGACTAAACATAAGAATGATGGGAAAAGAAGAAGGAAAAGAAACTCAGCTCTAGTGTCCAGAAAATAGTTTCAACAAAATCATAGAAAAAATTGTCCTAACCCTAAGAAATACATGCCTATAAAGATACAAGAAGCATTCAGAACACCAAATAGATTGGCCTTTACAAAAGTTCCCTCACCACATAATGATCAAAACATTAAACATACAGAACAAAGAAAGAGTATTAAAAGCTGCATGTAAAAAAAGACAAAGTAACATAAACACAGACCTATCAGAATTGTACAGGACTTCTCAATGGAGATTCTAATTGCCAGAAGGGATTGGAAAATGTCCTGAGCATAAAGAGAAAAGAGCTCATATTAATATACCCAGCAAAACTTTCAATCACCACAAATGGAGAAAATAAAATATTCCATGATAGAGTCAAAATTAAATAATCACTATCTACAAATGTAGCCATATAAAAGTTTCAAGAAGGAAAACTTAACCGAAGGAGATTAACTATGCCTGCAAAAACACAAAAATATATATTATCTCACAGCAGCAAAACAAAAGCACACACAAAACATGCACACATACACAACACTAACACCAACTCCACCACTGACAACAGCAAAATAAAAAGAATCAATAGTCGTTTGTCATTGATATTTTTCAATATCAATAGTTTCTATTCCCCAATAAATTGATGCAAAACAGGATCCATCCTAACATCAATTGTAGATATTGCCTCACTGTAAATGGTTTGAAAAGATATATTAAGGGACCTCTGGCAGTGGATCAGTATTTATCCCTAGTGTATGAATGAACTTTGGGATACTCTCTCAGCTCAAATACACACAATGGAGGTAGGTGCATAGGGACTAGGCCTTGCCCCAATTGATGTGACAGACTTTTATGATACCCCATAGAAGGTCACACCCTCCCTGTGGAGTAGATAGGGGATGGGATAGGGGTTTAGTGGGGGGGGAGCAAGGGAGGATGGGAGTGAAAGGGAACTAGATTTGATATGAAAATATGATTGATTCTGATTTAAATAAAACATATATATCAAACAAATGGAACTAAGAAGCAATTTTGTATAACCATTTTAATATTTAATAAAATAGACCTCAAACTCAAACAAATACAAAAAGGAAAAAATACTTCATACTCATCAAAGGAAATTTTTACCAAAATAACATTTTAATTCTTAACATCTATGACTCAAGCACAAGTGTACCCACTTTTGTAAATGAAACACCACTTTAGTTTAAATCACATACTACCTCTCACACACTGATTGTTGGGGACTTTAATACTTCACTGTCATCAATGGACATGTTATTCAGACAAAACTACACAGAGAATACTGGAGGTAGCAAACATTATGACTCTAATGGAACAAACAGATATAGAGAACATTTGAACCAAATACAAAAGAATACACCTTCTTCTCAGCACCTCATGGAACTTTCTCCAAAACTGATCATATACTCATTCTTAGAGCAATTCTCAATGAATACAAGAAAATTAAATAATTCCCTGTTTATTCAACAACTATGGATTAAAGCTGGATGTCAACAATAGAAACAACAAAAAGCTTACAAACTCATGGAAATTGGAAAACTCTGTAACAAATGATACTAGGTCAAGGCAGAAATTAAAGACTTACTAAAATTAAATGAAAATGAATATATAACATGCCCAAATTTATGGAACACAATAAAAATGGCACTAAAAGGAAAGTTCATAACACTAATGCCTACATTACGGATTCTTGAAGAGATCTGATACTAGCAACTTAACAGCATACCTGAAAACTCTAGAACAAAAGAAGCAAGCACATCCAAGAGAAGTAAGTGGCAAAAAATAATCAAACTGTGGAGTAAAATCAATAAAATAGAAAGTAAGAAAAAATACAGTGAGCAAGTGAAGCAAAGAGTTGTTTCTTAGAGAAAATAAATAAGACAGAGAGAAATTGTCCAAAGTAACAAAATAAGAAATGAAAAAGGGGATGTAACAATATGAGAGGAAATCCAGAGAACCATAGGACATACAAAAAACAAAAACAAAACAAAAATATAACAAAACAAACCAAAAAAACCCCTGTACTCCATAATATAGAATTCTAAGTAAAGGTCATTTAAGACATTGAAATAGACGGATAGACCCAAGGAATTAGAGGCAGTCATTAAGTTTCCCAACCAAAAGAACCCAAGAATTAGAGAGTTTTAGTACAGATTACTAGCATACTCTTAAGGAAGTTAACTTCAGTACTTCTCAAGGAATTCCACAAAATGGAAACAGAAAGGAGATTGCCCAGTTCATTTTATGAGACCACAGTTTCTTTAGTAGGCAAACCATGTAAAGACTAAACAAACAAAAAAAACAAGTTTATCTCAGAACAATTTACAATTTTCCTCATGAATGTAATTGTGAAAATATTCAATACAATACTTTCAAACTGAATATAAGGACATATCAAAAGATCATCCACCATGGAAAAGTAAGCTTCTCCCCAGAGATGCAGGTATTGTTCAACATATGAAATACTTTTAATGTAACACACCATATAAACAAAATTAAAAGAAGAAAAAACAACATATGGTTATCACATTCGATTCAGAAAAGGCCTGTGAAAACATCCAAAACTCTTTATGATAAAAGTCCCAGAGAGATTAGTGATACAGGGACAGACTTCAACCTAATATAGGTAATTTGCAGCAAGCCTATAGCCAACATGAAATTAAATGGAGAGAAATTCAAAGCAATTACACTAAAATCAGAAAAAAAAACAACATTGCCCACTCTCTCAGTATCTATTCTATATTACTTGAAGTTATAGTTAGAGGGGGAAAAAAAGACAACTGAAAATCAAGAGGGTAGAAATTGGAAAACAAGGATTCAAATTATTGTTTGCAGATGAAAAGACAGTATTCATTTCTTCACTTAAATATTTCACTAAGAAACTCCTACAGCTGATAAACTGTTTCAGCAAACTGGCTGGATGCAAGTTGAACTAAAAAAAAATGTAGTCCTCCCATAAACAAATGACAAATTGACTGAGAAAGAAATCAGAACAACAGTTCCTTTCACAGGTGTTGTTTTTCCAGCATAGCTAAAATAATCCTGTACAATAAAAGAACTTATGGACTTATCACCATTACAGTGATATATTAATATAACCTGAATGGAGTTGCCATAAAAACACATGTTGATCAATGATATCTGATCATATTTCAGACATAAATTCACATATCCATGGATATCCGATTTTTGATGTAGAATACAGAAAAGGGCACTGGAGTAAAACCACTGTCTTCAACAAATGGTTATGGTCTATCTGAATGTCTGTGTGTAGAAGAATTGAAATAAATCCATTCTTATCACCCAGAACAACACTCAGGCTAAGGGAATCAAAGACTTCAACATAAAACCAGGTCCACTGAAGCTGAGAGAAGACAATATAGGGAATATCCATAAACTCACTGGCGCAGCTGACAACTTTCTGAACAGAACAGCAATAGCTCAGGCACTAAGGTCAATATTGAATAAACAGGACCCCATGAAATGGAAATGCTTCTGTAAGGCAAAGGACACTGAAAACTGGAGAAAGCAGCAGCTTCCAGAATGATAAAATGTTTTGCTAACTCCACATCTGATAGAGGCCTAATATCCAAAATACATAAAGAACTCAAGAACCTAGATACCAAAAGCAATAACCCCAAATAAGCAAATTGAAAATTGGGGTACAGATCTACACAGAGAATTCTCTACCGAGTAATCTCAGATGTCCGAGAAACAGACATTTTGTTCAACGTCCTTAGCCATCAGTGAAATGCAAACCAAAACAACTTGGGAATTCCAGCTTACACCTGTCAGAATGGCTGAGATCGGTACCACAAGTGACAGCTAAAGCTACTGAACATGTGCAGCACAGGGCACACCCTCCATGAGGAGCAAAGGGAACATCACTGACAGGAGGGTAAATGATGAATATCAATATGGTCGTTTATCAGAAATTTAGAAATCTGTCTCCCTTTAGATCCCCCTCTGCCTTCAGAACTGTTATCTACTGTTCAAGATTATTTTAGCCATTGTGGGCCTTGGTCTTTCCATATTTTTTCAGTTTCTGTGAAGAATTATAGTCGAAGTTTGAAGGCAAGAGCACTGAAATTGTAAATTGCTTTAGGAAGTACAGGAATTCATAGTATTAGCTCATGCTAATCTATGAGCAAGGAAGTCTGCCATCTTTTATTGTTTTCTCCATCTTCTTAAATACTTTTAATGGGTATATTCTAAAACACCTCTCAAAACATACATAGCTTCTTAAGCAGAATATTACATAGCATTCATTTTCCAACCCCTTTGTATTCATATTACCTTTAAAGAGTCATTATAGTATTGAATATAAAGAGATAAAAGGAACATAGTTTTCCTCTAATTTTAGCAAGAAAAAAAGGAAATGTGATGAACTTCATAAACATAATAACTTTATTTGTGAATATAATCACTAAATATAATTTTACATATTTTAAAATCATGCATTCTATACGTTATTCATAATTTAAGTAATAACTTATTAAATATAATAATCCAAGCAATTTGATTGTCCTTTTGTTGTCACTAGCATATGCATAGAATCTTTCTTACTGACATATTAAAATTTCTACCATAAACAAAAATAATTAAGAGATATTTACTCTAAAACATTATACACACAAATGGAAGATTTAAAGTGTAAAACATTTTTATTCTAAGATATACTATTAAACTATATATAAAATAACAGTAGAAAGTACTATAATTACATCTTCATAAGTGTACAAAGTAGCTATTCTTGTATGATAATTAGAATGTGCAAATTTGCTAGTATATTTTATGACATAGGTCCTTTTTCCATTTCAATCTCCATATTATGTCTATTAATAAAACCAAACAAACAAATAAACAATACCACTGGATACATAAACTGTTACAATTGAGAAATTCCAGGCAGATACAGGGCTTGGTATGCTTGTTAATTGGATCCCCTTTGTTGCCTGGCTGCTCTTATCTTCAGAGCCCTCCATCGGAGCATGTAAATGCATGCAGTGACCAGCCAATTAGTCTCTGTTCTCAAGAGGACTGCCTTCAGCCAAACTTACAATAAAAGGCTTCTATTAACTTAATTCTATCTGCAATTTGTGTACATGACCCAAATCTCCTCAAAGTAAATTGTGCCTTGTGTTCCATCCCATGAAAGAATCAGGGTGAGAAGCTCAACAGACTCTCTGGCTGGTGGAACTGAGAAGGGCTTGTGTGCCGCACCTGCCCACATGGTGCCCTGCTTAATCAACTGTGTCTCCATGGGGCACTGGAAAGAAGGCTGGGAGATCACCAAGAGCTGTTTACACAACTGGAACCATTCCATCTCAACTCAACTGAAGCAAACAACAGTGAAAGGGTTCTCTCCTCCAGTCATCCAACCAAAACAATATGAAGTGGACATCTTGAAATGTAAATCACCAGGAACATTAAGGCATCAAGGAGAGATTTTTTTAAACAGTTCAATTAAGCAGTTGTTACTAGATTTATCTCTAGAGTTTGCTGTGACATGCCCTGCTTTCTCTGACTGTTTCAGAGTAAGATAGATGATGGCATGTTGGAATGCTATCCACAAGAAAGTAAAAAGACCTCACATATAAATTATAACAAAATAAGAATTCTTTGTTCATTGCATTTTTGTAAAGTACTTTATCATCTTCTATAACCTTAGATGGTAAAGTTTCTCGACACATAAAACACTCATGCATGATTTCCTTAAATTTCAATCTGACACCTTCATGCTTATAATGCAAGCTAAAATAGTCAAGAGGATGACACTTGTTTTCCAGTGTTACTTAATTACTATTATATTTTTAATTTTGTTCTTTGTAATTGTTACTATTCATATAACAACTTTTGCTGTTCATAGTAACTGGAAAGTTGAGCTGTGAATGACTAGTGTGTTTAAGTTCAAGGTGTATGTAGGAAAAAAAACAACCTCTTGTACAGAAGGCAAAGGTAACATGTGTTGTCTTAAAAGCTGTGTCCACCTAAATACCTTTAAAATGCAATTAGTAGCTAAATTTTCTGCATCAGGAATAGTGCTGTTTTACACACTTCAATCTTTAAAATGAGACACACATCAGTGTTAATAACTTACAGTCTTTGACAATATTTTTCTTTGGAGAAGAATTTGAAATGAACCAACAGCGACGATTTGCCCAAGACTCTTCTATCCCAACATTTTAGACCAGGGATGAGAGCTAATACTTTGTAATTCATTAATGAATCTCTCAACTATGGTTCTATATTGCAAATTTTAGAAAATATTGGGTATTTTTTTTGCATCGAATTACTGTACTTAAGGTGAAGAAGTAAAGTTCCAGAAAATATCACAAACAAGGTAGTTTGATAAAAAGAAATTATTAAAATAACCAAACAGTGAAGTAAAAGATAGTCTTCTTGTTCCAAAACAGGGAAATTCTGTCTGAAGATAGACTTTTTTCATTGTCCTGATTTTAAAATACTTAACAGATTTAAAGCATTTTAGCCAAATGCTATGCTAGTAGGTAAAGGATTACTCCCTTAAGTTTATACTGCTTTGGAAAGGAAGTAATTATATTTACTACTCCAAACTCTTCAGGATCAACCTCTCCTTCCGTTAAACACCAAATTTTGCCCCTCCCCCTTTTAAAGCAAATAAAGTTCAGTTTGTGCTACCCTTGTTCTCTTGGATGTGTGGCCATCTACTGGAGTGTGATCAACCTATCTCAGTCACACCATAAAAAATAAAAATGAAAAAAGAAGCATAAGTCTTCTTCTCCCAGCATCTACCACTTACTACAATTGTCAATAGCTCCTCAACTAACAGTGGGAGTTCATGTTCTCCCCTAACCACAAGAGGACTCTGTCTCCTAACTCAATCTTGATTAGGTTTAGGGTACAATATCACAGCTCTACAGATTCACTTGTGCAACTGTCTTGCGGTGTGTGGAAAACATTGTTTATTGTAGTCAACCAGTGCTCCTGGTTGCCACAATCTTTCTACACCATCTTTCCGAATAATCTCTTAGATTTGGGATAAGAAGTCTTACGTCAATATCCCACTGAGAGTTTAACACTATACTGTCACATGTTCCCTGTACTTTGACCAGATGTGGGTTGATGTGTTAATCTTGCAAAAGAAAAATTTTCTGATGAGGATTAAGAGACACATTAATCTATGGATGTAAGAATATGTCATTAGAACTCAGATACTATGTCCATTTAGTAGAGTAGATCCTCCCCTAGACCCTATCTATGCTCAGGTTATTGGCCCTGATAGTGATGCTTCATCTTACAGAGTGAACTTTAAAATACAATCATAAGCTGATTGGTTGTTTCAGTAACATTGTTGCCACTATTGCACTACTGGGTATATCATCTTAAAAATAATTTATTTCATTAGGTTTATTCATTTTATTTTATGTGTGACTGCTTTGCCCACATGTATACTATGTGTCATGTTAATGTTTGTAGAGAGCTGTGAAGTGCTGCAACTTTAAGATGGCGCTGGCTTCTGCCTTCCACCTCCCCAAGGGTGAGCGCTCTCTGGCGTAAACAAGCCCTTATTTGGTTAAGCCTGTTCAGCCTGTCTGCTTCCACTTTAGAGTAGCCTATCTGCAGGGTCCACATAGCTTACTGGGGTTGGTTAGCGCAAGGGTATTTAAGCCTGCGCAGGGGCTCCTGCAGGTCAGAAGAACATGTTTCAAGGATCCTGATTAAAACTGCATGAAGATGATCTTCCCAGAGTCACATCTTCCTTGCTGGCAGGGGTAGGCGCGTACACATGTTCAGTGTCACCAGAGGTTAGAAGATTTTATTGGATCCTCTATAACTAGACTTAAAAATGGCTATGAAGGAAGTGAGTGCCAGAAAAGTCTTCTGCATAAGCAACAAGTTCTCATAACTGCCCAGCCATGACTCTAGGGCCAAATTGTATATCTCAACAGGTCAGTCATTATTGCAATCCAAAGGATTTATAGCTAGGTAAGTATGGAGCCACTTTTTCTCTTTGGTAACAAACATAACACCTTTTAACACCATGAAAGACAGACAATGGGAAATGGAGCTGCCAGGAGTACAAGTTTAGTTTCCCAGTGTTCTGTTTGGGACTCAAATATGTGCTATCTTCAGTAATAGTACTTGCCATAAAGTTCTTGGGGGTAACAAATAACAGTGTTGGCACTCTTCAATGTTTGGGGGTTGGAGGAGTCTTTGGAACTTACTGTCCAACAACTCTGGAAGGGGGTAAGCCATTGCTAACACTGAGATTTTTGTTTGTTGCCAGGTGGGTCTTATCTCCTTTTTATAGGGTAATTCCATTAAAATGTTTAATGTGTGTATGTGTATTTCATGTATCTTCTGCAGTAGTTGGTTCTTAGATGAATTTTCAGGATATCTTTGGTGCTGGTTATCACCCCTGCCTTCCATGTTCCCTCCTACTTGCCCTCCTATTTCCTTCCACATTTAACTGCTTTTCTTTCATTAGTCTCTTTTCATACTTTATGCCACTTCTTTTTATGTCACCTCAATTGAAATTTCTCCCAAATGGACCCTTATTAATGTTCTGACTTCTGTGGACATTCTAAATTAAACATACACATCTAAAGACACAAAGCTAAAATTCAGAAATGAAAGCATGTGTGGCATTTGTAGGTTTTCCTCTGAGCTAATTCTCTCTGAATGATTTCTTTGCTGTCTTCATTGGCTTACATTTCCTAATGTCTCTTTTATACTGTTTCCTAATGGGGCTACTTTCATACTTCACAGGGAAGAAAAAAACATGCTTTTTGGGATAAGTATTTTAAACACAAAAGAATACGTATTAGTCATTTGTATATTAATAGAATCTTGATAAAATGATGCTTATATAGAAAGGAATAAGACAAAATGTCTTATTAACAGCAAAATAAAATTAGATTGAATAAATGTATCATTTACTTCTTGATAGACATCTGGATTACTTAAAGTCTCCCTGGGGTATGACATTGTATCTTTTAAGAATATGGCTAGGGATAGTATAGTGAAACTTATAGTCACAATATTTTTAGACTTAGAAAACTACCACACGTTTTTTGTTTTTTGTTTTTTTTCCCCAGTGGCTGTCCTGGTTTGCATTCCTACCAGAAGTGATAAGTTTTCCTTTTTCCCCAAATTTTTGCCAGTATTTGTTGTAATTTGGTTTTATCTTCTTTTGGCCATTGCAATTTCAGTAAGAGAAAATCTCAAAGTAATTTTGATTTGAATTTCCAAAATGCCATGCTTGGAAAGAGGTCCAACCTATTGATATTGCAAGTTGGTGTTGTCTACTAATTTTTGTGGCCACATTCATAGATATCTGGGATGTAGGTACCCTGCAGGCTGAGGGTCTTAAATGTCTGAATCTGAATGGGTCAGCGTGGGTAGCAGTGATTGATTGGGAGTATCTAATTGTATTGTAGCCCTTTTATATTAGAGATTTTCTGATTGTGTGAGACACTCTAATTCTAATTTGGAAGCTTTATCTGAATGTATGGGTAATCAAAACTTAAATATAACAGGAATACAAACATTGGAAATAGACTAAAGAATAAACTATCAACCACTGTCAAAAATAGCAGAACTGCTCCAAATTTGCTACCAGCATTTGAGACTGGAGAAGAAATTTATTCAAAACATCAGCAAAATACTAGTTTATTCTCCTAGGTTAATTTAGTAACAGATATGATATAATGATGTTATATAGCAGCCCTTTTATTGTTATCCAAAAGATGATGATCATAAAATTCACCTGAAAAGTTACATATGTCAGTACAGGAGACTTCGTAGTGTGAAACAATAAACACATTGCTGTGATTATCAGACAAATAGCAAATATGTTCACACTAATGGTATTCCTTCAGTGAACAAGAAAATCATGTCAACGATGATCTGATTTATAGGTGGTACTAACAGGGACACTAAAACAGCAGAGAATACTGAAATTATCCAAAAACTGTAACCTGCTGTGTTTCCATCTGTGTATATTAAGTCCTGAGCTCATTAGATTAAGTTAAGCGTGTCAAAAATACACACCAGGCTTTTCAGCATGTGCAAAGGCTATCTGTAATATCTGTGTAGTGTTGAGAAAAACCATGCACTTTAAACAGAGAAAAGGGATTTTCACTGGTTGTATTAAACTTTTCACCTGCGCATTGATTACATTTTGTCTTATTCCTTTCTATATAAGCATCATCTTATCAAGATTCTTTTTAATATCCAAATGACTAATATGTATTCTTTTGTGTTTAAAATACTTATTTTGAAAAGCATGTTTTTTCCTTCCCTGTTAAGTATGAAAGTAGCTCCATTAGGAAACAATATAAAAGAGACATTAGGAAATGACAACATAGCACAGATTGTTGCCAAATTGTCAGCTGTTTCTGGATGAATAGTAAGACCAAGATTCATTCTCACCCTCCTTTGCTAAGCATTTTAAATGACACACTTATATACAGTTGTCCAGTTAATATTAGCATAAGACCTCACTGTTGTCATAAATAATCAAACTAACAAGGGTGTATGTAGTGATGACTTTGGTGTGGAATGTAATGTGTGGATGAAGACTGGGATAGTACCCTCTTGTCCAATTGTAAGTCCAAAGCTTGTCCACAGGGACCAGTGAAAGCATTACTAATTCTTCGTGCCTCAAGGATGTAATCATATCCTAGAGACTTGAGTTACATTAGTGTAACAAAGGGCCTCCTTTCCGAGGCAAAGCAAACTGTCCATGGAAGACAGGAGGTAAAAGGTCTACCCATAAATTTCTCGTGGACATGCATGACAGCAGTTGTATTGAAGGGTGTCATGTGCTTTCAGTGACACTGGTGTCCTCATCCAAATACAGCTGCTGGCATTATTCTCCAGAGGCTTTTTAACTTTTAGATTTACAATTTCACACCTGAAGGAGTTTATTGTCACTTACAACAATAAATGCAGATTCCAGAAAAATAATTTTCCTGTCATATATCCAAAGAAGCATCCTTAATATCATGATCTTATTGAAAAGACAAACACAATTATGAGGAAAATTTAAGTAAATATGTCAGTAGAAAAAATTTAGAACTCTGATGTTTCATGACATTATTTTAGGAACTCTATCTGGTTCTTATTTGAAAATGTAATTGAGTATTAATTTCTTTGGTATAAATTGAACAAAATTGGGACCCTAGCTTTTGTTAGTTAATTAAAGGGAAGATATAAGTTTATTATCAGGATAATTAATACACTGAAAATTATGCCATTTTCCTTTGACACTAGACAATTTCTATAATTGCCACAGTTCATTGTTAGATCAATTACCATAAAAAACAAGCCTATTATAATTTATAATTCATTATATAAACAAATTAGACTATATCTATTAAAATACCCATTCATTTTTTATACATACTAAAATATATTTAATATTTGGGAAAACAAAACAATATAGGATATAAGATTTTCGGAACAGTTTTTACCTTAGAGGAAGTAAATGTTTCTATTTCAAATATTTTATATTTATATTTTGTTTTATGTTCAGAATGCAGAAGACTACATAAATTATGTTTTGAAAACATAGGAATTAAAATTATTAATCTTATGATTACTTTGGAAAACCCCTTTTATTATTCTTTATCCCAGTTTCTATCTGAACACAATTGTAAATGTACAATTTAAGGCAGTATTTTAGGGTATTCACTTATGAATTATTGAGACATTTAAATGTATTGTTTTTCCATATTGACCTGTTTAGTATCTGTAGCTAACAAAATACACAAGCAGTAAGTTTCATTAATAAAGTACTAACCTTGATGTAGAAGTAATTTTTATATTCCTAGAACTCAAAGAGCTGGACAGGAGGATTGCTTAAGTCTGAGAATAGTTTCAGCTACAGAGAAAGACTTGGTCTAGAAAGATAAGAACAAAATTCTCAGCCTGAACCAGAATGATGTATAAATTCATTAAGAATGTCAAGAATGAAGACTACAAAACAATTTAACACATAAAAGGCAATTGGAGATTAGACTTGGGAGCTAGCTGTATGTGATTGCTTAATACCATGTAAGAAATGTCCAACTAATATTTTTACATGATTTTTTAAATTTAAATTTGAAACAAGCTCATTTTACTTGTAAAGTCAATCCCAGTTTCCGCACCCCCTTGTCATCCTCTGTTTCCCCCACCAACCCCAATTGCATCCCTTTCCTGCTCCCCATGGAGGTTGAGGCCTTCCATGGGGAGTATTCAAAATCTGTCATATCATTTATGGCAGGACCCAGGCCCTCCCACATGTGCATAGGATGAGAGAGTATCCCTCTATGTAGAATGGGCTCCCAAAGTCCATTCTTATACATACTAGGAATAAATACTGATCCACTACTGCCCAGTACTCCCAACTAACACCACATTGAAGGAATCTGGGATGGACCTATGATGGTTTCCCATTTATCATACTGGATTCATGAGCACCCCCTTGTTCAGGTCAGCAGTTTCTGTGAGTGTCTCCAGCCTGGTCTTAACCCCATTGCTCATCACTACTCCCTGTCTGCAACTGGATTCCAGGAGTTTGGCTCAGTGTTTAGCTGTGGGTGTCTGCTTCTGCTTCTATCAGCTACTAGATGAAGACCTTAGGATGGCATATAAGATAGTCATCAATCTCATTATTGGGGAAGGGCATTTAATGTACCCTCTCCACTGTTGCTTAGATTGTTAGTTGGGGTCATCATTGTAGATCTCTAGACATTTCTATTGGGCCTCAACTAATATGTTTTTTGTTTTGTTTTGTTTTAATTTAAATGTTAAACAAGGTTGTTTTACAGGTCAATTCCAATTCCCTCACTCTCCCATCCTCCCCTGTTTCCCCCACCAACCCCCATCTCATTCTTTTTCTGCTCCCCAGGGAGAATGAGGCCTTCCACGAAGAGTCTTTAAAGTCTGTCATATCATTGAGCTGGGCCTAGGCTGAGAAAGTATCTCTCTATATGGAATGGGCTCCCAAAATCTGTTCTTACACTAGGGATAAATACTGATCCATTACCAAAGAACCCAAAGATTGTCCAGTCCTCTTAACTAACTAATATTTTTAAATGAGTAATTAGCACTTAAGACTACAGCCTTGAAACTAAGACATTTTGATTTCTCAGGAGAAACAGATATGAGAATTTAAGTGGTGTCTCGAGTAGGGACTGAAACTCTACTTCCTAACTGCCAGGGATATTCACTTACTTCTTATAGATAATATGTATATTTGCACATTTTCACATGTTCTTTATCATCTGTAAAGATGGCTTTCTCATTTATCTAACCTAGTCCAGTAGGTTAGCTAGGCTGGCCATAGAGCCCCAGGAATTTCCAAACCTCTTTCTTCCTAGCACTGCAGCACTGGGATTACAAGTCCATTCTTTGATGTCTGGTCTTTGTACATGGGATTATGATGAGACTATGTCTTCAAAATCACACAGTGAATATGTACCAGCTAAGCTACACCCCAGTTCTGCTTCTTTCTGCTGGTGGTTCTTACCTATAAGTCCTCTGATTTCATCAGTGATTAGGTCTACTTTCTATCCCCGCCTTTGGTCTCAACTCAATGGAAAATTTCTTCTGTAATAAGCTATGGGGAGAATAGGTAAGATGCACACTCAGTACATCCCACCTTCACCACAGCCAGCATATTCTCAGATCCAGCCTTCACTCCTCTCTCTCTGACCCAAGAGTGCTCCAGACTGTCCCACTCGATCTCTTAGTCATATGCTGAAGACATATACATTCTTATTTCAAGTTGGTTTTCTACCTGAAACCTTTAAGATTCCATGTACTAAGTGTAACACCAATGTGTGACCTTTTATTCTTATTTTTTATTTCCTCTTCCCTCATTTGGCTTATAAGAAGATCAAGTAGCAGGTGGTTGAACACAGGATAGACAGATGCAGATGTGTTCATTGCATTAACGCTGTTTAGTGCCCAAGGAGGATGCATTAATTCCCTTTGCTCCCTTCAAACATCCAAGTGTGAGAAGTGAAGGGAAAGGCCTTTCTGCCTCTCTTGATTCTTTGACTTATCAAGGAAGAAGCAAGATAACAACTGTGCAGATGAATGTCGAACATCAGAAGAATCTCTGGTTCATAAAACCAAAATCATGATTGTAGGCACTGTAATATCCCCACGGTATGTGGCAAGAAAGAAATGTCAGTCCATTGGAGGGAAATTGTTACTCATATTCTTTCCTTACCTATACAGATCACACCAATCAGGTATGATAACAGTAGCTCTCTCCCCTCCAATATTCAAAGTCCATTCTTCTTTCCTAAGATTGGCTACTCACAGCCAAAAATCACCTTCTAGGCTTGCTGGGATGGTGTCCATGAGAAAATGTGAGAGACTTTAATAATCTTTTTATTAAACCTTTGTAGTTCCCATGGCTCAACAGTGAAGGAGATAGAAATTAGCTCCATATTTCAGAATTTCAGACTCATAGACCTAGATTTTCCCAATTATCACTAAATCTTTCAAGGGTAGAATGATAGGAACATCTACCTATGTCTGGGATTTGGTTCACTAAAGCCTCATCCCTGGTTAAATAATGAGTTATCACAGGGTGAACTTAATGACCACTAACATGTAAGTAGGTTTGCTCTATGAAAGTTGGAAATCTCTGAATGTAAAATCCCAGAACCTAAATGTCCTACCATTTAATACATTATTTACTTAAAATATAGTGTTTTTGGTTCTCTGATAATTGTCTAAATATTGCCCAAAAGGAAAACTCAGCTTTTATTCATTCATATATTTCACAAATCTTCAGCAGCTTAAAAATTAGAAGGAAATTTAGCTTTCCTAAGATAAGTAAAAGATAACAAGGCATTTTATTGAACTAATAATGTATACTCACAAACCTTAGCATTGAATTACCCTGCCAACAACAACTTTGCTACACTCTAAGCTGATAACCTTTTTTACTATCTGGTAACAGTCAGGGTTAGATGTAGAAATTGATGTTTTTATGTTCACCTCATCTTTTAGGACGTAGATCTGTCAGGGAGAAGGCATTCTGAATGCAACATCTGACTTGTGGTCCAAGATTTATTTTTAAATGGAAAGCCAAAGAACTGGAGAACTTTCTTCTGAGAACAAGAGTGTTTTTCCTTAATATTGTGTTACATGCAGACAGGTTCTCTGGTGCCTGAAGATCGCACAGCTGTGTGCATTTGTGTTCAAGATTAGGTTTACCGTATTTCACTTGCCCCTTCTTTTATGGTTATTCTTCTTCAGCTGTCTGCCTCCCCATCTCACTTTCACTTTGAGACTCTTTCAAACACGTGGAAGGTGATTAAATGGTTGGAATTTCCTTGGTGTGTGGTTAGTAAGCCACACAGCAATGCACGTGTCCTGCTGGGTGTTGTGAGTTATAACATTTGTCAAAAATTGAAATTAGACAGAAAGGCTAATGATGTTGGAAAGTATTATACTGTAATCAAGTAATAGCAGAAGTGGATTGGCTTAACAGGGAAAAATCTACAGTCTGTTTATGGGATAATTATTGTTGAACCCTGGCTAGTATAAAGAATTAGTTATTTCCTCACCATTTCCCAGCTCCCAATCTTCAGCGTTTCTGAAATCATGTGTGTAACTAAAGGGCACTCCTCTGTGCCTTTCTTAAATTTGAATTAGTAGTAGTTTTCATTTGCTCTTTTACATTTTTGCCTATTGAAAATTAGTAGTTAATTTATGAATTGAAGGGCATATCGGGCTTTCATCTGTCTCTTAGATTAATTTAGCCACATTGACATTGTTCCTTGCTGTCATTTCTACTTGGCATCATCTTTTATAAGTAATCAAAATTTAATTAACCATCTCAAATAAATAAAATTGTCTTGGGATCAAGACTGTTCTATGACCCATTTTTCTCACACAAAAATTGTTTGTCTACTCCCAGCCATAATATATACACAGGGGATTATTACATTGTTTTATTGTATCTTGTTTTTTCATATTTGGTTGTAGCCTTTTAGAGGCCTGCTGTTTTCTGAGGTTAAATGGAAGGGGAGTGGATTGAGCAAATGGGGGCAGCTAAAAGCTATGATCAGGATATATTGTATAAAAATAGAATCTACTTTTAACAAAATATAAAATTGTCTATGAATATGACACTTCCCAAATACAATTTTCTTATTAGATGCATTTATTAATATAATTACAAACACTAAAATTTTAAGTGAAATGTGTTTTTGGAAGATCAAGGATTTCTCTGGGTCTGGAATTTGCAGAGATAGGAGTTAGCATGCTTTTACCTATAAGGTCTTGTATTTTCCATTTGGGTGTGACTGATATTTTAGTACAGATATGAAGTTAGAGCTTGGTCATGTTCCAAAATCAACTCCAACTGATAGCTGCAGCCATGGATCTTGGCTATCTTGGTGAATTCTGACTGCCATATCATAGTGAGAGATACTTGAGTTTGCGCTAAGACTGGGATCAGATTTTATTTTCTATTTTGTTCTTGACCTATGCTTAACATTTTTCAGAATAAACACATTTGCACAGGAAAATAAAATAAAGGTACATGGATAAATTTTCATTGCTATTAAAATGTTACCATATTCTAACCAGGAATAAATTTTTTACTGTTTCATTAAAGTTCTAAGAACTTTAAGATTTATAAATATGCATCAGATTGTATATACACTATGAGCTAAACTGTATTCATTTCAAAAAATATTCACTGAAGGCTCTAACTGTCCATCCATAAAATGTAACTGCATTTAGAAATAGGGTTGTTAGCTAAGCATCAAGTTAGGATGAGGTAATTCATCTTGTTATAGTTACGTTGTAGAGGGAAGACACAGACAAGCTGTCACCTGTATGCTACAAAAAATGCCTTGTACAGAGTCCCTTCTTCATGGTCTCAGGAAGAATTAAGACCAATTTCATCTTAATCTCAAGCTTCCACTTGCCATACCTGAGAAACATAAATTTCTGTTGTTTAAACCAACTAGAGTGTAGGATTTTATTATGATAGCAAAAATCACAGATACAATATGGCAATATGAATTTATTTTTTGATCTGTATAAATGGAAGTGTGTATGTGTTTATATGGAACATATCCTCCCGATTGCATAGGAAGTAGTTTATTCACCGAGCCACCTCTACAGCCTGAAGTTATTGATTCCATATCATGAAAAAACCCCACATAATTTGTAAATAAAGTTAAATTGGTAGCAAACATTTGCTTAGATCTTGCTGAATTTCTGGAGTTTGTTCCTATGTAAAATTTCAATAACAACTAAGACTTAAGGATCAATAAACAAAAAAAAAATACTGAAAACTACTTTCAAGGAAAATTTCTTAGTAACATGTTGGGTGTACTTGAAAGATATTTGGTAAATTCATAATCATTTTTATTGCTGCATTATCCAAATTATATTAACTAGGTTTTTTAAATTAGGGTTTTATTTTTCTTTATTGAAAAAATACTTTTTCCTGTAATATATTCTGATTACAGTTTCTCATCCACGTACTCCTCCTGCTTCCTCCCTAATTCTCTTTATCTGGATCGAGACCTATTTTTTTGTCTTCTCAGAAAACAGCCCCATAAGAAATAATAAAACTATAATAATATCAAACAATCACATACACAATTGAATTTGAAAACACCAAAAAGCAGAAGAAAGAGAGTCAGTGGGTCAATGAGAATAAAACAAAAATCATATAGATGCAAGACACCTACATTAGCACATAGCACACATAGGAATCCCACAAAAACGTAAAAGGGGAAATAGAAAAAATAGTTATGCATGGTCACACAATGGGGTAGACTAGGAGGATCAAACATGAAGAATGTAGGAATGGAGGTCAAGGTTAGGACTATGGGGAGGTAGAGATGAAACTAAGAGCCATATGACTGGTAGTGTAAAATCCTAATATAGTAGAAATTTCCCAAAAGTGTGTATGTACAAGAAGATGATCTAAATGTAATTGCAAAATATTGGGGAAGACAGAGTCCCAAATGGCTATCTTTTATCACTAAACCAAGTCTTCAGTCCCGGCAATGGTTTACATCTAATAGAACTGTTGACCAAAGGGGTACCATGAGACATCCAAACAACTCAGTCTATTGCCTAGGTTATAATTGGTTGTTTCCTAGAAGCAATGATCTATTGCTGAAAACAATACCTACACAACTTCTTGAACATGGAGAAATTGAGCTATTGCCTACATAGAGCCTTCATACCTACTGACTGGTGTTCATAGTAATGGAAGGGACTCTGAACTCTATTAAAGGTGACAAGTAAACATTGAACAAGTTAAAAAAATTGTTCTACAATGGTAATATACTTACAAGATAGATGATGTAATAGTGGCTCGGTGTTGTGTGAGTAACCAGCCAATAACAGATCATATTAAAGGACCACACCATGAGATGGACCACATACTGGCCAAGAACCTGATACAAGATAGGCTAGGCATATAGGAGAAAAATGTTCCACTAAATAAACTTCACAATAAAATGATATATAATAATATTCACTCTACTTATAGATCAGGGCCTTGCTTAGCAGAAGGGTTCTTCTGTAAGAAATGTGGGAACAAAGCCAGAAATTATACATTGGGTGAGAGACCGTAGAACACTTAGTCCTAACTGGAATGTTTCCATCAAATATCTGATCTCAGGGCTCAGAGACCTCTGTGGGAGAGGATGCAGAAAGGGTATAAGGGCCAGAGGCTATGGGGGACATCAAGGAACTATGGCTGTCTAAGCAAAATTTGGCTGATGAATGTATGAACTTACAGATTCTGAGGCAGTACTCACAGGACATGTATGAGTCTGCACCAGATGAAGCCCTAGCTGAAAGAAGGGGACACATGCCCTTGTCTCTAACCCAGACACTATCTCCAATGGATAATGACTTGAAAATGAAATAATTACTTTTCTCCAGGGGTGTTTTGGTATCATTCTGTAAATATGTTTCTCTTATTGGGTAATGAATAAAGGAAACAGGTGGGACCAGGAGACAAGGAGGATTCTGGGAGATGTAGTAGAGAGGATTAGAAATGTAGGACGCAAGAAGAGTAAGAGGTCTGGACCCTCTTTCTGGTAAGATAAGACCACCAGGAAATACTTACATTAATAAAAATGAGTTTATATTTAAGACAGAGCTAACCAATAAGAAACACTAGTAACAGGCCAACAGTTTCATAACTAATACAATGTCTCTGTGTGTTATTTGGGCATGATTTGCAGCTGTGGGACCAGGCTGATGGGAAAGTGCATCTTAATGCAGGAAGAAAGCCGTTCTTAAGAGTAGGCTCTACATCCAGTAGTAGTTGGTAAATACAGAAGGAACCCAACAATATCTTTGGAGTTTCCTTGACTTATATTGTTGAACCTCAGCATTGCATTTTTTTTAACCTCATGGGTCCTTTTCAAATATAAAATTTTTACTCACTTAAAAACTGAAATACAGCGACATCACTTTTCTCCTTCCCATTGTTCCTCTAGTCTCTCCCAGCTACCTTCCCTCAAATCCCTCTATATTCCCCTCCACTCTCAAGGTGACAGCTTCTTTTTCTTTTTGTTGCATGCATATATATGTATGCATGCATTGCATGTTCATACACACACACACACACACACACACACACACCACCACTATATATATATATATATATATATATATATATATATATATATATATAATGGATTTTGAGTAGGTTTACAGTAACAGTTATAGAGCTTGTCCTCTGTCATGAGACACAAATCTAAACAGAAAGTGGTTGGTTACCAAAGACGTCATGCTATTATTGCACAAATTTGCACATCCAGTGTGGCAGGTTGGTTTCAGAGTCTGCAATAATCAACAATGTGTAAGATCATTGATACTATTTAGAAAGCTTTTGATATCATGTCCATCTAACAAAATGTTAGTAGTTTCACTCTGGGTGTAATAGTGACCCAGCTATGGATTCTTGAGGAGATTTTGATTAATAAACATTAATTTCCTCCCATGAAATAGACCTTAAATCTAATCAAAAGAAAGTTGGTAGAATCCATGACAACTATATGCTATTGTACTCATAAGCATATCTTTCCAGGTTAGTCATTACTGTAGCTCATAGTGTTTATAGATGGATAATAATATTGATTTTTCTCCCAAGCGTCCTGCATATCTCTTTTTAATATTATAAAAGCTAGCAATCAGTAAGAGGCATTTAGATTATTACTAGTTTGATTTCTAGGTGCCATGTGATCAAAGTGTGTGATGCCTTCCATAACAGGGAACCTACCCATCATACACACACATACACATACACACACACACCACAAATATACCAAACACACAGACAACACACATATACAACACCACACACACACACACACACACACACACACACACACACACACACACAGTAAACAAAGAAAACAAACATCTCAAATTTAACTATGGAACTGACCAGAGATTTCTCAAAAGGAAGAATAGAAATAGTTAAGGTTTATTAGTAAACTGTTCAACATTTTTAGTCATCAGGAGAACTTAAATGAAAACTACTTAGACATTCCCTCAAACCCAATCAGAATGGCTAAGATAAAACAAACAAACAAACAAACAAACAAAAAAGACTAATGCCTCTATTAATGTGGGGAAGGGAAAATTAATTTACCACTGCTAGGATAGCAAATGGTGATGTCACTGTGGAAATCAAAAGTTTTTAAAAAAGGAAATAAATTTAGAATATGATTTATCTCTCCTGGGCATATACCTGAAGGCTGGGTTTAAATGAGTTCACCAGACTCAAGATAATTGATAAATAGGTATTTATTAGGGAAGTGGTTCCACAAATAATGGTAAGTAATCTTCATGGTCTTCCTGCTCCGGAAGCTGCAGTCTCTGTTCTTCCAACATTCTTACCGCAACCCAAGAGAGCAAGCCAGCCCCTCTTCTACCTTATTAGGGGTCATGTCTGCACTTGAAGTCATGCCTCTAGGATGTGGTCACCACCGCAAGTTCACTAGCAAAGCAAGATGCCACTACATATACCCAAAGGAATCTGTCTCTCTCTGCAGATAGACTTAATCAACTATGCTCACTAATGCTCTCTTCCTAATGGCTGGCAAAATGCAACAGCCCAGATTTCCATCGACCTATAAGTAGATAATGAAAAATATAGTGATTCGGATAATGAATTTTTAGTTAGCTATAAAAATTAATTATGAAATTTTCAGGCAAATGAATGTAAATGGAATAAACTTTTATTTAAGGTAACCCAGACCTATAACAATGAAAACAACATATTCTGTTCATATGTGCATTCTATTTTCAATCTAAAGTTCTGGGTGTTTAATTTGGAGCACAAGGAGAAACCAAACAAAACACAAAACAAAAATTGAAGGAGAGAAAGGAAAGAGATAGTAGAACATAGGTGGTAAAAAGGGGGAAAGGTAACACTGAGGTAAAGAAGATTTAAGTGTGAAAGGAAGGAAGAGGAAGGGGAAATGGAAACAAACACTAAGTCTATCTGAAACATTGTATGAAAGCCTACTATTTTGTAAGCTCCCCTCCCCCACAAAATTGCATATGAAGACCTTAAAAAAAATTACTCTGTCCAAGGGTTATGTTCACCTCCAAGAAGCCATAGACTGTCAAACTTAAAGCAAAATTCTGGATCTCAGCTAATTCCTTTGGAGGTTTTGTTCAGCATGTTCTCAAAGACTGCAAAACATTTCAAATTATTGCCATTCCTCTTGGTTGCCCATTATAAACATATTTTAAATACTGGTTATTTGTTACATAATTTAAATATTCTTAGAAATTTTATTTGCTCTACCATTTCAGAAATTGAAATACAGGACAGAGAAAGACTTCACAGGGTCTGGGGAGGTGACTCAGCAGTTAAAAGCATGTGTTGCTTTTGTAAAATACCAGCAGAATTCAGTTCCAAATGCCCACAGGCTGGTTCCAGGGTACCAGATGCCCTCTTCAAACCTGAGAGGATATCACGGATATATTATCATGTACACACATGCAGCCAAAACACCACACACACATAAAATGAAAGTACTTGAGAAAAAAAACTCGTTAAGAATAATATCATTTATATATTGGAAATCTCAGGCACTTAAACTACATGAAAGCAGATTCAGTACTTATAACTAAATTTTAATGGTGAAGGAACTAAGATTTCCTAAACTACAAAGGCTTAGATTCCAAACATAGTATCAAATATGTCAAAGAAGCACAGTCGGTTTTTAACAGTGTGATGAGTTACAGTGTGCACAGCATGAGGTTTGCTTGATATATACATTACAAGTCAGGACTTTAAGGGGATTTGAAGATTTCTGCAACAATCATCACAATCATATTTTAGAACCTGGTTTCCCAACCAAGCAGATCCTCCACTTTCTGCCCTCACCCGGAGAGTTCATCTTGTTTCTGCACTGAAGCCAAGTTATCAGCATGCAGAATTGCTGCCTCTCAGCACTCTCCTTTCCTTTGTGTTTTATGTAAGTAGAATGATGCAGTACATAGTGTTTTGAATTAGCATCTTCTGGTCAGTATGTTTCTGAGATAATCCTGTTAACATTCATTCTTTCCTGATGTAAAAGTATCTCACCATACTAGCACAGCATGCTGTGCTTATCCATGCATCTGCTGATGGGGATGTGGACTGTTTCCATGGCTTGGGTATTACAAATAATGTTATCATAAGCATTTGTGCATACATCTGCATGAACATGTTTTGATTTATTCTGATAAAGAGATTGTGGAATTTTGCTTACTTCATCATTTCGTGTGCAATTTTTAAAGGTACTTCTAAACTATTTCTGGAGGTGGCTGTTCAGTTTTATGTTCTGTGAGCAGTGGGTGGAGTTCAAATGTCTCCGAAACCTACCCCTCTCACAATTGTTAGACATGTTCTATTGGGTATGTACTGATTACTCTGACTTTAATTATATATTAAATATACATATATGTACACACACACACACACACACACACACACACACACACACACACACATATATATATATATATATATATATATATATATACATATATGTTGCTGCTGACCTGTCTAATTTCTTGTATTTTATTTGGCTTACTCTTTGCTTTATTAAACTGAAATTGTTACTGTCATATACAGTGAAAATGTGGCCTCATTTTTCACATTTTGTTCCAATTGGTGGTGTGGTGTTTCTGTACATCTTACAAGGATCTCCTGAAGCAAAGTTTTTACTTCTGGTTCTGACACGAGGTAAGATAAGCCCACAGTCACTGCAGCTTTTGATACAGTTTTGGTGGTTTTAGTACAATCCCATTGTCAATGGATCTGTGATATTATTTGATTTTTCATCAGTTTCATTTTACTCTTTTGATTTCAGGAGAGATCATCAGGATTAATTACATTCATGGCTTTTAATTTTCTTTTTCTTCTTCGTGTTATATCTGCTATGAAGTTCTAATGTTTCTAGGGCATTTCAATGCTATCATTTCCATTTTTAAAAATAATCTGGGTTTTATAAGAATTGTTATTGATTTATTGTTGTCATAGATTCCTTTAAATTTTTATATATCATTGAGTTTTACCTATAATAATTGTGTTGAAATTTTTGTCTGCTAAGTCCAAGCTCTAGGGCACACAGTCAGAGGACAACTTTGTAAAGCCACTTCTTTCCTTCAGAATTAATCTGGGTTCCAGGAATTCAACTAAGATCATCAGACTTAGAGGCAAGCATGGTCCTTCCAATAACATCCTGCCATTTTCACTTTCTTCACCCCTCTTTCTTTCTAACGAAAGTAAATACAATATGTTCATAATTCTTTGTATGATTAATAGTTTTTCCTGGAAAACAGCATTTTAAAATAACATTTATGACAATTTTGAATTCTAATTATCCTATTGCAAGGTGGTGGTTATCATTGTTTTGTTTGTTAATGTGTAGGCAGATGCTCATTTTGGCCAAATTTAAATCCGCTGAGGAGTATAGCCACTGATGTTTCTACTGAGTTATTTGTTTTTTTATTTTAAAGTCTGAATCTCCAGAACATTTCACTCTGTGTACTGAATGCAGTGGCTGATGATTAAAAACAAAATAAAAAACTGGTTAAACATCTAAAATCAATAGGGTGTTTTTATGCCACTGGCTGGCCTCTATGTGGATAGAAGAGTATGTTCCTATCCAGATTGTCTGTGTTTGCCCTGGCTGTGCCAATATAATCTTCCATTATTTCTCTATACATATATTGAGCCTCAAAGTGAATCAGGAGCATGTGACTGGCTTAGTCCTTAGGTGGTGTCTGCTTTGCAAATAAATGCACACTGGCAAGAATTTGTCTTCTTATTCAAAATGAATATATTACCAAGTCCATGGTAGTGTTACCAAGTGTGGTTGCAGCTCACTATTACAATTTGTGTGGGTTCCCTTTTGCCATAAAGAGAAAGCAGCTGCTTTTCGCAGGCCTTCTCCTCCTACCACAATCTTTATTGAGCTACGAGTCAGGATGGTGACAACCTCAGGCAAGAGCTGCATCTTTCCTGAAAGTCTTACCTCAATGTTTTCAGGGAAAAATATTTTACAATTATTAGAAAATGGAAATGGTTATTTTTATCCTTTATACCTTGCAGTTTTGGAGGAATTAAATTGCCAATCTCTTTATTTTTGCAAATCTTGAAACTCTTGCATGGAAGGTTAAGACAGTTTATACATTGCTGTTTTGTATGTGCAAATATGAAACATTTAATGTGTCATTAATTCTATGATTAATCAAAGAGTCTACTTGTTTTCCTAGACATTATTTAATTGTGGTCTCTGCAGTTTTATTACCAAGACACTGTTTTCTTAAACATTTTCTACTTGATCAAGACTATTGAGACATTAGTGTGTTTATCTCAGCTTCTAAAAGTGAGATTCCTATTGTGATCATCTGCTGCCACTAATATTGTTGACTCTCTGTCCCTGTACAGCTACGCCCTTTCACAAAGGGCCACAGAAGAATACTGTACATGGAAAAAGCAAAAGAAATGTTTGAAAAGAAGTTAAATGACCAATGAAAAGGAACATATCAGTAACTTCTGTTTATTTCAAAGTTGTTGCCAGACTGCAATGGAATGTAATCTAAATAAATCTGTTTTAAATTGATATTAATTATAATATTAATCATTTCGTAACTAAAAATAAGTTTAGATATTTACAAAGTATTTATATTTTTTCAAATGAAAAGCCCATTATAGTTTTATATAAATTATTCAGTCTAAAATATACCTCATCCCTGAAGGATAATTATACCTGAAAAGAAGGACACTCATTCTCCAGTTCAGGGTGCCTTCTTTTGTAAAGATCATATGTTTCTTGGTTCATCAAAGTTGCTTTGTTTATTTATGTTAGAATATTTAAATCCTCAGCTTATATAAGATTTTAATCAAACAAATGGAATATCATTCTTTGACTGTCTTCTAGTATCTATACTAGCTTGGTTATGTGGAAGATAGATGCAAAAGGATTCCCACAGTCTATACTTTCACAGGAACCTCTATTAGAGGTTAAAAAAATAAAATAAAATTATGAAGTAAAAAAGTAAACATGGAACCATTATGTACTTCCGATAAATGTAAATACTGTTTACACTACATTAAAAATAAAATATGAGTGCTAAAGTGTTTTATAATCAAGAATAATACAAAAAAGACTCACTTGAGAAAGACACTAATCAACCTGGAGTTTATCTCCATTTTGTAGATGACACACATTGTTAGTAAGTTGCTTATAACTATGGGTTTAAGGACTGGTTAGGCTTTATAGCTATGACCAGAAGACTAGCTCCAAATTGGCTAGGTGTCCTGGATAGAGAGTTCTTTCCCACATTTCATTTACTAAAGACATCCACATGTATTATACATTGTAAGTTTTGCTAAACTTGATGAATCATTAGACAGAAACCTAAACACCTCATACAATACAACAGCAACTTCTGATGTAGCAGGTGGCTTTGAACACTAACTGCTCAGTGTACAGATTTGTGCCACGCCTACCCTCACCAGCAAGGAAGACACGACTCTGGGAAGATCTTCATGCAGTTTTAATCAGGATCCTTGAAACATGTTCTTCTGACCCGCGGGGGCCCGGGAAATGCCTGCACAGGCTTAAATACCCTTGCACTAACCAACCCCAGTGAGCAGCGTGGACCCTGCAGATAGGCTACTCTAATGTGGAAGCAGACAGGCTGAAAAGACTTAACCAAATAAGGGCTTGTTTATACCAGAGGGCACTCACCCTTGGGGAGGTGGTAGGTGGAAGCCAGCACCATCTTTAAGGCGCAGCACTTCACAGCTCTCTACACAAATTCACTGACCTAAGTGTGACAACACATCACTTTTCCATATGGCTCACCATTTTAAGTATTATAAAGCAATAACTTTGTGCACCATTGTGTTCCTTTAAACATTTTAGAAACTAGTGCTGGCAACTTCTCCTGCAACTTTGCTCAAGAGCAGCCTTTAAAGGCTTGAGAAAGAACTAGTGCTCAGTGAAGCAAAACTGCAAACAATGGTGTTACCACTGATGTGAACATGAGTGGAACATGGTACTAATCCGTGAAGTACTCTGGTATTTAGGTATTAACACATGTAAGAGTCTTGGTTTTGTGTCCCTCTCAAGCCCCAGCACTCTAAGGAGGGAGAAGCAGAAAGATAGTGAATTCGAGGTCATTTTGCGTTTAATAAGGAAACCCCAAATCCATATGTATGTGTTTGGATATGACAATGTGTGAAAGAGAAGGAAATGGGAATGGGTAAGAAAAGTTGGAAAACCTCCTAGTTTTAAGTAAAAAGAACGCTTAGAGGGCGTTTAGGCCATTGAAAAATCTAAAAAATATTAGAATGTTCAATGATATATTTAAAAAAATGGATCTAACTAAGCATAATTGAACAATGTTCTCCAAGTATTCTCCCAGTAACACAGCTTAAGATTGGTTTCATTAGAGGTCATGGTAAGTTCTGAATTGTGGGGCTAAATCTGAGATGCATCTAGGCTTCTCTCTATCCCTCTAAGCTTTAAAGTGTATACATTAAAACCAGTGAAAGCAAATCACAATGTGTGAATGTTCTCACAAGGAGTAAATCTTCCCAGGAGACTAGAGAACATCGTCATTTGTGTCTCTTTTTAGTCAAACAGAAAACTCAAGAATAAACTCAGGTGGCAAAAAGGGATTATGGGAGAGGGCAAAAAAACATGTATGAAATAGTAAAAGCTTTCTGGACAAAATATAAAGAAGTTATAAATAACTGGCATGTAAAATTATCCTTAGATTTTTCCACTTTATAGAAAAGTTTTAATCTTTTATATATTCTTTCTATTCAAGATTTCACTTCCAACCCTTCTCTAAGTGTTCCCAATGCATCACTTCTTTAAGGTTCAAAGAATTCTTTTCTGCTGGCAATTTTCCTTTGAATATCTTGGCTTTAGAAAATTCAGAATTTCTAATAGAAATTGCTGACAAAATCCACAACAGATGGGAAAAGACTATAAAATTTTTGAAGGAAGGACTCTCTTCTTAAACTCCAGACAAGATGTGTACTGCATACCCTGTCAGCAAAGGTGCCTTCCATTTTGCTTTCTGTCTTAAACCTTGGAAGAGGAAAGAATAGCAGTTTCTACTATCGGTAGACTCTCTCTCTGTGACTCTCTCTCTCTCTCTCTCTCTCTCTCTCTCTCTCTCTCTCTCTCTCTCTCTTGTGTGTGTGTGTGTGTTTTTAATCTCTAAGTTAAACATAATGGAAGCTGAATGCAATTACACAAAGAAGCAACATCAACAAAATGGATGAAAATTTTGACCATACAAATTTGACCAAAATTAAAAGCAAAAACATAGGACCATAACCATGATCAATCAATTTTGATTTCTAAAGATCAGCATAACACATCGTATGGAAACTGTCCCTAGAAAACGAGGAACTTGTAGGTTTTCTGGACTCTACATACTACACAGCAACTTTGTTTTTATTAGTTTTGTTCTGTCTTCTTTCTGCATCTGACTCAGGCTGAACAGAATTTGACCAGAGTCCAATCTTTGTGTGTCATCTCTCTGAGGAACTACTTGTGATTCTGAAGGAATGTTTTCCTGCTAATTCTTATGTTCTCTCCATCAGCTAATTACGCTGGCATGGACTCACATATTCTTGATAAGAAAGTCCCTAAGGACTGGGGAGGGACTACTTAAAAGCTTTTACATATTGACATTTGTTTGAATCAGACAGGTTTGTGTTTATCAGATGGGCTATGGAAGCATTTATTTTAATTCAACATATGCTGTTAGCTTGATTACTCTACTGTATAAATAAAACTGAAACCAGTGAAGAGCGAGGCCAAATTCAATATGTCAAAGAATCACACCTATTAACAAGAGGTTTCTGATACAGGAATTAGATTGGCAGCAATACATACCCTACAAGTGTCATACGTATCATCATATATCATTTCAGTAGTAAAACCAAGACTTTTACATGTTAAAATACTTGGCAAGAATAAGGTTTTATTTCTACTCACAAAGCCAACATTAATATATCTTTTACTGTTGACTACATTTCCCCTTTATCTTACAAAAACAATAATCCTGTGGAAAAATATAAAAGCTAAGGAAAATCTAGAATGATGAGTGTCTAAGCATGTGCTGAACAAGCATAACAATGGATGTGCCAAAGTGGACTGCAGAAAGAACATGAGACCTTATCCTTACTCAAAGCACAACAGGTAGCTAAGGGATGCTGAGAAGGGAGAAATAATTTTCCCGAGGGAAGAACACACAGATTGGTTATCTAATATCAAATGGTCAGATCTGAAAAGACATATGCAGGTAACATAAACACAAGATGTATATGTACATATACATATGACAACAATTAATGGAAAAGAGGACATGAGTTTGCATGAAATCGAGGAGGGGTATGTGGAGGTGTGGGAAAAGATTTTGTAAGTATACAATAATTACATGAATAAAAAATCTTTTTCAGAAGCTGGAATGACTGAATCACTGTAATATTTTATATTAAGAGTTACATTGTGAAATGATAAAAGGTCAGTTTACTAAACAGCAAGTATTGACAAGACATTGAATCATTCTCCATTCTTTTTAGCAATAGTAAGTTAAACTTTATTTAATTTTATGGAGCTTATTCTGGAACAAAGGGAAACCTGGATGCATATATGTTTATTCTGGTGTCTCTATTTTCTCTTAAAATTAGTACTAATATTAAGTAATGTGTTTTCTTTAGAAGATACTCAATTTTCTATGAATTGTATGACATGTGTTTAAAAAAGAAAAGAAATACTGTTCCTTATTTTTGCAAAATAAATTACTGAGTATTATGTAAGTTTAGGAAACATACCCTAAGATATTCTTGTAACAAGGCAGGCTAGATGTGTTCCCCTGTGACCTAGTGAAAAATAAATCAAAATAAGAAAATAATTTTATTTCAGTGACAAGAAGAACATGAAAAATGCACCAAGGAAGTAGAAGATATTAAAAGGGCATGTAAATGACGGGATGATGGGCCTGTTAGAGTGAAGCTGGACACAGCTCTAGCCTTGCAGGCAGCCTGGTAAAGGGGTGCAATCAAGCCCCACTTTCAGATGGTTAGCAGGGACAGTGTTGCACACCAGGAAAACCCTTGGCCTTACAAACCTGTGATCCAGTTGAAGCCAGTGATTCTTCAGGTTGCAGCAGTACCTGAACATCATTTTGCAGCACAACCAATAGGCAAGCATGTATCTCAGGCCATCTATGAAGCATGAGATAAAAGGACAGTCACAGATTTAGGAGGGAATGTGGGGTTGCTGTATTCCCAGGAAGAGGGAGGTCTGAGTGAGGCAGTTGTGGACAGAAGAGCTGACACTGACAAGGTCAAATTCGCAGGTAACAAACAGGAAGGAAGAGTTGGGCATGGAATTACATAGTCAAAGACAGCCCTATTCTGCAAGACTAGAAGAAGACCTCACCAACTGAGAGTAAAAAAGCATTGATAGCTTTGCCTCTTAGGCCAATGAATGGATAAACATCTGGTGTCACCTACTGAAGTGTGTTTCAATGTTGATGGGTTTTCTAATGTGAAATCTCAGCAGTGAACTTTATATCTCAACTGCAATCCCCTAGCTGAGTGATCAGTACTTGAATGTATTTATCTTGTTTCTCTCACTTCCAACACATTTAGGGAACACCTCCAGTTGCAACATTAGTTACCATGGGGGTATGATCTGGTGATTTGGATGTGAATTGGGGAGATGGGGAGCACAGACCAGGCTCACAGATTGCACAGCAGAGGCCCCCAGCATGCAGAGAAGGAAGGGAAGACTTCCCTTGTGGCTATGAGGAATTTGTCCAGCAGAAGCTCAGAAAAATCATAAACCATCTGAAAGACAAAAATCTGTAAGTTCAACCCCATGAACATAATTTTTATTCTCCATTTTCTTTAAGGATACAGAAAGAAGTCACTCCAATAACAATACCATTATATTTATTTATTTATTTATTTATTTATTTATTTATTTATTGTCTTTGATACTTGTGGATCCCTTCTTCTCATTTGTAATCACTATAATTAAGAAGTGTTTTTTTAACTTTATTTATTTTTTTCTTATTTTACATATCCATTCCAGTTGCCTCTCCATCCATCCCTCCCTCTTTTCCTCCCTCCCATGTCACCTCCCACTACCCTCCCATCCTTCCCCACTACTCCACAGGGAGGGTGATGCTTTCAAGGAGGGGTCAACAAAATCTGTCCAGTCATTTGAAGTAGGGACTAGGCCCTCTCTCCTGTCTCTACATTAGGGGAATATCCCTCCATTGGTGAATGTGCTCCCAAAGTTCTTAAGTGCACCAAGAATATATTCTGATTCCACTGTCAGAGGTCCCTTATACTGCTCAGGCCTTCTAACTGAGGCCCATGTTCAGGAGGACTGGGTCAGTCCCATGCTGGATTCCCAGCTACCAGTCCGGGGGCGTTAGCTCCTCCTTGTTCAGGTCAGCTGTCTCTGTGGGTTTCTTTAGACTGGTCTTGTCCTCTTTCTCTGCATCTGGATTCCAGTTTGGCTCAGTGTTTAGCTGTGGGATTTGCTTCTGTTTCCATCAGCTACTATGATGGTTTATTTTATAAGATATTGTAAAATCTTAATTTTCTTCTATAGTCTGCATGGACATATGGGACGGCATATTTGTGACCATGAGAGTTCTGAGTAGTGAATGCTGGTCCTAGAGCTTCTTGGCTGGAGGAAGAATCACTGGTGAACTGCCAGAAGTCATCATCCTCCACCTGCCATTCCATAACCTGATATTCTGGTACCACAGGATGGGGGGCAAGGGAGCCATGGCAGGGTGAGTGGCTATGAAACATTTTAGAGTATGGGTGTAAACAGGCAAGCTTTCCTACAAGCCATCTCTCAGGCTGCAGGGCATGATGTTTCTAGAGCATACTTGAGATGCTCATCCTTGAGGGCTTTGTTAGTTGTTTAGATTTAGTGGGTCAGTACCAAGTGACAGCACTAACTAGTAAAAGTAGAGGAATGCAGAGACTGCTTCCTGACATGCCTGAAAGCACAGAGGAGGGGGTGTTGTAATGATGCCCATCCCTAGCTAAGAACTTATGTCATTTGATTGCTGCTGGGAGAGTCAGGTTTTTTAAGTTTGTTTATGATCTACATAAATAAATAAAACTTGCCTGAAGATCATAGTGTAAAACTAACCACATTAGCTAGCTGTAGAGGTCAAGCAGTGGTGACACACACCTTTAATCCCTGCACTTAGGAGACAGAAGCAGACAGATTTCTGTTAGTTCAAGGCCGCCTTCAGCTACATGAAATTGATGCAGTCAGAAAGAATCAGATCTCACACAAAGGTGATCACATGCCTTTAATCCTAGCATTAGGGAATTGGGAAGAGACAGAAGTTCAATGCAGTCTGAGGTTTGGTGGAGACAGATGAAGACTGGAAATCCAGTTTGAAGACGGGACCTCCATTTCTGTCTGAGCATTGGTAGAAGTGAGAGCTCTCTAGTGGCTGACTGTTGTGCTTCTCTGATATTCAGCTTTAACTCCAACATCTATCTCTGTGTTTTTATTAATATTATCTATTTTAAATTGTGCTAAAATGATTTTATTATTGTTGTTGTCATTACTATTTGTTTTGTTTTATTTTGCTTTTAAATGTTGTGACACTTGGCATATGAGCCAAGGAAAGCCCCATGTCCAAGAGTCAACGATCAACACAAACTTGACCAGACAGATACAAAGGCGGACAAAGGATAAAGAAACCTTAAACTTGGTGGGTAGGAAATTGGGGAGATATCTAGGGGGAGATTGGGGGAATAAAGATGACTAAAATATATTCTATAACATTATCAACAAATTATCAAAAACATTATATAAAAGAAACAGCAAAAACTAGGTTACATGTCTATTGTCTTTAAAAAGCAGATGTAAATATTAAAGAAACCACAGTCTGAAATCCAAATCAGGAAAAACAATCTAGCAAGTGAATGGGTGAAAAAAAAAACCAATCAAGCAGAAGGAAGGAAGGAAGGGGAAAAAAAGACACCATGTAATAAAACTGTATTCAAATGAAAACCACAGATTCACTGAAGGATAATTTAAAAACTTACATGCTGAGATGGCTCAGTGGTTAAGAACACTGGTTGCTCTTCAGGAAGACAGAGGTAAAATTTCAAGCACTCACATGGAGTTATACAAGTGTGTAACTTCAGGGGATTTTAGACAGTCATACAGACACACCTGCAGACAAAACATCAATGCACGTATAATGAAAAGAAGTATAAATTATTCATTGAAATTAGGTTCTTCTCTTATACAGTACATCCCTGGCACAGTTTTCCCTCCCTCCACTTCTCCCAGACCTCTCCCACCTTCTCTCTGCTCTGTATCCACTCTCTTTCTCTAAGTCTATCATATACAATTGCTATGGGGAATGTATTTCCTTCTATGTATGCCAGGACCACATTACACCCACGAAAGCAGTAGACCACATATTATTAAAATAAGGGATAATGTGCAGAAGAAACTTGGAGAAGATGTCTTGTTGTATGCTTTTCTGCAAAATCAGAAGTTTCAGAAATTCATAGAAAGTCTATGGATAGTAAAAACCTATGACTGTATTAATTTATCCTCTTAAAGCTATATAAACAAAATCAAAAACTCATAATTTAAATAGTTAAGTCTTAAAGCCTTTTATGCAGTATTAGTATAATGAAAGAAATCCATTCTTAGCAATATGCTTTCATAAATATCCTTACAATTATTAGCAAGTGTTGTTACATGAAGCTCATTGCATGCATCCTATTTATTCTAAATATTGTTCTTTAAAATATGTATTCCTTGGAACTGATGTTCAAATATGAGCTTCTAAAAACTTAGAAGAAAAAATTTGTTATTTTTAGGTTTGTAGACTTTAAAATGATAGAACTTATTAAATCTGAAATACAGTTTTTTACAAGTCACTCACTGCCTTCAAAGTGTCCCTTCAGGTATAATATTATTGTGGAGGAAATGATTATTGACAGTGAAGTAGTGTTTGTTTAATCCACCATCTGTCATTACCTTTCCCTGCACAATTGTTTTAGTATACACTAATATATTTTTGTGAGATCTGGCACAGGATTTGACATGCATGCTCAACATTAGAAATACATTTCTTCACTCTTGGCTCCCACCTCTTAGCTTCAATGGCTATCACCATGTTGGCCTTGGCAGTCTTCATTCTGGACATCAAGGGTAAGCTCCTGATTAGTCTTAGTTGAAACTACAAAGGGGATGTGCTCATGATGAAGATTGCCCACTTCATGTCACTGCTTATAAAACATGAGGGTGAGAAAGAGGGTATGCTGGCCCCTCTGCTGAGCTGACTGAATTCCTACCAGCTAGAAAGGGTTTTGAACATGAGGCTTTCCTCTTCCCAGATCCCAGCCTCAGACTAGAGAATGATTTTGTGTGTGTGTGTGTGTGTGTGTGTGTGTGTGTGTGTGTGTGTGTTATGTGTGTATGTGTCTATGTTTTCATGCTGAATTAGGGCACTGATGACACATTCTTGTTGTTGGCATCCAACCCCCTGTACCTCTCAGCTGTCCAGAATCATTTTTCTGTGTCCCTTACCCTTAGAACTCTTCCAGCATGATTTTATATGAAGAAATAAGAAGATCTGAAGTGTCCTCCTCCTCCATGAGTGCCTTCTTGTAATAACCAGCCACAAGGGTTCTTTTACAGCTGCCAGCCAAGGCCCTGCTGGCTTTCCATCTGAATTTTAGGGTGCCGTTAAAATAAATCTAACAGCTATGAAAAAAATAAGAAATACATTTCTTCTTCAAGGAATAGAGGAAGTATGCTGAAAAAATATATGTGGGAACCCATCTTAAAATTTAAAAATATTTACTTTGTTTATTATATAATATTGTCTAGCAAATTATACTTTAATCAATGGTATTATATTTTCTATAAGAACTCAAAGTACATATTTATGTGGGCTAATGAAATAAGGAATTCAAACAGATGGCATGTAAGCTGTATTTAATGAACTGTTGATTTAAAAACAAAAGTCACTGAGTAGACTTAAAGAGGGTCATTTCCATAATTCATTTGTTAGTGTTTTCTTTGCTGCAAGAAATGCATATATTTGTAAGTCACTGTTTAAAATTAAAATAAGCAAAACTGTTATAATTGTATGCCAAACATTTGAGTAACCTCTGTGATGGGTCAGTTTCCAGTTCAGGATTCAAATATCAGCCTATGCCATGCTTCACTTACATTGTGCATAATTTTCTTTTCAAACTCTTTTCTAGGATTTAGTGTACAATATAACAGTTACATATACTACATCCAACCCATTTACTATTTGCTCTATAATTACTTTTTATGCAGTAGTCTACTTAATGAGGTTTGCTTTCCAAATTTGGTAAACTTTTCCTCATTAACATATTTAACTTTCTGTTCATTAGCTCAGGGATGCTAGCTTCAGTGATGTTGCAGAAGGTTCAAATTGCTTCCTGCTGATGTCAATTTGACAACTTGAAGCAGCCTGATTTTGGAAGCTTTAGCTAATTAAGGGTAGTTTTACTCTGAGCACACTAAAAACAAAAAAAGCTAATTGTTTACATTTATGTTGCTGTTATGCTTAAACTTACCTGTTAAGTTGTAGGTCATACCTCACCGAAACTTTACATTGAAAAATACTTTAAATAATAACTTTGGCTCTTTGGATCTTCTGGTCTGGAGACTGCAGGAAGGTCCACTCATACTGAGCAGCACAAGCCAATCCAGAGTCTGCTGACATCCAGTTACTAGTACCACCTCAACACAACAGGGAAGGGAGTGTCTCAGAAAATCCTGCACCCATATTGAGACCCATCAGAGCGTTAGACCTTCTTGCACCCACTGGAAGAAAACTGTGGACCCTTACCCATCAAGACAGGAAGAGACCCCACCTACATGCACTGGAAGAAGAGAAGGGAAGATGACAATGTACAAACACATTCAACAACAGAAAAACATATATGACACCACCAGAGTCTAATTTCTGGTAGAATTCTGCACTGAAACCATCTGGCCCTGGGCTTTTTTTTTTTTTTTTTTTTTTTTTTGGTTAGAAGGCTTTTGATGACTGCTTCTATTTCATTAGAGGTTATAGGTCTATTTAAGTTGTTTTCCTGCTCTTGATTTAATTTTATTAATAAATAGTTATCCAGAAATTTGTTAATTTCCTTTGAATGCTCAAATAATAGTCTTCGAATAGAAACAGAAGGTTCATTACCAAACTTTTTTTAAGAGGCTACAATCACCTTGCTACCAAAGAAACACAAAGACCCAGCTAAGAAAGAAAACTACAAGCCAAAATCCCTCATGAACATTGATGCAAAAATACTTAATAAAATACTGGCAAACAAAATCCAAGAATACATCAGAGAAATCATCCACCATGACCAAGTGGACTTCACCTCTGAGTTGCAGGAATGGTTTAACCTATGAAAATCTATCAATGTGATCCACCATATAAACAACTGAAAAAGAAAAAAACACATGATCACCTCCCTAGATGCTGAAAAAGCCTTCGACAAAATTCAACATCCTTTCATGAAAGAGGTCTTGGAGAGATCAGAGATAACAGGAACATATCTAAACATAACAAGAGCAATATACAACAGCCAACATCAAACTGAATGGATAGAAACTTAAGGAAACTGTTCCTCAAAAATCAGGAAAAAGACAAGGCTGCCCTCTCTGTATCTTTTCAGCATTGTACTTGATGTTCTAGCTAAACCAATAAGACAATGAAAGGAGATCAAGGAGATACAAATTGGAAAGAAAGTTGTCAAACTTTCTCTGTTTGCAATGATATGATAGTTTACATAAGCGACCCAAAAAACTCTAGCAGGGAAGTCCTGCAACTGATAAACACCTTCAGCAAACTAGCAGGTTACGAGATAAACTAAAAAATACCAGTAGCCCTATTTTATTCAGAAGACAAAGGGGCTGAGAAAGAAATCAGAGAAACATCACCCTGTACAATAGCCACAAACAACATAAAGTATCTTGGGGTAATGCTTAACAAACAAGTGAAAGAACTATATAATTAGAACTTTGTGTCTTTAAAGAAAGAAATTAAAGATGATATTAGAAAATGGAAAGATCTCCTATGCTCTTGGACAGGTAGGATAAACATACTAAAAATGGCAATATTGCCCAAAACAATCTTTAGATTCAATGCAATCCCCATTAAAATCCCAGCACAATTCTTCACTGACCTTGAAAGGATAATAATCAACTTTACATGGAAAAACAAAAAACCCAGTATAGCCAAAAACAACCCTGTATAATAAAGGAACTTCAGGAGGCATCACTATCCGCAACTTTAAGCTCTACTACAGAGCTATAGTCCTGAAAACAGCCTTATATTGGCACAAAAATTGACAGGTAGAGGAATGGAATTGAATCAAGAATCCTGATAATAATCCACACACCTAAGAACAACTGGTTTTTGATAACACAGCTAAAATATACAATGGGAGGAGGAAAAAATATTCAACACATTGTGTTGGCACAACTGGCTGATGATATGTAGAAGACTACAGATAGACCTGTGTCTATCACCACACACACTGAACCTCTTAGAAGAGAAAGTGAGAGGTACCCTTGAACAAATTTGTATATAAGACCACTTCCTGAACATAATTCCAGTAGCACAGACACTGAGATCAACAGTTAATAAGTGGGACCTCCTCAAACTTAGAAGCTTCTGTAAGGCAAAGGACACAGTTGACAAGACCAAACGACAGCCCACAGACTGGGAAAACTTTTTCACCAAACCTAAATTTGACAGAGGGTTGATCTCCAAATTATACAAAAAACTCAAGAAACTAGTCAAAAAGCACCAAATAATCCCATTAAAAAATGGGTTACAGAACTGAAGAGAGAATACTCAATAGAGGAAATCAAAAAGGCTGAAAGACACTTAAGAAAGTGCTCAACATCCTTAGCTATCAGGGAAATGCAAATGAAAACAACTTTGAGATACCATCTTACTCCTGCCAGAATGGCTAAAATTAGAAACACCAATGACAACTTATGCTGGAGAGGATGTGGAGAAAAGGGATCACTCCTCCACTGCTGGTGGGAGTGTAAATTGTACAGCCCTTTTAGAGATCATTATGGCGGTTCCTCAGGAAAATGGAAATCAGTCTACCGCAGGACCCAGCAACCCCACTCTTAGGCATATACCCAAGTGATCCACATCCATGCAACAAAGACATGTGCTCAACTATGTTCATAGCAGCTTTATTTGTAATAGCATGAACTTGGAAGCAACCTATATGCCCCTCAATTGAAGAGTGGATAACGAAGATGTGGCACACTAACACAAGGAATACTACTCTGAGGAAAAAAACAATGCAATCTTGAAATTTTCAGGCAAGTGGATGGAACTTGAGGAAACCATCCTGAATGAGGTAACCCAGTCACAAAAGGAGGAACACGGTACGTACTAGTTCATATATGGATTTTTGACATAGAGCAAAGATCACCAGCCTATAATTCCACCACCAGAGTAACTAGGATACAAGGAGGCTTCTAAGAGATGCATATAAGGTCCCTCACAGAAGGGGGAAGGGACAAGATCTCCAGAGCATATGGGGAGTTGGGGGGGGCAGTGAGCAGAGAGGGAACTAGGAGAAAGAGAAGGGAAGGAGAGGAAAACATGTGGGACTAGGAGGATTGAGTCAGGGAAGAAATAGAAGAGGGATGAGAGAGAGGGATGAGAGAGAGAGAGAGAGAGAGAGAGAGAGAGAGAGAGAGAGACAGAGAGAGAGAGACAGAGAGAGAGAGAGACAGAGAGAGAAAGAACATAAAAGAGGGAGCCATTATTGATTTGAAGAGAAAACTGAACCTAAAGAAATGTTCAGAGCCCTACAATACTGACCCCAACTAACAATTTGAGCAACAGTGGAAAGACTACCATAAATGCCCTTCCCTGATAATGAGATAAATGTCTAACTTAACCACAGTCATGGAGCCCTCATCTAGTAGCTGATGGAAACAGAAGCAAACACCCACAACTAAACACTGAGCCAAACTAGAATCTAGATGCAGAGAGGGAGGACAAGATCAGGCTTCAGGAAAACATAGCGACAGCTGACCTGTACAAGGAGGAGACAATGGGCCCCCGGACTGATATCTGGGAATCCAGCATTTGACTGACTCAGATTCCCTGAACATGTGTCTCAGCTAGAATTCCTGAGCATTGTAAGGGACCTCATACAGTGGAACCAGGATGTATTCCTGGTGCACAAAAGGACTTTGTGGGCACATCTACAATGGAGGGATACTCCCTTAACCTAGAGTCAGGAAAGAAGTCCTAGTCCCTAGTCCAAATGACTTGATAGGTTTAGATGATCCCTGGAGGGCATCACTCTAAATGTGGAGTGGGGGAAATGGGAGTGGAGGGTGATTAGGGTGCATGTGATGGTGGGAGAGAGGGAAAATGGGAGGGAGGAAGGGAGGGACAGGAAACTGGAATCAATATGTAAAATAAAAATAAAAAATAAACTAATATTAAAAAACAACTTCATGAAGATGATAGAGACCATAAAAGTAAAAAGTTAGAAAAGAAAATCCTTTAAAAAAAATGAAAAAGACAAACCAATACTTGCAATTTGCATGAAACAATTCAAACAGTACAAAGTTTGAAAACTAAAATAGATACAATAAACACACACACACACACACACACACACACACACACACGTCTGAAGGAATGCTGGTAACAGAAAAGCTGGGTAAATAATCAGGCACTACAAATGGAAGCATAACCAACAGAACAGACATACACAGAGAAATAGATTCGTCAGCAAAAGAAAACCTTAAGTCCAACTAATCACTAACAAAAAGTATCCAGGAAATGTGGGATACCATACATAGGCCAAACCTAATAATGATAGGTATAGAAGAAGTTGAAGAAACCCAACTCAAAGGTGCATAAAATATATTCAACAAAATCATAGAAGAAAGCTTTAGAACTTAAAGAAAAGCATGCCAAGGAAAGTACAACCTTACAGAACACCAAATAAAGTGGACCACAAAAAGAACACCACTTGCCACAAAATCATCAAAATGCAAAGCATACAGAAAAAGAAAGAATATTAAGAGCACCAAAAAAAAATTTGCCAGGTAACATGTTAAGGCAAGCCTATCAGAATTTCACCTGACTTCTCCATGGAAACTCTGATAGCCAGAAGGTCCTGGATAAATGTTATACAAACACTAAGAGATCATGGATGCAAGCCCAGACTGCTATACCCACAAAGCTTTCAATCACCCTTAGATGGAGAAAACAAGATATTCCATGACAAAACCAAATTTAAAGAATACATATCCACTGATCTAGCCCTACAGAAAATATTGAAAGGAAAACTCCAACCTAAGGAAGTTAACTACAGTCACGAAACATAGGCAATAGATAATCCTACTTTACCAGAAGCCAAAAGAAAAAAGTATAGTAAATCTACGCACAATGCCACCAAATCTAAAATGAACAAGATTTGACAATCAATGGCTCTAATTTCCCTCAACATTAATGGACTTATCTCACCTATAAAAAGTCACAGGATAACAGAATGGGTATAAACACAGAATCCATCCTTGTGCTGCATACAAGAAACACACATAAATTACAAAGACAGATGCTGCCTCAGAGTAAAGGGTTGGGAAAACATTTTTCAATCAAATTGACAAAGGTAACAAACTGATGTAGCTATCCCAATTTCTAACAAATTATATTTCAAACTAAAATCAATCAAAAGAGATAAAGAAGATCTTTCATTTTCATCACAGAAAAAATCGATCACCATGAAGTCTCAATTCTGAACATCTACCCCCCAAATACAAAGGCACCCACGTTCATAAAAGAAACATTACTTAAACTCATATGTCACATAAAACCTCACACACTTATACTGGGATACTTAAAAACTCCACTCTTCACTACAAAAGACCACCAGATAGAAACTTAACAAAGAAACAAATAACTGACAGAAGTTATCATCCAAATGGTTTTGGATCTATATAACATTCCATCCAAACACAAAAGAATATACCTTCTTCTCAGAACCATATGGAACCGTCTCTAAAAGTGACCACATAATCATCAACATAACAAACCACAACAGATACTAAATAATTGGAATAGTCCTGTGTATCTTAGCAGACTACCATGCTTTAAAGTTAGAGTTCATCAACAACACAAATTGCAGAAACCATACAAACTCATGGAAACTGAACAACACGTAATTGCACCATTCCTGTGTCAAGGAAGAAATGAAGGAAGAAATTAAAGACTTCCTAGAATTGAGTGAAAATGAAGACACAACATACCCAAACATATAGGACACTTTGAAAGCAGTACTAATAGGAAAGTTCATTGCACTAATTGCCAAAATAAAGAAAATGGAGGATAGTCACATTAGAGAATTAACAGAACAACTGAAAGCTCAAGAACAAAAAGAAGCAAACTCACCCCAGAAGAGAAAACTCCAGGTAGACAAATGGAATCAAATTGATAACCCTGATATTAACCCTTACACCCTTGAATACCTGAGTTTTGACAAAGAAGCTAAAATTATACAATAGAAAAAGAAAAATAGCTTCAACAAATGGTGCTGGCACAACTGGATGCTGGCATATAGAATACTGCAGATAGAATCATACCTATTGCCATACACAAAACTAAAAACCAAATAGATCATAAACCTCAACATAAATCCAGCCACACAACCTCTTAGAAGAGAAAGTGGGAGATACCATCGAATGAATTTGTATAGGAGACCGCCTGCTGAACATAACACCAGCAACACAGACACTGAGATTGACAAGTAATAAATGGGCCCTCCTGAAGTGAGCTGCTTCTGTAAGGCAAAGGACACAGTCAACAAGACTAACAATACTAAATGGCTGCCTAGAGAATGGGAAAAGATCTTCACTAAACCCACATCTGACAGAGGGCTGATCTCCAAAATATACAAAGAACTCAAGAAGCTAGTCACCAAAATACCAAATAATTCAATTAAAAATTGGAGTACTGATCTAAATAGAGAATCTCAATAGAGGAACCTAAAATGGCTGAAAGACACTTAAGGAAGTGCTCAATATCCTTAGCCGTCAGGGAAATGCAAATCAAAACAACTCTGAGATACCATCTTACTCCTGTCAGAATGGCTAAAAGACCAAAGACAGTTTATGCTGGAGAGGATATGGAGAAACAGGTACACTCCTCCACTGCTGGTGGGAGTACAAATTTATGCAACCAATTTAGAAATCAGTAAGGTGGTCCCTCAGTAAAATGGGAATGAGTCTACCTCAAGATCCAGTAATTCCACTCTTAGGCATATACCCAAAAGATGCACATTCATATAATAGCTGCTCAACTATGTTCATAGAAGCATTATTTGTAATAGCCAGAAACTGGAAGCAACCTAGATGTCCCTCAACTGAAGAATGGATGGAGAAATTGTGGTACATTTACACAATGGAGTACTATGCAGTGAGGAAAACAAAACAAAACAAAACAAAACCAAAAGCCACAATGGAATCTTGAAATTCTCAGGCAAAGCGATGGAACTAGAGGAAACTATTCTGAATGAGGTAACCCAGTCAGAGAAAGACAAACATGGTCTGTACTCACTCATTTTATATTTTAAACATAGAGCAAAGTCCACACTGCTAGAGAAGGTAGGAAACAAGGTGGACCCTAAGAGAGACATACATGACCACCAGAAGGGGAAAGGGACAAGATCACATAAGCAAATTGGGAGCAGGGGGTGGGGGGAGGAAGTCAGGAGAAAGAGAAGGGGAGAAGATTAGGGGAGAGGAGGAAATGGGGGAACAGGAAGACTGAATTTGGGGAAGAATAGAGGAGAACAAGAAAATAGATACCATAATATTGGGAGCCATTATAGGCTTAAAGAGAAACCTGGCACTAGGGAAAAGTCCAGAGATTTACAAGGATGACTCCAACTAACAATCTAAGCAATAGTGGAGAAGCTAACTTAAATGCCCTTCCCAGATAATGAGATTGATGACTAAATTATATATCATCCTTGAGCCTTCATCAAGTAGCTTATAGAAGCAGAGACCCACACCTAAACACTGAGATGAACTCCTGGAATCCAGTTGCAGAGAGGGAGGAGTGATGAATAAAGGGGTCAAGACCTGGCTGGAGAAATCCACAGAATCAACTGACCTGAACAAGGGAGAGCTCATGGACACCAAACTGACAGCTGGGAGACCAGCATAGGACCTATACAGACCCCCTGAACATGGGTGTCAGTTAAGAAGCCGGGGCAATCTATGGTTCCTCTGGTAGTGGATCAGTATTTATTTCTAGAGTAAAAATGGACTTTGGAGTGCCCAGCAGTGGTGGTGCACACCTTAATCCCAGCACTTGGGAGGCAGAGGCAAAAAGATCATTGTGAGTTCCAGGCTAGCCTGGGCTACAGAGTGAGTGCCAGGATAGGTTCCAAAACTACACAGAGAAACCCTGTCTCGAAAACCAAAAGAATAAAAAAATGGTGGGGGAGAATGGATAGGTGGACACAGGAGGGAGGTCCTAGGCCCTGCTCCAAATGATATGACAGACTTTGAAGATCCACCATTGAAGTCCTCACCCTCCGTGGGGAGCAGAAAGAAGATAGGGAAGGGGGTTGGTGGGAGGTCAGAGGAGGAGGGAGAGGAAACTGGGATTTAAATATTTTCTAAAATAAAAACACATACTATCACTGAGAAATACCATAGCACTTTCAAAGCATGATATTTAAATACAAAACTACATAAGAAAAGGCCTTCATTGAACCACTTTAACATTTTATTTTTAATTGGAAAATAATACCTTTATATCTATTTTAGACTACAGTGTACTTTCTTAGTACACATACCCATTGTAGGTTGGCCAAATTATGGGCAGGGGTTCCACTTTATATCAATTGGTGGAGAAGCTCATCTTTATCCACAATAGGGTGAAGCTGTTTATCTGATCATAAGCGCAAATGACAGACTGCTGGACTCCCCTCATAATGTCCCAATCCTACAATCTCTCCCTGGAAATGTCTCTAGACCTTGGTTCTGAGATTTTTTTTCTGGTCACCACAGCACATCCTGACCAGTTCCCATGATTGTCTAGAAGTGACACTCACGTTTTCCCTACAAGATCTTTGAGTCAATAATGGATAGGACATAGTAGATAACATCCCCAACTCCCACACCCCTCAACAGAGCAAGACCACACATACCTAAAGACTTCCTAGAGTTCCCCAAAAGAGACCATTTGCTGCATGACCCCACCCCACTTCTCCTTCTCCATTTCATTGCTTCCTCAGGTCATTGCTGACATAGCTGTTTTCATGCAGATGCTAGCCTCTAATTATGATTCTAGAAAAACCCAAGTTGAGATTTATGCCTCTTCTATAAGTGAGGAGATCCAGAGTTGAGAAAATGATTTCTACTTTCATGTTCACAAGGGATATTACTATGTTTAACTTGAAATTTCCATGTCTATATGTGTCATGCTTCCAGTGAAAAACTGTCAGCTTATCTTCCTGTATCTCTAATCTGGGAGTGGAGAGAAATTCCTGCTAACAGATATAAAAATTAAAGCAGGGCAAACCACTGATGTCACCTCAGTGTGTAACATATAGACTTTCCAGGTGGATTTTGGTCTGGCTTAAAATCAAATATTTAGATTATTGATAATACTGGATCAGGCATCTTTAACAAAACAAAATTCTAAGATTAACATACCACAAATCAGATTTATTTCTGGTAAACAAATTCCCCTACTTACTAAATTATATAGCATTGAAGTTCAATCAAAGTCTCCCTTGTCAAGAAGAACATAACAAATCTGATGGGACTACATCACATGGGAAATAATAGTCACTGGGACACAGAATAGGTCAAATGATGTTTATTTGGGGAGAAATCACTTATACCTGAAACAGATGACCACTGCGGGTTCTGCTCCAAGGATGTCACCCCGATGCTTTCCGCAACCTGACCAAGAAGCAAGAGAGCAATCTGGTGTCTGGGACCCCAAACCTAGCCTCCCACAGTTTATCTCAGCACCTGTATCCACACCCCAATGGGCGTGGTCAGTACAATAGGTGCAGGTGAGGTGGATATCTCACTACAGGACTAGATTTATGCCTGTCATTATTTTTGCCCCTCCCTATTTGATCCCTTACAATCTGGTTATATGGCCTGAAGTTACAATTAGACAGATATAAGTCACCTCCAAGATATAAGTGCCAAAAGTGTAGCCTTGGAGATATCTTACCATGCTTGTATTGTTTGCAGCTCATAGGTTTAAAGCTAGGTCAAACTGTTGATTGCTTTGCTTTCTTGGAAATTGACTTCATGCCTTCGGATACTGTGAGATACTTGTGGAGGAACTTCCAGATCAGTTCCAGCTAAATTCTTCTAAGTCTTGTGTCTGAAGTTTGTAATATATTCAATAATAGAGTCCTATCTTAAACATCTGAGAGGCAGTCAATGTCAATGGCAATAACCTTTGGATTTTCCTTGTATGTAACATAAACGCTATGATCACTATTATCACCAGACACAATGCTATTGGTGTCCCTACTGCCTTTCCGAGTTTTACTTTTCTACCCAATTTTCACTTTCCCTAGATTCCTTTGGAGCCTTGTGGCTCTGCCAGCTCTTTATCTGAGACATGTTGGTGACAATTTACTTGAACCATAAAATCTTTCTCTCTAAAACCACCAACATTCATAGTAAGGCTGAATTTGGAAATTTTTGCATGAATTCATTTTTCTGACTCTGAAATTTTCTCATTTTATAAAGAGGAAATAGATATAAAATTTCTTATGAAATGCTATCTCTTTGCTTTAAACAAGGGACATAGAATGCCTGACAAAAGTGATAACAAACCAAAGCAAACTGAGCTTCTCAGTGGTGTGATGCTAGGATTACACAGAAAAGAACAATCCATTAGTTCACAGTTGGCCATGACTGAGGCCAAAATTGACTACTTCCTTTTTACTGATTTTTTTTGGGGGAAAACATCAAGATCTTATTTTCTCAGAACATTCCTCACTAGGTACAGTCTCTGAATATGTTTGAGCTTTCATTTTTAAAGAGCGGTAGCCTTACTAGTGAGTAGTAAGCAACTACACCATATTTCTACTGGGATTGCTGTTACCACCATCCACAGCAAAGGTCAGAACTGAACAAATAAAACCAGGATCTCAGATATTGATACCATATTGCATAGAATAGGAGGGTATGAGCAGCAGTTACAGTTGGCTATTACAAGAATGTGCAAGAAATTGCCCAAAGGAGCATCAGGGGTACAAACAACAGATTCATGATGTAAAATTTCATTGAGATCAATAATTCTTCCTAAGAAAGTACATGTTTGAGCTGCCTTTGAACGTACACTGACTTGAGTGAGATCCAGACTTTCATGTGTATTTTACTTTTCAATCACCATACTTACTTTGGTTCTTAATAAAATAGTCTAAGTGTGTTCATTCAACCTACACACACACACACACACACACACACACACGATGCATATCTTAACATACTTATACATACACATAGAGAAACTCTCTTATAAGTCTTAAGTACATAAAAGCAGACTTACTTTTGCCATTATATCTCTGAACTCTGACTAAGGGATTAATAAATTCCATTCATGAAATCATTACTAAATGATTTAATGAATGAGTATAAATTCATTGAAGAGTTAAAAATGCTGGTAAACCACATAGTAAATTTGAGGAAGTTGCTTACGGTGTTGGAGCCTTTTGTATAATCTAATATTATTTAAACTATTTAATTCTAACTAGAAAAACAAAACAAACTGCAACCATTATGGAAGCAACAAAGAAAGAACCAAGCTGTAATAAACTTCAGTTCAGTTGTCCTTGGCTTAATTGTAAACAGTTGCAAAGGGCTGTGGTTATTTGTCATAGCTTAGGCTAAGTCTGAAACCAAAAGATATTTTAACTATTGCTTATCAAATGCTATGACTTTTATGAAAACAAGGTTCAAGCATGTAAAGAAGCAATTTCTCATCATTTTAAACATTATTGTGTGAGCAATAAGCCACTGGACCAGATTCCAGAGCCACAGAGGTGTTGGCTTGAGCTCTACAGGCTACATCAAGCTTAAACTCCAGTGTTCTTCATTAGGAGTGTATATACATTGAAAACCAGTAAAATGTGGAAAAGAAACTTATGCTCAATGATTATTTACTTTGGGCTAAAATTGAATACCACAGCTGGATTCTTTCTACTTCATTTTCTTCCTCATTTGGCCACTACTTTTGAGAATAAGGATATGGGATTGTTAAAGTCTCTTGCATTGTTGTAGAAATGTAAGTTCAACTTCTCTCTATTTTAAGAGGACAAGGTCCTCTCTTGTTCCCTCTTTGTCTCCTTTGTCACATATAGCCTCCACTTCAAGAAAACTTTTACCTATGATAAGATCATGTTTTACCTCTGCAGAAAAGACATACTTAGGTTTCACTCCATCCATGATGAGGTGCAGTCTCCCATGTCATTTGCTACTATAGCAATGGAAACATAATTCATGTTGCAGCCTAAAGTAGAATTCCACAAACAAGGACAGCAGTGCTTGGCATACTATATAAACCTCATGGACATTTCTGATTTGACTACTAGGCTTCATGACCTGAACTTGTCAATTTTATTACAAAAGGTTTTTTTTTTCTTGCTAAGCAAAACACATGTTTTATATCCACTGAAACGATATTTTCATTTTATCAGAAAGCTTATAGCACAACCTGGTTAAATCTGACAAGAATTTTTCAAATTAAAGGTTCATTTATTCAGCTTCTTATTGTCATTTGTTCTAAGAAATTTTTACATCAGAGTTAACACACATAGACTGACTTCTAAAAAGAAAGTTGCTATCATGCATGTGTTTGGCCTTTGACTACCTAGGATAGTGCACACATGTGTAGGTGTGTGTGTGTGTGTGTGTGTGTGTGTGTGTGTGTGTGTTTATTATATAGTACTGAGTAGACTCAAATTCAGTGTTATTTTACAATCACCTTGAACCCCTAATATGTCTGAGTCACTTCTCAAATGCTGAAGATTACAGGGGTGTAGCACCACACTAGTTCTGTGTCATACTGTATTGTCAAGCCCATGGCACTGAGCTTGATACACAAATACTCCAATAATGGGGCTATACCCTTACTACCACACTTAAGTTATGTTTTGATATTTTTCAAATTTCTTTCTATGGGTGCTTTATCATTATGTAGCTACAGATTGACTTCCAACCTAGCAGAATGCTATTAAAACACATACACACACACACACACACACACACACACACACACACACACACACACACACACACACACACAAAGTATATTCATGATCATTAACAAACAAGAACTTAAGTACATAGTTTGGTCTCTGATAATACTGATTTTGTACTTCAAATGTGAGTCATGTGGTGTCAATCAGAAGCACTGGTATTTCGCAGAAGAATGAACCATCAAGATTGTCAACAAATGGTCTGTATATATTCTTTTTTAAAATTTTATGTATATGTATATATGTGTATGTGCACCACCCACATGTCAGAAGATGAATCAATTTTCTTGGAACTAGAGGTACAGACAGTTGTGTGCCACATAGGAACCAAGCCAGCATCCTCCAGATTGTCTGCAAGATGAGTAAGTGCTCTTAGCACTTGAGCCATCACTCTCGCCATCTCCATCCCAGTATCTTCGTATCCATAGATTTTTCTAGCCTTATTCAGATGTCCATTCACCTTCAATTTGTTTATAAATAAATGATTAGCCTACTATTGTCCAAATATAAATAAATAAATTTATATTAGTTATAACTTTGATTTGAACTTATAGTGATACTGCCCCCTATTGATTATAAAGGCAGATTATCTTCCAGGCTATGTAAGGATAGGACTAGAGGTACTTCTGGAACAGAAGCTGCAATTACTCTTAAATAAATATATGAGCAACTGGTAGTTCATTTCATTTACAATCTAAAGAGAAGCCAAGTGGTGTTTCAGGATTGCTGTCACTTTTAATGTACTTTGAAAAATTAGACAGTGAGCTATTCCAGTCATCTTCTTAATGTGTTCCAGAAATTATTGTCTAGTACATAAAACTACTCACCGAAAATAATTACAGCTGAGGATTTTGAATTCTCCATTAGTTAATGTTTTCCACTGATACGATTCCATTTGTTTTCATAACATTTATGGGTACCAGATAGTTTCCATCATAAAATACCAAGGTTATAATTAAATTTCCCAATGATTATTAGACAATAACAGTGTGACAGCTCTGAAATAGAGATTTTATAAAAAACTTTGTGAACACTATATAAAAGGAGGATTAAAATAAATTCAGCCTTGTGATTTTAGTCTAGCAATACCCTATTCCAAATCACATAGACGATCTTAGCATGGCAGCATTTATAGATAAATTAAATTGCAACATAATTCAAGGTAACTATTACAGACTTAGTTTGTGGGTTCAACTGTCTATTTATGAATAGCAATGTAGGACAGGTCATATCTAAATATGTGTTAGATTTTTCTAGTCAAATTCTAAGATAATAAACAGAATAAACAGAATACATGATCCTTCAGGAACTTTCTAAGGGCCACTCTATCCACCCATCTCACTGATCTATTTCATGATTTATTTTAAGTTCTGATAAAAAATTGTTATTGACAAATAATGTTTAGAAGACTACGTAGAAGATAATGCCATAAATTAACTAATATCCTACACACATAAGTATTTCCAAAGACAACACTATAAACTGCCTTCAGATACAGTTTTCCCTATGTAAATTATTACACTTCATGGTCTTAGTCAATTTTGCCACTTATAACAAAACTCAGTAAAGAGCAAATGTATTTGAGGGTGGAAATTAGAGATCAGATTTCTAGCACATTTGGTGTCTTGGACAGCCTCCTCCTTCTGGTTTGGAGACAACTAGGAAATAAACTGTCTACCATCTCTCCAAGTAAGGACACTGTCTTTTCTCAGAAGGGCTCAACTTTCATCATCTAATTGCTTCCCAGTGACTCCAGTACCAAACACCATCACACTGGATATCAGACTTCAGCATACCAAGTTGTGGGACATACATTGAGTTCATCAGAAAATTTTCACTGTGTTAGTTTGACAAGTAAAAAATCTAATTCTGGATTTTACAAAGTGGAAGCAGTATAATTCACTACAAATTAAGCCTACTACAGCATAAAGAAAGTAAGAAGCAAGGATGCAGGAAGAGAGAGATGGCTCTGTTGTTAAGAGCATTAACAGAAGACTAAGAATCAGTTCATCGCACCCATAAGGAATGTCACATCTGGCTATACCTCTGCTTTTCAGGAGTTCAGATACCCTCTGTAGAACTCCCAGGCACTGTATTGCACATGGTGCACTTACATACATTCTTTCAAGGAAAACACAATACACATAAAATGTAAAGAGATAGATGGTAAAAAGAATTAAAGACAAGACAGGAAAACAGACAACACAGAAAGACTTAAACAGTGAATGGAGAAAACAAATGGCTTAGAACTGGAAGACAAAGCTGGATGTAGAAGGCAGCGGTGAAAAGTACAAACCAGGAAACGAGAGCTAGAACATCTGCTTCCAGGAGATGGGGAGGAGCTGCTCAACTTAAGAAAGACAGTGATAGAACAACCACTTGGTGCCTAGAAAAAGTCATAAACCTGTGGGGAGCTCTAGGCTGAGCCACTTAAGCATCACAGCTTCCTGATGGATGGAGTAAAGCAGAAGCACCATCCCAAATACGATCAATTTGTATTTTTCTCCTTGAGACATTAGGAGAAAGAAAAACTAGATCTACAAATAAAGCCAGAAAACATACCCAAGCCCACAGATACACACAAACCACAACATAAAAAGAAAGAAAAGCACAACAGATGACTTCTCCAGAGAACTAATTCCTCCCTCAAGGGAATTATGACTCCTCCATGCAGGGGATGATGACACCTCCTTTCAAGGAGTTGAGATTCCTCCCTCCAAGGGAATTTAGCTCCTCCTCTACTGAATTCAAGGATACTTAAATTGGTCAAATCCTAGGAAATATTTTCAATAGCTTCTTAATAAAACTGACAAAAGACCTGAAAGGTGAGAGAAACAAGCAGGAAGATTCAACCCAAGCTCTGGAGGGGAGAAAGAGCCATACAAATCAGTGGATCTCAACTTTCCTAATGCTGAAAAGTATTAATACTGGTGACACCAGCCATAAAATTAATGCATAACTGTAACTTTGCTACTGTTACTAATCATAATTTATGTATCTGATATGCGGGACATCTGATATCTCACCCGGAGGGTTGCGACCCACTGGTTGAGAACCACTGCCACAGCAGAGCAGGTCAATTCAAATAGAGAATATATCAGCAAAATGAAAGACTAGGTTACCCACATGGGAAAAAAAAAAACAAACAAAACAAAACAAAACAACAAAAACAAGCAAACAGCAACAAAAATAGCAGGAGAATTGAAGTTCATGGAAATTCAGGAAATGAAAAGGTCAATCAGAAGTGGACTGACCCCAGCAGAAGAGTGCTATAATATCAGTGAAGAAGGATGATGAGGCTATCAAGAGCTCTGGTCTGAGTGAGAAGCCTAGTCTGAGAAGTCACCCGGAGAGTACACTAAGATAACTCATGGAGAACCCATCTAACAGAGTTAGAACACATCATTTCCCAGACGGAAAGAAATAGCCATCCAAATACAGACTTCTGAGCCTCAAAGAGATTGAGCGCACACAGAAACCTCTCCACTGCATTTTACAAAGTCAAGCAATTTAAACTATAAGGCTCTGTAAAATATTACAGAGTGAGGTAACTCAGACTTAGGAAGATGAACACCTCGTTGTCTCTCTCATATGAAGATCCTGACTGAATTTTCAGATTTGTACTTTCAACTTGGAGTTCCCAATGAGATCCAAACAGATGCCCTTCAGAGGGAGAAGCATTACTTGATGGGACATAGTAGACCATAAGTTATGTCTAAGAGTAAAGAGAGTGTGTGTGAAGGAAGATAGAAAAAGAAGGATGTGAGAAAGAAGTTTAATTAAAAGGGACAGCTAATCAAAATATGCCAAAATAAGGAAGCCTACTATTTTGTAATTTAATATAAAATTTAATTAATGAGTCTGGCAATATGGAACAGCAGTTAAGACAACTTGCTCTCCTTATAGAGGGTTGAGGCTTCAGTCCCAGCCTAGACATGGCTATCCCCAAACATCTATAACTCCAGGTCCTGAGAATTTGACACTCTCTTCTAGCCTCTGCAGACACCAAGCATGGTGCAAACATGATGCACATATACACTTGAAGAAAAACATTTATACACATAAAATAAAAATAAATTATGTAATTAAATAGTAGAGTTAGAGGGGAGGTAGCCTGTAGTGTTGGTCAATGTTTCTCCCATAACACAGTGGCTTCAAATGAAAATTCTAGTACATGCTCTTAAAATCTACTCTATGACTCTTGCTCATGGAAGCCATGAGAGCCCACCAAAACACACAGGCTATTGGTATTGTTCTCTTTTTTTCTGCATTTAGCCTAACTAAAACCTCCTCTACAGTCATCAAAACGCCAGAGTGAAAAACATGACATATATTCAAAATGTTACAAAGGTGTTTTCTAAGAAAAGTAACTCATATCACAGCTTTGAAAAGCAATAAATAAATAAATAAATAAATAAACAAACAAATAAATATGAAGTTGATGCTGTAATACCAATATTAAAAAACAAGATCTATTCAGGAACCCCCAGTGAAGCATCTCAAAAGCTATTTTATTTTTTTCACTATCTACATAAGTGTTAGGATGATTATACCAGAGAAAAAGGAGGACCATAAGAATATAGTCCATGGTGTGGTTAAGGCTGCCATCAATTTCTCCTAAAAATCTGAAAAGAGCCACTTTACTGCCCTGCCTTCTAGATCACTTCTTTTGCTTGGTGAGCAGCATCTATACTGAAGTTTAGGATTCATGTTGAACTCAAGCTAGATGGGGACCTGTCATTTCACCCAGGGGACAGATTCTTCAAGGTGGTTGTTGTTCTTGCTTTCTAAATGACTTTGCACTGACACTTTGATAAGACCCACAAATGTCATTACATAGGTGATTGGTTACATGAGTGAAGCCACAGTGCAACAATCACTTCAAGTATTTCCTTCTAACTTATCATGTGTCAGAAAATACTTGCAGATGGAAAGAAGACTATAAGTGGTAAATACAGAATTAAAAATATCAATTGTTCTAAAAAAAAGTGTTCTTTTTATCTCATTTTGAAAGTGTTAGAACATTAATACCTTATGGCTGTTGCCAAATGCCCCACTTGAAAAGTCACAATATCAATGCCAGGCATTTCCATACAAGTCTATCACATAATTAGTAGTATTATTTTATTTCAAACTTCAGTTTTCCATTGGTTCTTAAATAGCCAACCCCATGAGATTTATTTAAGTTTGAAATGACATAATCAGAATAGTTTAATGTGATGGATACTTGATAGTTTCTATAATTTTTGTTGTTGAATATACTGCTTATTGCTTGTTTCTCCCATTTCAACAACATTTTCTTACTTAGAACTTCTGAGACTATGAGACAGTATGCATTAACTTTGTTATGAGTTTATTTGGAGTGTGGGGTTTTCACAAATATCTAATCACTAGCATTTGACCAGTTAAGTATCCCAAACTCCCTATACAATCAAAATATTCTTACGCAAAACACTGTCAATAATGGGGGTAGGTACTTGGGGCTTACAATTTTGAAAGACTTAGTCATCACAAGCATCACATTTAACAGCATTTCTGCAGAGCACAGTTGTAAGTGACACTCTGGGATTACTTTTCTGCAACAGCAGAAATCTTTTGGGACTATAATATTTGCTCTGGCATAGACATAAAAGGCCAGGCCTGTTTAGAGGGAATCCTTCAGCTATGACTGTAGATGTGTGTGTTCAAAGTAGAACTTGCCCAATGCCATGCCCTTGTGCCTTGAAACAGAGCTTTAGGATTATGATCATATCACCAACTAACAGACAAGCACAGATGCTGCCTTTCTGCTGTGGTAACAAAAAAAGACTTTAAATAAATCCAGTGACAGAAGCTGCCCGGTCATTGTAGAGACTTCAGTGAACCTCAGAGTAATTGCTTTAAAGTGACTGGCCAAGTAGCCTGACCACTAGATGCCTACAATAGCCATGCCACTGATGTAACCACAGCACTGACTGGCCATGTTAAGGGGGCATTAAAGCCTTCCATACCATCTCCAGTCTGCTTGCTCTCATTACCACAGAGGACCATTTTTCACCCTGTGGCCTTGTGGTCTCCTGAACTTTTCAAATATGTAATCGTCATTGTTCCAACATAATACTCTAAGGCTTACACAATTGAGGAGAAATACACATTTAAAAAGGAAAAGAAGGAGAACAAAACATGAGCAAGCAGAAAAGAGGGAACAAGAGAGGTAGAGACAGGAAAACACATAGAAGAAATAAATAGATCAGTTGTTATTAGATAGCAACCGTCACTGAGTTTAGCAGATGGTTGCCAGACTTGGAGAAATCTGGAAGTTGATTAGTTTTCATCTCTTTGCCAATTACCTTTCAGAGTGTTATATGTGAAGAGGAGTCTAGAACACACTTCATTAACAAGTACTGGGTGGGTTGAGAGAGAGAAGAAAACAATAATTGTTGACATTTAAAATAACTATCTCAACATGAATAAAACAAATATTACTCAGTAGTCAACTTATAGTACTAAAGGTTCAGAACTTCAGGGATATAATAAAAGTTTAAATTATTGGTTTACTTAAATTTTGGTAGATTATTTGATTTAGGAAATTGTACAGATCTTATTTGAGAGAGAAGGAATGGCGAGATGAAAGATAAGGTTCAAAAACTTAGAGTGTGACCTTTTATTCATGGAACCATGTTCAGTTAGGTTTTTTCTTTATACAGAAATAAAACTATTGTAGATTAACTCTGTAAATTTCTGTATAGATACACAGTGTGGGATGATCAAAGAGAAAGAATGTTTTTAAGGCAGACCAACAAAAATAAGGGGATGCAGTAAAACAATGATAAATGTCAAATTTATTTCAAAGTTCAGCCAAGGTGCATGTCAATCTGTGAGCCTGAAAGAACTTAAGTCCTATAATATTTCCAAGATACTTAGGTTGCAAAGCACGGACTTCAGTTAAACAAACAAACCTTGAATTCATGATACTGGTGGTGTTATGGCAACACACACATCACATTAGAGTGTGTAGGAGGGGAACAGCCTTTAGTCCTCTCAGCAAGCCCAGGCAGCCAGCAGAAATGTACAATTGTGTTGGTTGAGAAGTTGAATCATCTTCTGATTGATTTGAGGCCTGATTATGACCTGAAGCCATTTGTCAGTAGAAAGCAAGACGGTAGTGAATATTGCGTCTAAACCATGGGTAGAGCTTGCAAAATGTTGGACTCAAGGACAGTAAACTGTGTGGGGGGTCAAATGTGTTAACTGAGAAAGCAATGGATTCTGATTGAACCCTCTAAGTTAAAACAGGGCTAGGGAAAAACTTCATGCTACATACATTTCCTAATTCATAAGACAACATGGTTCATCAATCAAATTATATATCTATAGTTATAGTTAAAGAGTTGTTCACCTGGGTTTCTTCTGCTCTACATGGAGGTAGAGATTATGAAGAGGTCTAATCATGACTCCATATTGTTGAGTTTCAAGCATTAGTTTTCATCCCTGCCCCTTTGTATTCAGGATCTCTCACACAACATCCTACATCCCCAGCTGCTTTCCAAAACATTTCCTTTAATTTCATAGCCAAGGTATTTCATGGATCCTGGTATGCCAGGCCTTTAGTTTCAAATGACCACATGATTGACATAAACTTTCATATTGTTAACTCAGTTTCATTTCACAGTCTGAGTCACAAAAGGGATATTTCCTTTTGTTTTGACAGTTTTAACAGAAGTAAAATGTGTCTTTTACACATGCTCCACAACTGGTATGCTTATGGTTGCATCTTGCAAGAATTTTTTTGACTGCTCAGAAGTTGATTTTTGTCTCTCTGACAGATGCTATTTGTCCGTCTTCATAAGTCCTTCATGGATGCAAGCTAGTTTGGAGTTTCTAAGTAGATGACCCAGTCACAGTTCACATGCTGTCTCCTCAAATCCCCATTTTGTGTCTGTTTCAAATTTCTTTGTCATGGGCCTCTACTTTCTCTAGGGTTCTGCTTTTTATTTCCCCCCAAACCATACCACATAGCTTGTGACATCATACAGTATCTTCCAGGTGATCCTCAACAGCAACACAGTGTTTTATGGAAAAAAACAGATGACAAGTAATTGCTGCCTGTATTAAGGTTCTATGCTCTCATTTCCTGCAGTGTCTTTCAAACAGATACAGCCTTACCAAAGCCTAATCCACCCCAGCTCCCAGATGGCCCTGTTTTAAATCAGGAATTATTTCACCTGCTTGTGCACAGTCCTCAGAGAGCAACCATTTGTCAAGTTCCATTGAGCAATCCTTACTGGGGCTTAGGAAGGTAGATCTCGCTTTTCTATAGTTACAGACGGAGCCTTGGATGGAAGGCTTAGGGAGATTATTTAACTTACCACAAAACACCAGGAGCTGATATATTTATATCTATTGGTTTATATATAATCCAGCACAACACATGGGCTCTGGCCCTCTGTTTGAAGCAGATGAGCTGCCATGTGACTCATTAGAACTGAGTGTAACACACAATATCCTTCCCTCTTATGCTGTGACTGACCACCTCATGAGTCCAAGCTATGAAACTGAACTTCTGCTTCTAAGTGAGCTCTGTAATTTTAGCTTGGTATTCCACCATCTTTAGCATAGCTCTAAGGCTAAAAAGCACACTTCTGATATAGGCAGCCCTAGTTACCACATTCTTAAACCTAAGCCCATTCATTGATCAAGCCTGAACTTCTAGCCCAGGCTGCCTCTGAGATAATCTTTTGTGTGATAGTATCTGAGCAGCACACAAATGATGAAGCACCAGCTGCAGCTAAGAAGCGTTCTTCCTTCATTGCAATCCACCACAGTGCGCTTGCACAGCCCCTACATAGCTCTACAAAATGCCTGTCTCTGACAGGGGAGGCCAGCTGGTCTCTGCCTTTGGTCCCAAGCCTGGTTCTGACTCTGCCTGGTCTCTATCTCTGATAATCATAAGAAGCTTTGCCTGCTTCACCCTGCAGTTTACACTGTCTTTAGTGGTTTAATTTAGCACCCATATGAGGTGATTCACCCCAGTGAATACCAAAGAAGTGAGTGATACTCTGTTGGAGAGATTGTTAGCAACATTAGTAGCCTGCTGGCAAAATTCTTGGTTATGTGAACAAATTACTAGTGTTCAGCTACTCTTTCCACATACATCATACTCCTAATTTTTATGTTGCTGTATATGACCTTTACATTTATAATTTCTCTCATGTTTCTTACACATCTATAATTTCCTTTGGTATCATATGATGCCAGGAAAATGCAGGGGGAAATTATAGGTAATTTTTCATGTATTTAAAAAATTCTCATGATCATGTGTCTATGTGACCTGTAGAGTGAAATGATATGTAAAAACTAATTATTATCCTCCACATATAGTGTTATTTAGGATTTTGTGAAGAATAATAGCACTTTTATTTTTATGTGTTAAATTTAAAAAGTAAATGCTGATTTTAATAAAGAAAATGTGAAGTATGAACTTATGAAGCTATGATTTTTTTTTCCTGTGGAAGTAAATTGTGGGTTAATTTTTCAGTCCTTTCTAGGAAGATACATGGATACTAAATAGTATATAGAATTGTTGTACTAAGTTAAAGTAGTCTAGCCTTTTTCTCAGAAGATGCAGAGTGTGTTCACCCTGGTCCACACTGGAGCAGAGCAGGTTGGCTTAACCTGTTTTGTCCATGTTGTTTTCAGAGTCCCAGAATGTGTTAATTCTTAAAAGTTTGTTGTAAATATGTATGTCTTTATGCCAAAATATACTAGGATCAAAATGGAATGGAAACATTTGCTAAGAAGGTTAAATCCAAAACGAAAAGGTCTTGGTATTGAATTAATGATCAACTATTCCAAATCACCAAGGGTATTTATAGAATTTTTACATTTAAAAATGAGAATTCAGCTTTTTTCTTTTTGGATTTTTTAAAAATTTTTGGGGTTAATTAGATTTACTTATTCAGTCAAAAAATATAACTTCTTAGAGCAAGTAATAATTGTAGTCTGAATTTCAAGGAAGTTTAATGTAAATAATAATGCCAGTTTACTCTAATTAGCTTTTTCATTCATAAAAACTAAAAACATAGTTTATTGCTGAGGAAAGAGTGCTTATAGATCCATGAAAACAAGACACTATGGGTTCACAGCTTCAAGATACACTGTTGAATTCTGTTGTGTAAATTCTCTCATTAACTGATGCTCAACTCCCTGTGACAGAAGATTTGGCCCTGTTTGTTTTCAGTCCTCAGTCATGTAGCACAGCAGGGACACCTATACCAACCATGACATGCTTCAGGTATCAGTTCTCTGTCATGGAACACAGTAGAGACAATCTGTATAAAGCACGACATGTCTCAGGTATCAATCAGAAAATCTACATCAAGCAAGAAATGCCTTAGGTATTAGTTCTCAGTCAGAGAACACAGTAGGGAAAATCTATTTAAAACATGACTGGCCTCAGTTATCAGTCTTCAGTAAGGGAATATAGTAGGAACAGTCTATATATACCATGACATGTATTATTGGGAAGAGGTTACTTAACAAAACTTCTCTTGAGACAAGTGGTAGTAGTTGTGGTGATATATTGTTTGTACAAATAAACTGTGTCTGAAGATGAGAGAGATGAAAGAGTAAATCACCTTACTTTGTCAACTTCCTAGATGAAAAGAGTGAGTTCCTGTTTTCTCTTGCTTATATTCCTCTGTCTGCCCAGCCATCCCACTCCCTGTTCTTCCCAGCCACACCATATCCTGTCTGTCTGAATATACCTCCAGACCTGCATGGTTAACTAGTGGTAAGCTCCCCCCTCTGATCTTCACACAGGCTTTATTTATACAAACAACATATCACCACAGATAGTGAACTCAGGGATAGAGTTTCCTTTCCTCTAGATGTTGTCATTATAGGTCGAAGAGTCATCAACAATATCTTCTCAGCAATGAAACACTGTAGAAAGCTTTGCCAATACACTCTGTTATATAGTTATTAGTAATTATTTGCTTATGTATTTATCTAATTTGCAACTAATTACTTATTTATTTATCCATCATGTACTTATTTATACTATGGTATAAATTTTTCTGTTTTTTGTTTGTTTCCTGTTTCCTCTAGAACAACTCAAAGTCATCCTCTCATTCTCCATAATCTTGGGTGATTTTGTCTTTGGTTTCTAGTCCACATATCCCTAATTTAACAAAGATCCAATGGACATCAGTCAACTTTAATTGCAAAATAAGCATCACTCCTCTCATTGTCTCCCCTATTGCCTGTATGGAGCCTGAGCTCAGCAAAACACTGGTTGAGAAAACCAACCAAAAAAGTGTCAGCAACTGAGAAGTGCAGTAATATGCTGGGGGGGGGGTGTCTCCCGAAGAATTTCAGGTTCCAAGACTGGATATGTTCTAGATAGACATTCAAATTTTGCTACTTTTCCTCATCCTGGTGTTAATAGAGACAAAGTTATATAAACACATAGTGTTACACTCAGTAAGCTATAATGTAGTTAGGCAGATGTAGCAACAAGGAGGACATGTGCTAGAGAGAAAGTAAGTTTGGAGGGGATGAATTTTTTGTTGCTCTGAGATCTGGTGAGGTTTGTGTGCTGAGGTGAAACTGGTAAGTGCTGATTCATGGATTTTGAACACCACAGAGTAACTAGATCAGAGACTGAAGAGACAGTCCTATACCTATATAGCAGTAGAAATAATTAGAATATATTAAACCACTCAGTGAGATCTATCACTGCATATTTGTGTGCAATGTGTGTGTATGGTATATAGTTTGTAAATGTTTGTGTGTGTGTGTGTGTGTGTGTGTGTGTGTGTGTGTGTGTGTGCTAAGGGAGGGTATATATACTCATGTAAGTTTGCATGTAAAGGCCAGATGTCAATATCAGTTGTCTTTATCAATTGCTTTCCACCTTATTACTTTTTATTCTTTGAAATTTTCACACACACACACACACCACACACACACACACACACACACACACACACACACACACCATAGCTTTACACTCATCCCAGCTATGAAGAACATCTTCTGAACCCATCTATGTTTTGTTTTACAACCTGTGACTACAGTGAATACTGTTTCAATGCACATGGGTTCTGGTCATCACCTGGGCCATGGCAACCTATGGTCACTCTGCCCCCCTGCCCCCCAAATGAGATATTTAAAATGGTTTTACTTCAAATCTGGTGCTTATTGATTAGTCTATGCTGTAGAACCTCCTCTCTGCATCCCCAGAAATAGGATTCCAAAAGTGTGATTCTTCAGGTTTGCCCAGCAAGCAGTTGAATCCTAGAAAGACTTCAACATTTTATTGAGGTTAGCTACTAGTAGATACTTTGACTGATTTACTCAATAATCAAACATACCTATTCTCAAGTTCTGACCAGTTCCTATTTTCAGTGTTAGTGATAAATTAATGTGAGGTTTTACACGATGAAAATATGTTTCCTTTTTCAGATTCAGAAACCATTTACTGTTGCCATTAGACAGTTCTCAGGAAATACAGAAACCTTAGAAAGCCTGAGACATCCATTTATTGTGAGCGATAACAGAACAAAACTTCATTGAATAGTCTTCTCAGGTTACTCTATCCTCCAAAAGCCTGGATCTCAATGAACAAAATTAGAGCAATGTTGTATTGAATAATATTTTTCAAATACTCTCAAAAATCATTTTAATAAAAACTGCTAAATGCCAATCATATTCTTTGTTTAAAAATATAGGAAAGATAATGCAATAATCCTTGTTATTTTTTTACTTACTGCTAAGCCACCCCACATTCTAGCACACCTTCATTCCTTTCACACTTCAATACAGAAAGCACCTTAGGTCTTTATTGCTTTGTCATCCTAACATTGCCAAGTAGCTAGTAAGCCAGTTCCTTAGGACTTAGGGTTATCTTTTTTCAAGTGCAAAACAATGTTATTTCAGGTGTTTTCCTCATAGAATTACATATTTGCTAACAGATTATTTCTTCAATATTCTGTATTACAATTGGACTAGAAATAAATTGTACTACCTAATTTTTAATTAACTCCTTTCATGAAAACTGATACTAATGGAATAATTTTAAACTTCTTTGTTGTATGTTCTTTTAAAATTATTTTTATTACTCTTTCAGAATTCCATATATGTAACCAGTGAAGTGTTATTATATTCATCCTTTTCCTCATTTCCTTTCTTGATTTCTTCATGTCCCCCCAAATTTACTTACTTATTTTTTCTTCTCATCCTCCTCCTCCTCTTTCTCTTTCTTACTATCTCCTCCTTCTCTTCCCCCTCCTTCTTTTCTCCCTACCCCTCTGTCTTGATAAATTGTAAACTCTAATACTGGTTCCCATATACACATGGATGTGGAGCCATCCATTAGAGCACTGATTACTGATGGTCATCCTTCACTCAGCAGCTATCAATGGAAAATAGTAAGAGGTGGGGCCTAGAAATCATCTTCCCTAACTACACGGGGATTTTAGATGGCTTAATCACAAAATCAAAGTCTTGTGTAGATAATCATATATGGTGTGGTTTCACAAGTGAAGCTCCCCTGACACATCTACAGCTAATATTTTATAACACTTATTCCCATCCTCTAGCACTTGCAATCTTTCTATATCCTGCTCCTTAATGCTTCCTGAGCCTCACTGGGGGAGCTGGAGATTGATACTGACATGCCATTTCAGGCTAAGTCCTGGTTATATTCTTATCAACTGTTTGACTGTCTATACAGCTATGTATTAATTGTTGCCCACTACAAAAATGGTTTTGTAAATAATGGTAAGAGCAACCCAGGTAACCGGGTATCAACATATGTAATATAAGGCAATTTCACAACATTTCCAATTACTAAACAACAAGAACATCTGTGTTCCCTAGCTATGAATTTTAGACCAGGGTTACAGCTCATGATAAAATTTCTCTCTTATGGAACATATCGGAAATCCAGTCAGAAATCAATGCCAGTATGTACATCTTGTCTTGCAGTTTAACCTTGGTAACATTCAGGGTTCAGTACTGGTTAAGACCACGGATGCCTTTTTTACATTGATGCCTTTTCTCACCCCATTAAGTACTTTCTTGTACTATGAACACTGTAGAAGGTAGGTAGTTTCCAACAGGGCTGAGATTAAGTGCTCCATGTGTTGTCTTCAACACACAAAGAAAGCATGAGCTTTTTTCAACAATAAAAGCTTTCCTTATAGTTATAGTAGAAAACTGAAGGTGATTACAATAACCTGTGCTGTTTGGAGACAACTTGGGCTTCCCTGACCAATGACTTATAAGAAAATATCTCATGTCTTTCATTGCAATTTTGATATAATAGCCAATGTCTTCTTGTAGCATCATTTCAACTCAAGGGTGGTACGTCCATTTCAGCTCATCATTTTTTTTTAATCTTAGACTATGAAAGTTACATACTAACAAATGGGTTTCAGTAAAGCTTTTTAATATATCCATAGTTAAGATTGGCCTATCCACCCACCCCCGTGTTCCAAGGACTCCAGCCCCACTTCTTATTTATTTCTTTCAGATTTCATACATGCTAGTAGATTTTTGATTAATTTTTCAATTGGGGTGCTACATAATAGCCTTTATATGACCTTTTCATGACCTTTTCTTTGACTTAACCTACTCCTAACCCCTGAGCTCTCAGAATTTTCACCCCCATTATGTTTGAGAAGTATTATTATGGAACAACATTTACAAGTAGAATATTTCCAAAGTGAATTTTAAGGTTGTTATTTCAAACAGTTTCCAATTAAAAATGAAGCTTTCAAAGTTTTAAAAATGAAAATAACAAAATATTTTATCATTCAATCCTGTTTAGAGTAACAATTCTTACCAGAAAAAAAAATAAATAAAAAAGTAAACTAGAAGGAAAAAAAAAACAAATTATTTTAAGATATTTACCACTTTAAATATCAGATTTGTAAGGAATCAAGAAATGGCTATATAGAGAGGTAAATGCAAAATGATGTAGTAAACAGAGCAAACGTGAACAACTGTCAAACTTGAGGGCTTTGTGACAACTATCTCTTAATATTTCAAAAGCATCATTGACATAGCATCCATGATTGTATTTGCATTTAATAATCCTCCTAATTATATCAATCTGATATATGTTACTGTGAAGAAAAGTACTCCTGAAAACCATTTATTGAGAGAATGGTATGTTTTGGTCCACTACTTATTTCAGAGGCATCAGTTCATCGTCAGTTGGCCACACTGCTTTTATGTGGTACGGCAGAGAAGCATGGTGGCAGCTGCATGGTAGAGCAGGGCTGTTTAGCAAATGAAAGCTAAAATGAAGAGATAACAGGAATAAAGGAATGGATGGCAAAACATTACCTATTCAGAGCAGCAAATAGAGCCATCAAAGTTAGAGAAGGTATGGGAAATTCATCCCTGAAGCTGTGAGCAAGCAAGAGTTGCATCCATTCCTCATCTGTCTTGTAGAAGCATGAGCCTTGGGAGAATTGCTCTTATTCCCATACCCCCAACACCCTATTAATGCCTGATTCAGGTGGGAGAACTGGTCCCGAGGCCACAAGTGTGGGACACACATCTCTGCCCCCTACCAGCTTCAATCTTGGGAGAGCAGTCCCTCCACTTCACTGGGTAACTTAATAGAGCCAACCTTGGTGGTGAAGGTATGGGCAAATCAGCCCTAAAGTTGTAAAAGTGGGAGAGCTGACCCCATTACAGTCTGTCTGTCATGCAGGTAGGGGAAAGATGTTCCCTTTACATCTTGCCCATTACCACATACAACAAACTAGAATGCTGACCCTCCCCTTTCCAGCTGCAGCAGTGAGGGAACAGGGCTCTGCTCCTATCTTAGCCATCACAGCAGAGCTGGAGGGGCATTTGGAGGTCAGGGAGATACTCCCCAAAGGTTGTGAGCAAAGAAGAGCTGTCTCCATTACTCATTTCACATGATTGGACATGTAGAAGCATGGGAAGAGGGGAGATGCCTCCTCCCCTGCCCATCAACTTTTGAGTTAAGTGGAAGTGCTAGCCATTGGACCATGAGAGCCAGAAAGCTGTTCTTTACTCTCATAGGCTGCAGCACTCAAGAGTGGCCTGTATCTCACAGGTTAACAGGATATAACTGACCCTCTGAGAGAACAGACCCTGAGGGCTAAAAGCAGAAATGGCCCCACATCTCACTCACTGCATCAAGAGGTGAACTAGCCAGAGCTCTCTCTTCTGGGGAGGACAGGGAAGGACTTGACCTGCCCCAACATCCACCCCATCTATAATCTGCAGGAGCATGTAAAGCAGACCCTCCACAACAGAGGACAACAGAATCTCCACAACACAGGGCAACAACAGGATTTTTAAGAAGAGGATCATTGAAGACCCAGCATTGATAGGGTAGTAGAAACCAGGGCCTTGAATCAGACCAATGACTCTGCAATGAATACTTGCAAGTAAAAAATACAGAAAGGGTTTTTCATCATGACTGGCTGTGTCATAATGCAACTGCCATGATGAGATTTTTTAACTTTTCCCCTTTTGACCCCCTTTCTTCTCTTAAATGTTGTTTTATTGCAGGGTGGGCATTGCAGGGGAGGAGGGCACATGTGAAGGGACAGACAGGGAAATGAATGAGATCAAGATACATGATATAAAAGACACACAGAATAAATAAAAATTGAGGGGAAAAATAAGCATACCTAGAAGGGTAAGTGAACAATGACTTATTTCCTCAAGTTTGCCTCCCCTAATAATATGCCAAATTTATCACCACTTACCACACCCTGCCAAGCTATGAACCTTAAAGTGAATGATATAGTTATGAGTCAAGGCCTTCCAGAGATCTAGTTCCCACACAGGACCAACATTAAACATTTGCTACACTGGGGGGCTTCAAAATGTTGAGCACATTAAAGATACAAAGTGTGGCACTACATTTACCACATAAATTGTTTTTATATCAAATACTGCTATACGCACAGAATACAACACAAAGTTATGATTCAGATACATATATTGCATGTAATTTGGGGATATATCAAAGCCTCAAGAGAACCAAAAGCAACTTCAGAAATACTTGGGGTAGATGATAGGATAAATGCAGCATGGAAGAGGGTTTGAAATTACCTTATGTTGATTTTAGAGCTGCTTTTTCATTATTCCCATTTTATAGCTTATCTCCAAATATCAATCGTGTCATTCATATGCTGTCATAGCTTGTGCTATAATCAAATCAACTTGCCTCATGATCTATTACTCAAACATTCATAATTGTTCATAACTCTATCTGATCATCATACACTCCCAGTATATTTACTTCACAAAGGGGGACACTGCCCCACAGCTAGTGACTGGCCCAAACTTATAGATGGATATTACAGAATGACTTAATTTTTAAAAATCCTAAATCCACAGTTAAGATCAGGAGGCACTGTGAAGAAAGTGACAGCTTCCTGTAACATCCAGGGGAAGGGAGTTCATTTCCCCAAAAGCTTTCTTTAATCAGCTGACAACCACTCAAACAAAATTCCTTCATTTTAAATTTAAAGTTTTCACTTTTTTTTCCTTTTTTATCTTGTTTCCAACATCCTCCTCCTTCTGCCCCTCAAACACTATAACCTATGTTGTGATAAGGAAGTGTAGATAACCTTGGATAAACCTGCATGCTTCTCAGGTATCTGAAGACAACTCTCCCAAGTTAAGGTATGAAGCCCAGACCATTTATCTCCATTCTTGAAATTCTGTTTCATTTGAAAAAAAAACAGGCCTAAAACTTTTAGTGACCCTCTGCTGTGTATTATGCTTCTCTGGATTCTTGGCCTAAAACATGACAAATTTCACATCAGACACAGAGAGACGTTGTCCAGCTGTTCCTTTGTTTTTCCACACCATTCACAGTTCATCAGTCTGATGGTGAAGACGTACATGCAGAGATGTTCTTTTTTGGAAAATTGTACTCCAACTGTGATAAGAGGATGATCCTTTGTAAACAAGGGGCCATAAAAAATACCAGAATGAGTGGTAAAGTTAGAGAAGAAATGGTGACAAAGTGATTCTGATAGTTATTGTGAGTTACTATATTAAGCATTGTAAACTATTTAAAATATCTGAAATAAATTTGCACATCTGAGCCAAAGTTTCAGTTACAAATTGATAAAGGAAGCAACTCTGGGAGGAGTGAGTCAAAGCTCGTGTTCCATTTCTCTCCATCATTTTAGCTGTGTCAGGTTCTTCACTCCAGAACAAACATTATTTTAAAGACTGTTATCATCTCATGTTGTGAAACACATTTCAGGGCAGTAACCAAGGGTCAGTGAATCTCTTGGCACAAGAGGCTCAGGGAAAGAGAAGAGATATTTAATACTCAGTGAGTATTTTGGACATTGCTTTGACAAATAAACAACAGCAAAAGATTTCCCCATTTAAAAGTATCTCTACCATAAGAAGTGAAAGAGCATTGTTGGTTTTCATTTGATAATTGTCTTCTTATCATTAGGAAGGTGCCTTCTGTTATCCTCCTGTTATATATAATAGTAAGAGAAATGAAGAGTAAAAATTCAAAGTGATGAAATATCCAGTAAAGGAACCCTGATGTCAAAAGTCCAATGAGTTCCAGAGGTAGGGAGGGACTGCAGGAGGCTGTGCAATGGGCTGCAGGTGAAATATATGCAACATCAAAGCAACCAAGCAAAACAGCATCAGCAAGAGGGGCAGCACTGAAGAGACAGGTCTGAGAGAGATGTGAGAGGCTCTGAGATGTGAGAGGAAGGAGATGACTCCCCAGGAGTGCATGTGAGGAAAAGCATTTCCATTGAGGGCTGCATTGTGACACTGAATGCTAGATTACAGAGACGTGCAGGAACTCTAACATGAGAAAAAGACATTTCATGTTCAGTGTGTTAAATAAGGACTGACCATTATATTTCTATGACAATGGCTTAATTGCTCCATAAGTACAGTTTTGGAACACTAAAACATGTTACTGAATGCTTGCATATTTTATTATGTTTTATTTATCCAGTTCTCTAGAAAGGTTATCAATTACGGTAAGAGTCATCTATCTAAAAACAAAACAAACAGAACTTTGCTCTGGAAAAAGATACAATCTGGGACAATTTTTATACAGTTAAAGTGGGAAAACATGTATTTGCTTTTCAGTCTTGTGTCTGAATTTCTCAGTATACAGATTATCTTCATACTTTGAATCATCACATTCTGAATATGTCAATATGTGAATGTCACATGAGAATTATCTCATTTTTACATCAAACATTATGTTTACATATTTTTTCTGACTGCTTCATTCATATGTCAGTTGAATTGTATGATAACATTCCATGATGTGTAACACATTCATTTTCTATTTCATTTCTATTTTTCCTGTAATTAGCTTTCTATAAATTGAGTTTTAATATGTGTCATCATATTGATATGGTTTTGAAATTGGTGTTTCATTCGTAGATGGATTGTTGCAGGACTGTAAAGGGTATATGCTCATAGGCTGTAGAGCTGCTTGGTGTACATCAAGTCTCCAACCAATGCCTCTTGTCTGTGTTTTGTGTTGCTGCTGAACACCCATGCTGTATGATGGGCAGAACAAGTATATTTAAAACATGCCATTGTTTGTTAGTAATTAGCCTTTCCCTCTTCCTTAAGATGCATTAAATCACAGGAAATGAATCAAAGCATAAATCTATTCTTTTTATTCTCTCTCTCTCTCTTTCCCTGTCTTTCCCTCCCTCCTTTCCTCTCCCCATCTGTCTCTCCCTCCATCCCTCTCTCTCTCCCTCCCTCCCTCCCTCCCTCCCTCCCTCCCTCCCTCCCTCATTTCCTCTCTCCCTAGCTCCCTCCCTTCCTCCTCCATCTCTGTCTCCTAGACAGAGGGAGACAGTCTGTCCAGGCAGGTTAAGAATAAACAAACAATTCAGGATCATCTGAATCATCCAAATTTAAATTTATTAAACTTAAGTTTTAAAACTGAAATATACTTTATCGTGCACATTTTGAAAATCTGTCATCCATGTATTGCATGTGTATCCTTGAATTAACCATAGTTTTCCATGAAAGAAAGCATGGTATTCTCTAGAAATCACAAGCAAACATAGTTTGATGTACTTTTATATAATATCACTTGCAAACATTTCTGTTTTCTTCCTTGTAACAGTGAATACCTTTTCATTTTCAATTTGGCACCTTCAAACTAGTTTCCCATAGGAGGAACTGTGCAGAAAAGGAAGGTATCTCTCTGTGTCTGCCAGGTATACTTTAGATATTGTCTAAATCTTTAAGACCATCTGTGGGAGAGTGAATCTGGGAGGAACACTTAGAGCAAATGCTTCATGCCTATAGCATGAGAAAACACTGGAAAAGGATACTGACAGAAGAAATTCACTAATCCCAAGATAAAAACAAACATTGCAGAAGTATGTTATTTTCTTGAATAGCAAATGAACTGGGAAAGGGAAGTTATCTAAAATCTATAGGTTAATTGAAAAGCAATGTTTCTGTTTGAGCCTGATACGGCCTTGAGTTAATGAACCACAGCATCCTTAACACAGCATTTTGAACAGAAGGGCCAACTTTAAATGAGAGTTAAACAAATAAAGACTCCCCATACTGCCTCAAGCAAAACTAAATTACTTAGGGTTTCCACAGCAGGAGGTAAACATTCTTGAAATAATTGGACATGATATAATAATATTTTTGCTTTTTCTTTAAAGTCCTATATAGAACATATTTCTTCTAAATTAGTTCTGTAGTTTGAAGAAAGCCCAAGAACAGATTTGTGGTAATGGAATGGAGCAACAATGTATTAAAATGCTAGTTATCATAGTAATGTCCTACTGATGTAAAGACAGGAAATTATACTGGATTTTTATCTTGACAAAGTCAAGAATTTACTTTTTGAAGAATGAAATTTCTGATTATTCATTAGGTAATGTGCATATGAAGGTAAGAAATACATGATTTTTAAAACTACTATGTACTCTTAAATTAGAACACAATTTCCATAAAGGCTTTAAGTGAAAAAGAAAGTTCAGGGCCAGAATAGTCACTCAGTGTATGTGTGAACAGCTACAAGTAAATTACCTTTACATATTGATTAAGTTGTGAAACAGTGAGTTCTTTAAAACTTCCTTCATGTGGCTTCCATTTCTGTGAAGTGAAATTAAAAAAACTTTTAATGATTATATCAAGTTTCAGCACCTTTAGATGAAAAGGTATTTCAATTTGTGAATTGCACTCACAAATACAGAACAGTTATATATTTAGGAAAACATCTTGTGGAACATTTAATTCAGTTAAAAATTAATATGAGATATTTTTAAAATTCATAGTTTTAAATCTGAAAGTGTTCATCCTCATACAAAATGACATATTTGAAAAACTTACTTGCATTCATCCCTGCAGTCTCTGTACTGCATCACCAATCTTTGGAAAATTTGGATATGCTGTATTGTTTAGGAATACCATATAAGACAAAGTTTTGTTTATGTGAAACAGGAACACAACTTTTAAAAAATATTGTCAAGAAATAGCTGAATCCATTCATGTGCAACTCAGGGATAAATGATGGTTTTAATCACTCATGCACAACTTATGGATATGAATCTTTAATTATAAAAGATATAATTTGCCTTCACTTTGATTCATAAACACTGGTGCTTAAATAATATTACTCAACACCAAATTTCTTTGCAACGAATGATAAAGCACTTCTAAGAATAAATTTCCTGTAGCCTGTTTTTCATTTCTGAAGCTTAAAGGTCAGATGTCACAATGAGCTCAAAGTCTTCCATAATGCTTTGTGTTGCTTGGTTTTTCTGCCACAGTGGCAAAGGAGCTGACATAAGCAGGATAAGAGGATTTGGGCTCATGGTGGGTGAAAAATGGTGGAATGCATTCTTAACTTCATGTTGAACAAGAGACAGTGATCAAGGAAGGATGTGAGGCAAGATACTGTCTACAAAAACATAGCTTTACAGACCTACTTCCTCCAACTAGGCTGAACTTCTTAAATTATCCAGAAATTTCAATATAGTATTATCAGCTTGGACAAAACATTCACTATGTGAGCCAGTGAGGAACATTTCACATTCAAGACTCGAAGTACTCCTAGTGAACTCCCAACTAGCCCATTGTGATAGCTCCCAATATCCCAAATGAGGTAACATTAGATGAAAGCCATCACTCCCCACATCCTTGTGTTCAGACTGGGGAAGAAGGGCTGGATGTGAAGGCAGCAGTTTTCTATTAACCTAGAGAACTAGAAGTAATAAACAAAAGATAAAACAAAGAAACAAGCAAAAACCAAGTAGGTATGTGGTACTGTCAAGACAAAAGAATCCTCTCAATAAAATAAAAATGGAAAGGTAGGGAGGAACCATAGAAGGCCGTGGACAATTCAGTGTATTCCTAGAAATAGTCATCGATATGGAATCAAAGACCACTGCTTGAGAACATTTGAAATGGTTTCAAAGGTTCAGGCAAGTAAAATGGATAGGATCATTAAATAAACACTCAATACAAATAAGAATATTAACCCAGCATTTAAAAACATGATACAAGGTAAAGAAATCAAGAAGCCAATATAATGGACATGTAACAGCAAACCAGGCTACAATGGTGGTAGTTGTGGTAAGTTCTTAACATTGAAGACAAAGTTCCCTGTAAGAATTCCCGCTCCGATCCTACACTCAGAAATTTTAGGTGTACCACATGGCACCATGTTTGTATGGAAGAACTTGAAGGAATAAGTTTTGTATATGTCCTTCTATTTTTAAAGACATGACTCAGGCCCCATTTTTCTAAATAGTCAATTGAGACCCATGCATTCAGTCTTCAGTATTATGAGTTGTTATGAAAGATACTTCTAGTGGCAATGGCCTTTGAGTCTGGTAATATCTTAATTAGTTACCTAACAATCCCCTCTTAAGAACTAAATCCCTAAAATCCTTTAGTAGGTGGGCATGAAGTCAACCTGAGTACTTGTATTGGCAGTGGCAGATAGAAAGATTTAGGAGCTCTATCTTGCTGATTTGCATGCCCTAGAAAACTATCTAAGACCAGATAGTCTATAAATTACAGTAGATCAAATTAAGACAGCAGCTAAGAATGCAAGATCCAAAACTAGAATCACTATCAAGATTAAAATAGGTATAACCAACTTCTACCATAAAATCCCAGAGATCTGATTAGAAATTTATCTATAAAAAGGTAATGTTGCTGACTGCAATGATTTTAATTTAGTTTTTCAGATCATATGATGGTTGGGGATGCCCTTCTGTATATATGTTTTTTACTGGCTGAAGAATAAAACACTGATTGGCCAGTAGAGGTAGGAAGGTAGGCAGGAGTAGGAGACAGGAGAATGATGGGGTGAGAGGAGAGGAAGGTTGCAAAGAGACATCATGTAGAGACCTGGAAGATAGGGTGCACCAGGCAGGCATCCTTGTTTAAGATAAGGCCATGTAGAAATATACAGATTAGTAGTTATGGGTTAACCAGTAAGAAGCCCTAGCCACCGAGCAACAGATTATAATTAATAGACACCTCTGTGTGTTCATTTATAGCTAAACAGCCTGGGATCAGGTGGGACAGAAACCTCCATCTTCAATATATAACAAATTAAACTGTATAGGAAATATTAGACATATTCAGAGTAGCTGTGCCAATGGGTTGTGAGGTACTTTCTTATTAGAATGGTGACACAAGATTTGCCTTCTGAATGGGCTCATCTCATAAACGCAGTCATTACACTACCATGTTATTATAAAGATTATTGTAATCTCATGTCCTTACACCACTATGTCATTAGAAAGATAGAGTAGTCACACATAAACAGACATCTCACCAAGAGGGAGAGGTTGGGCCAGAAATGCTGCAGCCTTCTGGGAAATACTATTGAGCGAGCGCACTTTGAGAAGAAGCTCAACTGCATCTGATAAGTTGTCCTTCAGCTGGGACTGGGAGAACAACACTGGTGGAAGTTCTAGAAGGTCTTAAAGAGCAAAGGCAAGCCAGCAGGTGGGTAATGCTGCCATGTAGGTATCTGTGAATTCCAAAATCGTTCTTGGAATTCTGGGGTTGGTGGTGCCTGGGTGACACAGTTGCCAGTCTCAAAGCCTTTTGCTGATAGAAATCAGGGCACACGTATGCTGGTGCCTTGTCATGGGAACATGGAAGTGCAATCCCAATTTGCTTCCAGAGTCCCTATTTTTATTGTTCTAATGGGCATTAGTTTTGCACTGCAAGGGTTCACAGTATAGGCTAGGAGTCAATCACTGGTTCATTAGCATATAACAGCCTGCCTTAGGCTTGCCTGATGTCAGAGAAGCCACATCACTGGCTTCTTAACATATCTTGCAAGCATTACATTATTCCAAGTCACTCAGTATGGATTCACATTATGCAAAATGTTTTCACATATGTTGCTGACAAATATTCATACAAAATTCAACCTCTATAGTAGTTAGCTCCCCTCCCCACAGCAACTCTGAGACTACTTAAGTTTGGATTTCAGAACTTAAACTCCCTGGTAAGTGTGGTTTGGAGTCCTGTAAGTATATCTACTGTCTTGTAGTCCAATGGATGGAATAAACATGAAAACTGGATGAGTTTACCAATGGAAAACTCTTTGGACCAGTGATGTCATGACAAGGAAAAGTAGGAAGGTAATCTAACTGTTTGTCATCACAGATAAAGAATTAAAAGAAAAGCCTGAGGAACTCAAGGAGGAGAGATAGCAAGGTGGATCTTTTTAATGAGGAATGAGAAAAGAGTCAAACTTTGCTTCTTTAAGCAGATATTAGAGGTTGCTCAAGTCTTGGGGTGGGGTGTCCTTTCACAGAGGCTCTTTTCTAAGGCATAGCTCAAGATTGTCAGCAGTGCTCAGGACCTTGATGGATGTAGGAAAAGATAAAAGAACAAGGAGCGGGGACTTTCCAAACAGAAGTTAATTGTTGGCCCTTAGGGCCTTCCTTCTAAGTTTTATTTTGCACCTGTTCTTTGTTGAAAATGGAGTTTTATTTTCCCAACACATCAGGCTGATTCTATAACTCCTATTTTTAAATAGCCTATGGGAATTCCCTGAGTCTAGAGACAAACTGCCTTAAATATCAGACTTTCTCAACTAGAAGCACATTCAAATATACAATGGGCATCCATGAAGCCCCTGTAAAGGGTTAAACTTAGAGATGAATGGGAAGGGTAAGGGCTATTGGTAATATTACCCTCAAGTAAGGTGAGTCTTAAGGTAAATCCTTTTAAGTAGAAGTCTGATTAGCTGGTCTGGAATTTCTGAAGGACTGAGATCTAAGAGGAAGAAAGATAGTGGCTGATTCCCAGAGATCTAGTTACAGGCAAGCGATCAGAGAGAAAACAAGAAGGACTACTCTGGCTTTAAAGAAAGCTCTGAAGATGAAACTGAAGAATGGCCAGTATTGGGGCATTACATGGTGACTTGGCAGAAGCTAAAATCCCATAAGGGTTAGATTAGAGACTCGAGTCCTGCTTGGGTTTCGAGCAGGAAAACAATTTTTACAGTTCAGCTTAACATAAGAATACTTAATATCAGCCTATAGCTGATATAACTGACATATTAGTAGCCATTCTTGGAGTTCAATTGGGGGACCTGTAAGCACTGAATCCTTATTTGTCAGGAGATGTTCGTGGCTAGTACTCAGGGATCTTATAATGTTTGAAGAAAATTTGGATTCACTTTTTATCAATAGTCATCTTCACAATGAAGAAAAGTAATATTCTAGTGTTAATAGAAAAATATGGTAAGGAGTAAATTATTTTATAGCTTAATGACAAAGTGATGGGTTAGACCTTGGGAGTTCAATGGTGGCTCATAAACTGACAAAAGCCTGACACCAATTATCTGGGATATGAGATAAAATAAGAGTAGAAGACCCCACTACTGTGACATCAAGACTTAACCTAGATATCGATGATGATAGAGTTGAAGGACAACTGGCACTGGGGACAGTGACATTCAGGTCTGTGATTTGAGAGTCTTTCAGTCGTCAAGATAGTAATCTCAGTTCCTGTTGTACCACATTAAAGGCAATATATCTTGTGGGGATGCCTAATAGTTATGCTTTTTTCTCCCAGTGATGAATCTTGAATCAGAACAAGCATTTATTTACCTATCTCCTTTGGGAGCAAAGCCAGAAGTTGATGATAAGTCTCTTGTTAAGGCTGAAAGTAGTTCTGCATCCCCTTGTTCTCTCCCAGTGAGCTTTAATTGCGTACTTTGTGAAGAGTTACTACTTTGCCATTTAATTTAAAGTTATGTCTATATTATTTGCTTAACTCTGGGTTATTACAATGAACCACTGTCTAGTTCTTTATAAAAGATGTTCTAAAGAGCCTACTCCTCAGGCCAAATTGGCATCTTTCCTTTAAAATGTGGTACTCAAATTTCTTCCAGTTATGAAGGATACAGGTGAGATGTTAAGCATTTCGTATTAAAGGTGAGTTAACCACCTTTAATATCTACAAGAGCAAGGAAAAGCAACAGTGCACACCCAGGGCATCCCCTACTAACTAGGTAATCCATTATTCACGAGGAAGCTGCTTCACCTGCTTTCAGAGGTGTGTTGGCTAGCAGTGACCAACTTTCACTTTTGTTTACTTTTGTATCAATTCTTAGTAAAGTTTGGTCAGTGATATTTTTTAAGGATTTGGAAAGATTTGGAGGGAAGCAAAAATGGAAGAGCCAATGAACTTTATCACAATGGATCAAAGGCCGATGGACTCAAGGGTATCTCTCAGTTCTGTTTAGCATCCATTTATTACATTATCCAAAATAAGTTGCTTACCATTTGTCTGAGATCTGGCATTTTGTGGTTGACATAGGATATACATGTCTGTACAGACATCTAAAAAACATTAAGTAAATGTAATCACTTCCTTTTGAAAAGGGTGCCTGAGTTAGGTTAGCATAGATACAGCAGGAGCTGTAAGCCAAATGGTGTGAGATGAGTTTTCAAAGGAACTTAACCATAAAAGAAACAGGGAGATGCTGGAGTCAGGGTCAGAAGTGTACGAATAGAGAAGTCATGAGCTTAAGAGAGCACAAAATTCCATGGTCTCAACCCAAAAGAGGAAAATACAGGCCTGACCACAATTAAGATGAAAATTTCAGGTGGAAACAGTAAAATGTATTACTGGCTGTTACATAGAGGATTACCCTTAGCTTAAAACTTACCTTGCAGGCAAGCTACTTAAAACACAGAGTGTTAGAAGGTGAAACAAGGACATTTTAGAAAAGATATTTATAGAAAAGTAAAATAATAGGATGTTGGATTGAAAGATTCCATCCTGCATGGTAACTCATTAAATTTGGGAAGTAAATAACTCAAAATAAATTCAAGAAGTCACTGAAACTGCCCTATTCACTAAGATCCTCCCTTCCCAATCATATATAAGTGACAAGGGGTGCTAAGTGATACACAGACAATCTGAGCTGCCTAGCAAAGGTTCATACCAGCTGAGCTGCTTAAAAGAGGCTGAAACCAACCAACCTACTTGGAAAGATCACTTCCCAACCAGTAGAGCTGCAGGTAATGCAGTGAAGTCCAGGTCCCCGGCTTTCAGCTACTGTCAGCAATGCTGAGTCAACAATGGTGATGCAGGTGACTTTGAGTCATTTTTGGTCCTTCAAGTAAACTCTTACTTGTATTCTTATAAGTAACTCCTGTAAACAGAGGTTCTGTTCCACCTGGTCCTGCAGCCCTTTAGCCCCAATGAACACACAGAGGCTTATATTAATTATAAACTGGTCAATGGTTAAGACTTCTTATTCGCTAGTTCTCTCATAATTATTAACTCATTTCTATTAATCTAAGTATCTCCACATATTTTTGGCTTATAGGAGAATGCCTGGAGTCCTATCTTCCTAATACCTACATGGCATCTCACTGGTGACTGCTTCTCTGCCTCTTTCCTCTTTCCAAATTTCTCCTAGTCTGGTAGCCCTACCTATACTTCCTACCTGAATACGGGCCAGTCAGCATTTATTCATCAATCAATAAGAGAAACATATATCTGCAGCATATGAAAGAACATCCCACATCAAACCTCAATAAAATGTATTGGTTCACCAAATTCAGTTCTGATATTATTCTTATTTTGCTCTATCTTTGGTCACTATGGAGGGCAAGTAGATGTTTGTCCATGTCTACCTAACAATAATCTCAAATTATAGTGGAATCTCTCTCAGTTTGTCTCCTGGCTGCTTAGTCTTTGTGATCTCCATCAAAAAAAAAATTAAGATGACATATACAGGGTGTAACGTAGAATACAGGTGCAATTTATTATAAACATTATGAACATTTCATGAAAATGAGAGTGGACTATTAAATGGACCATTGTGGAGCAAAATAGTCTCATGGGGTAAGAATAAGCCTTCGCTAGAGAGACCATTGTGACAATTTACATTTTAGCAAGGTCTAAAACTGTTTCTAATGTCTTAATGTCTCCAGGACAGATTTACTAAGGGGCTGTCTAGATAAGTAACCGAAGCATTTTGACAATCTCTTAAAGGATTTAAACCTTCTGAGCAACAGACATAAATGCAGTTCAGGATGGTGCATCTCCTGTCAGAGCCAAAGGCATGCCTCAGATCCCATTTCTATGACTAGTAATTAGAGTCTTGAAATTTAAGTACTTGGTTTTACAAGATGTTGCATATGAGGGAATGGTCAGTGCCAATATTTAAATAGCTAATATTTAACTTGCTATCTAACAGGGTGAGTCAGACATCATGGCTCTAATAGTAAAAGCTAATGTCTGAAAATGTTGGCTTCTCAATTTTATCACTTTGTTTTCTATTGTTTTCAGGGGCTTACTAAACATAAGCATGATTTCACAGAATTGGAATTGCCATCTCATAATTAGAAGCATCCCATGATGTCATAACAAAAAGAAAATATAAAAATAAATGGAGGGTTCAGAAGTGGTTAAAAGTTGTCGAGGAAACCAACTTTTCACAAAAGCATAAGGAGGAGAGAGACTGGATTTGCATGAGTGGAAACTAAGAAGTGATGTCCTGGCTACACATGAGATGTGTTCCAACGGACGACAGCTCTTTTGTACTAAATTCTCTTTTCTCCTATGATTTTATACTTTATACTTTTCTGAGTTATAATTAATGTACAATGAAATACACACATCAAAACTGTTTAATCATTTTGTGCAATTGTATAAACCCATGTAATCACCAATGAAATCATGCCATGGAATATTTCCATCATTCCATCATGAAGAGGATTTCTTCATGTTATTCCAGACAAATATTTCTACCTCCCACAACTTCTAGGCAAGTAGAAACAACTTGTGGCCAGGCAGTGGTGGCACACTCCTCACACTCCTTTAATTTCAGCACTCAGAAGGCAGAGGAAGGCAGATCTCTATGAGATCAAGTTCAGCCTGGTCTACAGGGAATTCCATGGCAGTGAAGGCTACACAGAGAAACCCTGTTTCAGGAACAAAAAAAGAAATATATATCAAAATACCAGACAGCTTTTGTATAACAATCATTAACTCCTCAAAGGAACAAAAACCTAGCTCTTGTTCTTTTGTTTAGCATCTATGTCTTTTGTCTATCTTATGGTGTATCTTACTGTTGGTATTTCTAATATCCTATTTCTGTCCCTGAAAGGCATTTCAAAGCAACATCATCATTTTAAACTTGGAGCTCACCTTGGGTTCTGACTGATATTTACCTTCATGATAAATATCTTTAGGACAACAGGAAGCCTCATACAATTGAACACTCTCCCAAAAAGCTGATTACCAATTACAGCAAGACTGCTCCTTAGAACAGAAGTAATCACTTTATGAGAACCATATTATTCTGGTAAGTGAGAATAATAATGAATTCTTCAGTAACGTGGAACCATCTTTGAGGGCCGGAACAGGAGATAATGATCAATCATGTGACACCCTGATTGATACTGAGACTATTTAGTAATTAATTCCTTATTGCTTGCTCAAGTTATTCCTAGACTTAAATCTAAAGCCTGTGTCACTGTCATAAAGACATACTCCATATATAATCTCTTTATACTTCCTAATACAGTGTCATTGATTAAACATTATCTCTCTGTTCTCACTGTTAGTCACCTCCTCCATGGTCAAGTTTGGACAGTTGGAACAAGTGTGGCCTACCCTTTTTTCTTAAACTCTATGACTATATGTTTCTTTTCTTTATTATTTGACTCGAATGTATGAAATATGAAGCATTGTATGTATATTTTATTTATTTCATTAGGTATTAATGCATTTACAAATTCATTAATCTAACAGCACTTTTCTGTTATGTCTTGCTTCTTGGAATATTTGTTCACTATACAAATATACTATTACTTTCTTATCAGTTCTGTTATTGAAGTATGACTTAGGTTCTCTCAAGTTTGGGTTAGTATGACTAAAGCTGTTTTACACATGAATTTGCTTTATTTTAGATATATACAAAGAATGGAACTGTTGCCAACACTTGATTCTTATTCAAGTACCTAACTGGCCTAGAAACCACTGAATATTGGATTTAAAGTATGTCTATGGGTGTTTAGAAAAATGCTGGGCATGACTGCAGTGATTCATTTGAATGCCAGGTAATGTTGAAAATGTTTGACTGTCACATCAGTACAATTTACTATCTGGTAGTATAATCCTATGTGGAACATGGCTTTTGTCTCAAAACTGTATCTTTATATGAAAAACATATTATTTGCATATTTTATGTGACCCTTATGATCAGTTAATCTAGTGAAAAAAGTTTTGGTTTATAATTTGAGATTGATGGGATAATATGAATTCTTTATTTCCCAAAATAAGAACATTATTTATTCATCATTTGACAATATTTAAATATGTATGTAATAAAGTTCCTTTTTCCTATGTTTATAAAGCAGCCAGATCTGGTCTGTCACCTTCAGTCAAATTATTGTAACTAAAACAACAAACAAATGAGGTGTCTACTAACCTGTAGATGACTGGAATATCTAGCAATATTTTTTACAGATGAACAAAGATAGTGGGTCTCAAATTTAAAGTTCATAAGTTGTAGGTTAACAAATAAGAATTTGCACACAGACATGCAGACAAACATCTACTACTACAGAATTCTGATCAAAATTAAGTCATTTTGTTTTTGATGCTTGATGTTAGATGGAATTGGGAGTTCCCAACTTAGATCAAATGGCACAAATGTCTAAAGACACAGGTGTCTAAAGAAGAGTATCATCAAAAAGAAGCAAGATGTTTTGACTAGCGTTTCAGGATTAATTCCAAGTCTGGGAATATCACACAGGTGGCTGATACCACACAAGTCTACATCTGGTGAATTCCTTTGGTTTAAGTAACCATTTGGTATTAAGTCAGGCCCTTAGAAGAAAATTGGGTACATAGGTAAAGGAATATTTTTCTGTGAAAATAATGGGGATGCTATGAGTACTACAAGAAAACTTAGAAAACAAAAAGAGGCAGAAATAGGCAGTCAGCTAATTCACTCTTGTTGTTCTTAAGTGCTAGAGACTTCTGGCTTATGGCCAATAAGAGGCATGGAAGCCTTTTATTACATATTTTAGAAATGCATTTCCTAAATGTAAATACATGTAAAACTGGATAGAAGAACAAAAGGTACTGAACTTAAATATATAATTAAAAATTAGTAGCTAAAGATGAAGTTATGAGCTATATTAACATGAAAATTTGTATTTAATATTTAAGTATTTCTTAAATGATACTTTGTGATTTGATGAAAGTTTTGAAAATTTAGTGCATTTCTAAAATGTAATTTATTTCTAAAATATTTTTGACAAAACATTTAAGTAACAAAAATAAGGTTTAGGGAGTTTCAAGATGTAGGACCACGAGAGAAAAATGCATGGCCCACTCTCCGGTAAGATAAGTCCCCGTGGAAATATTTAGATTAATAGAAATGGGTTAATATTTAAGACAGAGCTTCCCAATAAGAAATGCCAGTAACAGGCTAACAGCTTTATATCTAAATCTCTGTGTGTGTTATTTGGAGCTGACATGGTGATAGAAAAACAACTCTTAACAAAATGGTGCTGGGCAACATGGCTAATAAGAACTTCTACTTAAAACTTAAAAAAAGCTTAAGAAAGTGTTTTAGAAACAAAAGAACAGAGACAAGCAAGGCTTCCTGGTCACAGCATTTTTTTCAGTTGGACTCTGTTTTGCTAGAGACAAGCAGAGATTTGTGCAGCTGCTTTAAGGGAGGGTCCTGACTCAGCATAAGCAACAACAACAACAAAAAACAACAACAACAACAACAAAAACTGAACAAACAAACAAACAAACAAAAACCGCAAGGCTTTTAAAGAGCTCTGTTAACAACTGAATGGTGTGTAGGAGAGCTGACAATGGCAGTGACCACATCTCCAACAACATGCTGCTGGATGGCAGCATAGACCAAGGCAGTGAGCACAGCTCCCAGTTCTGGCAGTAAAACTACGGGGCCTCCATCTTTGATAGACCGTGGCTAATACAGCTATGGATTTCATTTTTGCAATGTTGTTTACCAGAAAAAGACTCCTGGCCAGAAAAAGATAAAGATTTACAGTAAAGACAGATTCAGATTAAGAAAAACCTCTAAAGATTTACAGTGTGTTTTAAAATATACATAGGCTTGAAAGAGAAAAGAAACAGGATAAAGTGGTTCATAAAATAATAATAAAAAGTACGAGAGTAGCTGGTTATGGTGCCACACACCTTTAATTCCAGCACTCAGGAGACAGAGGCAAGCAGATCTCTGTGATTTCTATGTAAACCTGATATACAGAGTTAATTCCAGGACAGATAAAATTTACACAGAGAAACCCTGTATCAAAAAAAAAAAAAAAAAAAAAAACCGAAAACATAGAAGTCAGAAATAGAGTAATAAAAAGAAGCCATGTAAAGATGGAAAGCACAAAAAGAGTCTGGAGACCACATGCTATTCTGTTATCTTTAAATTGTTTTACTGTTGAGGAAATAACAATTGTTAAAAGAAATACTGCTGAATTAATTCAATTTATATATTTTTAAAATGTTTTGACTTCCAAATTTAAATCTAAGGACAGGGTACTGGTGAAAAGAATTTCTATTTTTGTTTCCATAGAAAATGAAAAGCTATGGATTCCTTCAAGACTAACATGGTTTGATCAATCCAGACCCCCTGAAACACCATCACAAGTGATCCAACAATCAAAACAGTTGGTACAAGACAGTTTTATAAAATACTGCCAGGATTTCTGCATCTTCTTAGGATACCCATGACCGCCCCCCTACCAGCAGGGTGCAGTTTGGAAAGAACGACTTCCAAATTCCCAAATATGGTTTATAAATGTTTGTTTTTATTTAAATGTGGTTGGTTATATGGTTAATGATCACAACCAATCTCTTTTTAAAGGTAAAAAGGAGATTATGGCATAGAAAAGAAATACTTTGTTTTGGAATGGATTTCCATTTATTGAAACAAATTTATGTATAATTTAGTACAGATTATAATTACCTGTGATTATCAAAACTTAGAGTTAAGTTAGGTTTTCAAGATATACTGAGAAATATTTGAGATGGATAAGCATTCTTCAAACATTTCAAAGACCTACAGAATATGGCATTTAAAATGATTCAGGGTTTTTCTTGACAGTGTGACATAACTGCTCCTGGCAACATCACCTGCATCAGAAAAGAAGATGGACATTGAAGTAACGTGTTATGGAGTTTGACTCCAATATGGCAAGACTAGCCATTTTGGCAAGATACTGCTCTTGTCTAGACTGTTTAACTTTATGCTGTAAAGTAGACATGCAGGACCCACAGGCAAATGACTGCTGATACAAGATGGACATTATACAGGATCCCTGCTTCATGGAAGAGTCTGCTAGAGATTCTGCAGGGCATAGAGAAAGGTGACTGAGAAACTACCAATGCAGATGGACAGTTTAAAGTTTCCTGCTTTGCTGAGGAGTCTGCCAGACACACTATGGTCTATAGGCTGAAGATGCAAAAGAAATTTGGATGACTGACCAGGCAAGATGTCTCTGTCATTTCTCGAGTTTATATATTATACTCCTGTTGTATATGAGGGAGTTGAAGACAAAAGTTATAGTTTTCATTAGTTTGGATTAAAGACAAGTTATATAGGACTTTAGACTCACAAAGATAGGATAGATGATAAAATATTTTCCTTAAATCTTGCTAAATGTTAATGGACTGAACATTGTTGACTGACGGTATTTGATAACTGTTGTGTGATATATTTTGCTATGCTAGAGATAAAACCCTTATTTTTATTTTAGACAGAAAAGAGGAGATGGTGGGAGATGTCATTTTGTAAATATGTTTCTCGTATTAATTAATGAATAAAGCACTGTTGGCCAATAGGAAAGCAAGATAGGCAGGACTAGGAGAAAAGGACGAGAGAGGAAGAAGTAGGGAGGATATTCAAGATGGAGGATGGGGATAGCAAAGTGCCAGCACCTCTTTCCAGTAAGATGAGACCATGTGGAAGTGCTTAGATTAATAGAAATGGGTTGCTATTTGAAACAGAGCTAGCCAATAAGAGATGCTGGTAACAGGCCAACAGCATAGTGTCAAAAACAAAAACAAAAACAAAAACAAAAAACAAAAAAAAAACAGGTTTATAAACTTAAACTAATGGCATTTAGGCTGGAAGTTGGCTCAGCAATTGAATATTTAGAACTTTGCATGCCTCCAAGATTTGGTTCCCAATGTGCATGTGGCAGCATATGACAGGCTGTAACTGCAGTTAGAGGAGATTAGAAACTCTCTTTTGGCCTCCACTGGCTTCTTCATGCAGGTATTCACATGAAGTCATACAGATTCAGGCATATACATGTATGTTTTCTGAAAAAAATCTGTAATGATACTAAAAGTAACCAATGTGAATATTTTGGATATATTTTTGAATTTATTTGTTCTTCCTATGCACAATGTTATGCAAATATAGATTAATCTTCTCTTTAGAAACTTGCAATTTTCAATCTCTCAGTCTGTTGGAGTAATAATTATATGACTATACATAAACATCTTTGTAGTTTTATATTGTCCTGTTTGTTGTGAACAAATTATGCCATATGTTCTAAGTACTTTTGGCCAACCACTGAAATATCGAAATTGTAGTCAGAATATTAGCCACATAGCCAGACTTCTTCATGGAAACTGTACATCATAAAATATTGGTATTGCTTGATTGTTTTCCAAACATTGAAGCTTGCCATGTATTTTTTTCTACAATCCATTGTTTAATACTACACTCAAAACCATAAAAATAAAATATTGATACACACAATTGCAAAAAACAAGCAAAAACATCTCTCCAAGAGTTCAAAATGTCTACACTCCATTCTAGTTACCATGAAACTCCTGCTCTGTAGGTTTGAATTATGTTTTGTATCTTGCTTTTTGTCTATAGTAATAATTTGGTGTCTCTAGCATTTTAAAACTTTTTTATTTATAAAGGATTTGAATTTGGCCTGATTCTGTTTTTTTAAGCTTCATACCATGTTAGGGAGTGTGGGAAGCCAAAACCCCAATATGGCACCTGGCTCGATGCCAGGTAGTTCAAACTTAGCTGTAAACAAGCCTTATTTGGAAGTGCTTGATGGATTTGGTGTGCTTCCTCCTTCTGAGACCTATCCTGGATTGCCAGGTGGCATGAGCTGATTGGGCTGTGAGAGCATATTTAAGGGCTTACTGGGGATGGGCGAAGCGGAAGCTGATGTACAAGGTTCCTGAATAAACTGCTTGAAGAAGAGTCATGGTCATGTTTCCTTGCTGGCCGAGGTAGACGCAAACAAGTGGTGACCCATACAGGGAACCTCTCAGTGGGTGAACGGCTCAGAACTTCCTGCAGTCAGGGCAGTCGACTGGTAAGTCCCAGGTAAGTTGGGACCAAGTCAAGGCCCTCAGTAAAGAGGCGATAAGGTCTCCAGTAAGGAGCAATAAAGTTCCATGTTCCGACAAAGTAGAAGAAGCAAAAATTGAAAGTATGGGGAGTACAACATCGCAACCTATTTATCCCACTCTTCAAGAGCTGTTGCATTCAAAAGGGTTGAAACTAAAGAAAAGTACATTAGAAAGATTCCTCGGGGAAGTTGAGACAGTAGCTCCCTGGTTTGCCATCTTGGGCAATTTAACTACCAACTGCTGGGACAAACTTGGGAAGGATCTAGATTTTGCCTGGACACAGGGAACACTGAAGTCAGGGACAAGGCCTACTTGGAAACTTGCTCGCAGATGCATAGAGGATCAAAAATGCTGCAAGGCTGTTGAAAAGTTTTCTGATTTTGTGGCCAGAATGGTGGAGGCAGCTGGGAGGGTATTTGGAGACCCTGATACAGCCATGCCCTTGATAAAACAGCTTGTTTCAGAAAAGGTCCAGCAGGGTAGTGTCATTAATTATTTAGGCGCTAAGATAAATAAGGACTGTGTCATGCAGGGAAGGTAAAGGTAAATAGCCCTATTCAGCCATATATAATACAGCTCCAAGAGTTAATTTGGAGGCACTTACAGCCCTTTTACATTCAACATATTAGGGAACATTGTGGGTTGATTCACCTGATGCTGCTGCTGATGATAGTGATGCTGATGATGACGAGATGAAAGTGGACCAGTGGTGGGGAATCCTGTTGGTATTCCCAAAGTCCATGCCAATTAGACACTGGGCTCAAGTTTTTCCTAGGTTTTTTAGTAGCAATTGGTACTGAATCAACGCATTGACCTTGTTCAGGAACAGCTCTATGTTCTGTGGCAGTTGGCACAGCTGGGCTGTGAATGGAATATGACTGACTTGTGCATGACCATAGTATCCTACCAGAATTATTCTTTACCAGCCAATATGTCTAAACAGCTCTCACAGTATCTTTTAGGTAATTGGTCTGGTGACTTCGATAAGTTGATGCACAACCTAAGGCTCTCTATCATGAATGTGAATTCCACCTGGGTCGATGTCTCCGTTGCTAAGGGACTGTCTACATGGATCACCCTAGCCATGAATCATCTGAAAGAATGGGCGGGAATGGGTGTCCTGGGAGGGGTGCTTATCCTAGTCAGTCCCATTGCCTTATGGTGTATCTGCAGGATGAGTGTTACACAGAGGAGAAGTAATGCCATGATTGCACAAGCCTTTGCAGCCCTGGAGGCAGGGCAATCACCTCAGGCTTAAAAGGGCTAAGCAGTCATCACGCTCAGGATGCGAGATGAAGTACTGCACATGAGGCTAGCTACTATCAGCTTCATGGAGGGCAAGTCTGATTGCACATGGGTTGGTATCCTAATCCCAACTCTGAGAAAAGATACTGGACGGGTGTGGAACCAGCTTGGCTGATAACTGGGCATGGAGCCATTACAATTTCCCTTGTTTATTAGAGATCAGACCTCTTCCCTTGCCTGTTGCATTTAAAACATAAAAGGGGGAACTGTGGGAAGCCACAGCCCCAAGATGGTGCTTGGCTGGATGCCAGGTTGTTCAAGCTTAGCTGTAAACAAGCCTTATTTGGAAGTGCTTGATGGATCTGGTGTGCTTCCTCCTTCTGTGCCTATCCTGGATTGCCAGGTGGCATGAGCTGTTTGGGCTGTGAGAGTATATTTAAGGGCTTGCTGGGGCTGGGAGAAGGATGTACAAGGTTCCTGACTAAACTGCTTGAAGAAGAGTCGTGGTTGTGTTTCCTTGCTGGCGGAGGTAGAAGCAACAAGGGAGAATGCCAACTGTTATGTCAACATTGAGGAAACTCTATAGATTAGCATGTCTAATCCCATGAGGGAGATGTAGGGAGATTCAAAAGTCAGGTGGGGTTATGTAGCAGAAAATGAATTAAGCTGATTGCATAACCTTGCAAAAACATTTAATAAAAAGTTTCAATGTATGTGTGGTATATGTATTAATAGGCCTTTTTAAATGATATTTTGTTTTAATTAATTCAAATATTTTCATAAAGGTGTGTGTGTGTATCTAAGTTTGATAAGGACAAAGTGTTTTTCCTGGATTAAATTAAATTATTTTTGTTATTTGTTTATTTCTCCTTTGAACAAAAATACTTGATTTTATTTCAGTGCTGAAACATATTTCCAGATGATCACAGAAACTACTTCCATGGTGAAGTGGTAGTATGAGTCACTCTCCCAGGATTTTCCTGGATGTCAGCCTCTACACCCTAAAGTGACTTTATACAGGTATTTCTTGGTATTTCTTAAGAAGACTGAGGTTAAAAAATAACCAAGAAGGAGGGCAGTCAAAGTTATTACTACAGATTATGTATATATGCCTGTGTATTTTCATATATTTTTCAAAGTTTTGAAATGTTTATGAGGCATTCTATTTTGATCTTTCACTATGAATCATTTTTTTCTTGCTCTTTAAGACTCACAATTACTGCCAGAGACATGTTGATCTGAATGGCTGGTGCTTCTACCCACAACCCTGATGGCATGGGTGTAGAATAGTTGACTTCACCCATCCTCTGAGCCGAGCAGTTTTAGAATGCAAGACTGACCAGCTCAGCACAGCAGCCATCTAGGCCCACATCCAGAGACTTAAGTTACTCCACCTAATTTCTATGGCATCTATATCCTTATGGAGCCTGTGAAGGAACTGATCCTGTATGGCTTGTGGAAGCTGTGGGATATTCCAGAGGAATTTTGATAAGGATCCCATGATAATGGTATACTAGATCTTGAACCAGACCAATAACTCATTGCAATGAACATATGCAAGTTAGGCTGATTGGACAAAAGGACCCATTTTGTGATACACTATTGCTCTCAGTGCCACAAAGATGAATGGAGAGATTTTGGAGAGGCTGAAGTGAGGGAGGAGTAAAGAGGATTTTGTTACTGTTGGCAAGATTTTAATTTTATTTTATATATTCTTTTAGGGAGGATGCTGCAAGAGTGAAGGGCAGATTTGAGTAGACTGAGAGATGAGTGGAATCAGTGTTCATGATATCCAGTTACCAAAGAATCAATAAAGGAAGTGAAGTATGTTTTTTAAAAAGACTTACAATGAACAGTTGAATTTGTAAAATTGCAAAAACTTTAAGAGCCATCAGATTCATTTTAGTATAAAAGTAGTATTTTTTCTTCAAAGTAAAACCATTTATGAATAGAATCAAACAGACAAATTCCTGGAATTCTTTGTGAGAAATGTGTTAATAGCCATAGTGTATTGTGGCTATAGCTTCAAACATTTGGGTTATTTTGAATTAATATGGTTGCCTAATAAATACTTAGATATAAATTAGTAAGATACATTTTTGATTTGATTTTTATCCCAAAGGTAAAATATTGCTAAACAGTGAAAATATTAAGTTAAAGTCATATTACAGCTTGATAAAATGAAATGTTAGTTCTTCTCTAATTATATTCAAATTTCTTAAGATAAAATACAAGACTTGACATTCTCTCCATATATGCCAAATCCAAAAGGGAATATGTGCTATTTGATCTCCATTTTCCTTTGTCAGTCTGCTCCAGATTCTTTATCATTCTTTTCTTTATTGTTAAATGAAAACCACAAAAGAATTTGTGCTGAGGATAATGAGATATCTGAAATACAGAGAACTTTGTAACAATGTGTTTATAAAACATTTTTTAAATTAAATTTTATATTTTATAAGTACATAGGTTATAAATTATTAAACATCTCTATCATTAGAAGGACATAAATTATATAAAAACCACTGTCATAGCTATTGTCAAAATTCACAAATATTGAAAAGTATAAGTGAATATCATTCAAGAGAGAATGACTCATAGTCATACCTGTATTCACCATTAAGACTTTTTTAGATAATGTTTGGGGATAAGCCTCCTTGACTAGCTCTAAATTGACAGAATCTTTACAATTTGTCCCCTTTTTCTAAGATGTCTTGTGCCTGTCTCGATGACCTTCTTGTCTGAGCACTTCCAACTCAGATGAGCTCATGAAAGGATATGGGAATTTACTACTTAGAATGTTCTCAAATGGCTTTTACAAGTATGTTTATTTATCAAGAATCCAACTCACCCCTGCTAATGGCAGTGAGTAAGAAACTGTTGAGCCTGCTTAGTTTCTGAAGCCTCCACCTTTGTTAAAAGTATGAAAGAACATTCTTTTCTGTAAGCATTTATCTGGAAGACCTGGGAACAAAGCAAAGAAAAAAATGTAAAGTTAAAACATTCAGAACTAAAGATAGGTTCAAATTTACCCTGAAATTATTCTTTATCCATTTCTTTGACATATCATTAACTAGTTATTGTATAACAAATATACTTAACATTTCCTTAGTAAAATCTTAGTAGTGATTTTTATCTAACTTCTAGCCACATAAAAAGACACTTTCATAAGTTAACCATTTTCACAGGCAACCATGTTTCACTTCTTCAATGTTTTATAATTTTAAAACTATGAGAGTTCTATCATTCTACCACTTCCAAATTGACCAAAGGGGTTCATTTATAATTAGCCATTTGTAAATTCTCACAGGACAGACCATTTTGCAGTGCTTGGTATGATATTTAAGATCTCAGGGAAAACGAAGGGAGGAGGGAGAACTGTGGTTGGAATATAAGATGAAATCTAAAAGAATAATTATTTTAAAAAGTAATTTGGGTTTGTTCTTTGAACAACAATAGTGTCACGGTTGCAAGAATGTCACAATAGTGGCACAAAGCTCATGAGAGTAACCAACCAATATCTGATTTGATTAAAGGTCCTCTTCCTGAGAAAGAACCCATATCCAATAATGCTTGGGTAGGTGATCAAGAACCTGAAGCTAGATAGCTCAGGATTACAAACAAAACAAAACAAACCAACAACAACAAAAACAAACAAAAAACCAACTAAAAGAAAACAACCAAAAAGCAAAACAATAAAATAAACAAATAAAACTACTGATATTATATTGTATTCATAAACCAGTGCCTTATTTATCCACCATCAGAGATGCTTCCTCCTGTACCAGACAGAAATAAGCACAGAGATTACACCAGACATTATGCAGTGAGAGAGAAGCTTTGGAACACATAGCCTTTCACGGGAGGTCTCCATTAATTCCCATTCTTTTCAGCTTGGGGAACTCTGCAGAAGAGAAGACAGTGTATAAGAGGGGATGGATGACACCAAGGAAACAAGGATCTCTAAGTAAATATGATCAGTGCTTATATGAACTCATAGACACTGAGACAACATGTAGAGGATCAACATGGGTCTCTATCAGGTCCCCTGCAGATATAGTATGGCTTTTAGTTTAGTGCTTTTATGGGATTCCTGAGTTTGAACAAGTGTGTGTTCTCTTGAGCTCTTTTCTTTCTGTTAGTTTTTTTTCTTTTTTTTTTATAATTTTTGTATAATGTGATAGTTTTTGTTTTTTCTGACTATATTTTATTACTATCCTTTAAAGGTATGTTATTCTATAGAGAAACAGAAATGGAGTGGATCCAGAAGAGAGGGGATGTAGGGAGAATGTGGGAAGGGTAAAAGATGTGAAACATTGACTAGGATAGTGAGGAAAAAAGTCTATTTTCAATAAAGCAAAGAAATAAAATCTTCTTAAAGTTTTTGTTTGTTTTAAATTATATACATTTGTGAATCTTTGTGTGCATACATGAGTGCTAGAGCTGGAGTTACTGGCAGTTCTAAATCCTGATTTGGGTCCTCTGCAAAAGCAATATGCACTCATCACTGTGCAACTATCTCTCAAGCTCCTAGATGCTTTTGTTTTTTTATATAACTATTGGTAGCAAACTGCTATGAAATGAAATCTGGGCTGTTTTGACTAGTAATTTTTCTAACTTTGAAGTAGATTTAGTCTAATCACAGCTAGAGTATATCTATAACCAAAGAAGTGGACATAACACTTGGGATAGTTATCAAAAAAGGAGATGTTTATACACATAAAAGAATTGCAACACCACTCCCTCCCCTGGGCTGCACATTCTACCCTATAACTTTGGCAAAAGACTTCTGCTTTAACAGGGTCCAGGCTGGATCGAGACACCCAAGGTAAAAAAAAAAACAAAAAAACAAAAAAAAACCAACCAAACAAACAAAAAAAAACCCTCCCACTACCTGCTACTTTCCCTAAAGCCTGACCAACATCCCTAGACTACAGCTCCTCCACTGGGATCTATATTCTGGTCTGCAGCTTCAACAGAACAACTCTGCTTTACTGGAGTCCATGATGTAACAAGAGTCCCAGAAGCCAGCCAGGTTCCAGGAACTTCAGAGGAGACAATGGTACTTGGAACCAGAGGCAACATTTGCACATACAACCCAAGCACAGATACCCTACTGGACCTGAATATTCACTAGTCACCAAAACCCATGCCACTTAGACCAGATCCAAGGAAAGAATTCCACCAATCCAACAAATACAATGCAGGAATCAACACCTATACCTATACCTATACCTATAGCCATCCCAATTTAAAATGTCTGCATAAGAACATAATCAACATCAAAAAGGGGAATATTGGACCACCAGTGTCCAACTCTTCTATGACAGCAATATCTAAACATTCTAATAGAAAGATGTTAAAGGCAGCTTTATGATGATAGAGGTCTTTATAGAAGAAACATAAAAACATCTCTTAAAGAAATTGAGGAAAAGACAAACAAATTGGAGGAAATTAATAAATCCATTAAATAATACCAAGAAAACACCCAACCAAACAACCAAGCAAAAAACAGTTGAAGGAAAATTCAAGACTTGAAAATGAAAACAGAAGCAATAAAGAAAACACAATCTGAGAGAATGCTGGAAATAGAAAATCTGGGTAAACAAACAGGAAGTACAAATTCAAGCATCAATAATAAGGGATAGACATGAGAATTTCAAAGCAAATGTTAAATCAGAAAAAAAAGAAAAAAAGAAAACACCACCACCAACAAAAACAAAAGTAATTGTAATAAAAAAAATCCATAAATTTAGGACACTGTGAAAATACCAACCCTGAGAAGAATAGAAATATAAAAGGCCCAAAACATATGCTCAACAAAATCACAGAAGAAAATTGTCCAAACATAAAGAAAGAGATGTTTCTGGAACACCAAACAGATTGGATCAGTAAAGGAAGTCCCCTTGACATATGATAATCATAAGAGTAAACATACAGAAGAAAAAGAGAATAGTAAAAGTTGCAAAGGAAAAAGGCCAAATAACATATAAATGCAGACCTATTAGAATTACACCCACCCTCTCAATGGAAACTGGACAGATATTATGCATACATTAAGAGACCAAGGATGCCATAATACTTTACTCAGAAAAACTTTCAATCACCAAAGATGGAGAAAACACGATATGTCATGACAAAGTCAAATTTAAACAATATCTATCCACAAATCCAGTCCTACAGAAGTACTAGAAGGAAAACTCGAGTCAAAGGAAGCTAACTACTATATAAAACTCAGGTAATTAGTAATCACACACCAGTAAAACACGATCAATGGAAACACACACATACACACACACACACACACACACACACACACACACACCACCAATAAAATAACAGGAATTAACAATCATTAGTCAATATCAGTTAATTCAATTCCCCAATAAAAAGGCACAGACTAATGCTAAAATAAGCTCCATCCTTCTATTGCATACAAGAACCACTCCTCATCACCAAAGATCTATGTTACTTCATGGTGAGGTGCTAGAATCAAAGCAAATGAACATAAGAACTGTTGTAGCTATTCTAACATCAAAATAGACTTCTAACCATATTAGCCAAGAGATGGACAATGATATTTCATACTCATCCAAGAAAATATCTGTCAAGATGACATTGTAATTCTTAACATATATGGTACCCACATTTGTACAATAAATATTACTAAAGCTTTAATCACCCATCAAACTTTATACAATAATTGAGAAAGATTTCAATATCCTACTTTCACCAAGGACAGGAAATTTAGACAAAAACAAACAGCTGAACAAAAGCAACACCAGAAAAAAGAGAAGTAATGGAGTTAACATATGTAATGACTAAAATGTACCTAATGAGTATTTACCGAGCACTTCACCCAAACACAAATGAATAAACTTTCCTCTTAATTCATGGGATATTCTCCAAAATTAACCATATACTTGATCATAAAACAATTTTCAACATATACGAGATAATTGAAATAACCTTCTGTACCTTATCAGATCTCCACAGATTAAAGTTGGATTTCAAAAAACAGAAACAACAGAAAGCCTACAAACTCATGGAAACTGAACAACTCTCTACTGAATCACCACTGGGTCAAGGAGGAAATAAAGAGAGAAGTGGAAGACTGCATAGACTGCATAAAATTCAATGAAAAAGAATGTACAGCAGACCCAAACAGATAATACACAATGCAGCTGCTATTAGGAGGATGTTTCATAAGGAAATTCATAAAGTATTTGTAAAGATCTCATACTAGCAACTTAACAACACACACGAAAGCTCTAAAACAACAACAAAAACATACCCTAGAGGAGTAAAAGGCAGTAAATGACCAAACAGAGCTGAAATAAATAAAATGGAACCAAATAGAACAATACAAAAATGCAGTGAATGAACCCCACTCAGAGGGACCTGGGGGTAAAACAAAGCATCCCACATGGGACACTGTTCCTGTCTTGCCCCTTGACCTTCTGGTCCAGCCCAATTCACCCTTTTTGAGTACCCTGACCTGATGTGGCCAGACTCTTCCTACCACTGAATTACCCAGAGGGAGCTGGAGGCATAACAAAGCATCTATCATTGGTCACCATTCCTATCTTGCTCTTGCAACCTGCAGGAGAAAGTAGAGAAAAGAGCCTCAAACTCATAATCACCAGAAGATGGAGAGACCCCACCTGTACCTCCTGGAAGAAGAAATGTGAAGACAGTATTAGAGCACATCCGATAACAGAAAGACTTATATGACACCACCAGAGTGTATGAATTCAATGGCAGCAAGACCTGAACATCCCAATGCAGATGAAGCAGAACAGAATGACCTTAAAAACAACTTCACAAAAATAATAGAGGCCATCAAAGAGACTATGAGAAAATTCCTTAAAGAAGGAAGAAAAAACACCCCCCATGCAAGAAATCAACAAATCTCTTAAAGAAAGCCAAGATAAAACAATCAAACATATGAGGGAAAGAATTCAAACAGTTGAAGACCTGAAAACTGAAACAGAGACAATAAAGAATACACAAACTGAGAAAACGCTGGAAATAGAAAAGCTGGGTAAAGAATAGGAACTTTACCCAGATGCAAACGTAAACAGCAGAATACAAGAGATTGAAGAGAGAATCTCAGGAGCTGAGGATAAACTATAGGAAATAGATTCATCGACCAAAGAAAATCTTATATCCAACAAATTCCTAACATAAAATATCCATGAAATGTGGGACACCATGGAAAGACCAAACCTAAGAATAATAAGTATAAAAGAAGATGAAGAAACCAAGCACAAATGTTCAGAAAACATATTCAACAAAATCATAGAAGAAAACTTTACCCAACCTGAAGAAGGACATGCCTATGAAAGGACAAGAAGCTAATTGAACACTAAATAGACTGGAAAAGTCCCTTTGCCACATAATAATCAAAACACAAAACAAACAGAATAAAGTAAAGAATGTTAAAAACAGTGAAGGAAAAAGGCCTATTAACATACAAAGGCAGACCTATCAGAATTAAACCTGACTTCTTCATGGAAACTCTGAAAGCCAGATGGTCTTGGGCAGATGTTCTGCAAATACTGAGAACAGAGATTCCTGCCCAGTCTACATACCAGAAAAACTCTCAATCACTATAGATGGAGAAAACAAGATATTCCATGACAAATCCAGATTTACACAATATATATATATATATATATATATATATATATATATTATATATATATATATTTATATATATATTGATGGGAGATGTTATTCTGTAAATATGTTTTTCATACTGGTTAATTAATGAAGCCCTGTTGCCCAATAGAAAAGGAAGATAGGAGGGACTAAGAAACTAGGAGGAAGGAGGAAGTAGTAGGGAGGAGTCAAGATGGAGACCAGGGAGGAAGGAAGATGCCAGCCATGGCTCCCGGATAACATGAGCCACGTGGAAATAATTAGATAAGTAGAAATGGGTTAATAATTAAGACAGAGCTTCCCCATAAACAATAATGGTAACTGGCCAACAGGATTGAATCAAATACGGAGTCTCTGAGTGTTATTTGGGGCTGCTGCGGCTGTGGGCCCAGACCGGCAGCAGGCGGGCTGGCGGGGTGGCAGGCTGGCAGCCGGCAGGAAAAACCTGCTGTAACATATATATCGACAAATCCAGCCCTACAGAAAGTTCTGGAAAGAAAACCCCAAGCTAAGAAAGTTAACTACACTCACAAAAACATAGGCAATAGATAATCCCACTTTACCAGAAGCAAAAAGAAAAAGCAGGAAGAAAGTCTACGCTCAGTGCCCTCTCTAACAACAGAACTAAAACAAACAAGAATTAAAAAACAATGGTCTTAATTTCCCTCAATGTCAATGGTTTTAACTCACCTATACAAAGACACAAGGTAACAGAATGGATGCTAAGACAGAATTTATCTTTCTGTGGAATATAAGAAACACAGATCTACTTCAAAGACAGATACTACCTCAAAGTTAAGGGTTGGGGAAAGACTTTCCAATCAATTGAATCCAAGAAACAAGCAGGTGTAGTTATCCCAATATCTAACAAATTAGTCTTCAAACTAAAATCAATCAAATGAAATGAAAAATGACATCTCATGTTCTTCACAGGACAAATTAATCAGGATGAAGTCTCAATTCTGCACATCTATGCCCCAAATACAAAGACACCCATATTTGGAAAAGAAATATTATTAAAATTCTAATCTCACATAAAACCTCATGAAGATGCAACATACCCAAACTTATATGACACTTTGAAAAGAGTGCTAAGAGGAAAGTTCATAGCACTAAGTGCCCACATGGAAAAACTGGAGAATAATCACATTAAAGAATTAGCAGCACAACTGAAAGCTCTATTACAAGAAGAAGCAAACTCACTCTTGAAGAGTAGAGGCTAGGAAATAATCAAATTGGCTAAAATTAATAAATTAGAAACAAAGAAAACAATACAAAGAATCAATGTATCAAAGAGTTCCTTCTTGGAGAAAATCAACAAGATAGACAAACCTTTATCCAAACTAACCATAATATAGAGAGAACATGCAAATTAACAAAATCAGAAGTGAAAAGGGAACATAACAAGAGACACTGAGAAAATCCAGAGACTTTTTAGGTTATACCTTGAAAACCTGTGCTCCACAAAATTAGAAAATTTAAAGGAAAAAAGATGGACAATTTTCTGGATAGGTATCACAAAAATTAAATAAATAACAAATAAGCAATTTAAATTGACCTTTATCCCCTACTGAAATAGAATGAGTCATCAAAAGTCTCCCAGACAAAAAAGGCCCAGGGCCAGATAGCCTCAGTGCAGAATTCTACCAGAAATTCAAGGAAGAGTTAATACCAATACTCCTCAAATTTTTCCACACAACAGAAACAGAAGATTCATTACCAAACTCTTTTTATGAGCCATAATCACTTTGGTTCCCAAGCCACACAAAGACACAACTAAGAAGGAGAACTACAGACAATATCCCTCATGAACATCGATGCAAAAATACTCAATAAAATACTGGCAAATCTAATCCAAGAACACATCAGAGAAATCATCCACTATGACCAAGCTAGCTTTATCCCAGGAATGCATGGATGGTCAATATATGAAAATTTGTCAAGGTGACCCACCATATGAGCAAAATGAAAAAGAAAAACCATGTGGTCCTCTCATTATATGATGAGAAAGCCTTTGACAAAACCCAATACCCCTTCATGATAAAGGTCTTGCAGAGATCTGTGTTAACAGGAACATTCCTAAACACAGGCAAAACAATATACAGTAAACCAACAACCATCAACAAACTAAAGAAGAGAAACTCAATGTGATTTGTCTAAAATCAGGAGCAAGACCTGGTTGGCTGATATACATAGGAAGTCTTCCCTTTTCTGAAAAGAAAAGAGAAGGAATGAATGGGGATAGAGAGGAATTTAGGGGGAGTAGTGTGGGAAAAGAGGAGAAAGAGGGAAAACTGTGATTGGGTTGTGAAAAATGATTGATTACATCATCAATTAAAATAAAAGATTTGACTATTCATTATCTTCATCGCGATTCCATTTTGTGTTAAATTTCTTTGAATTACAACAGTGTTTTAGTAATTACAAATGTCAATAAATAAGTGTTTATCAAATAATAACGACAACACCCAAACACACATGCACAAACAAGATTTGAGTATTAAAGTAAAAAAGATGGACCAGCAAGATGAACAAGTAAGAGCACCTTCTGCCATGCATAAAGGCTTGTGTTCTCGTGGTATGAGTGTGCATCCTATAGATGTATGCCCAAGAGTAGTGTTGCTGGGATTTGAGGTCGGTTGATTCCCAATTTTCAGAGAAACTACAAAGCAGCTGTACAAGTTTGCATTCCCAACAGCAAAGGGGAAGCCATTGCTGATTCAAAGTCAGAGTTTGAAGCAACTTCAGTCTATACTTAACTCCACAACCTCAAAGTTCAGCCAATTGTTTACTGTCCGAGAACCCTCACAAATACGAAACTGAAGAAATTGGCTCCTCAGTGGCTACTGTTGCTCTGCATCTGGTAGCAGGATCACCCACAGGAGTTTCTTTTAATTAGAATGCTCTGGTCAAGTAAATCAAAGAGATTTAAAGTGTTTTGTCTCCTGCAGGAGCAACAGAACTGATAGTTATAGCAAGGGGTGAGGATCAGAGGTAAGCAAGACATCATGCATTCCGTATCACACACAAGTAGACATTTACTAAAAGGAGTTGCTGATGGAGAGACTCCAGCATGCTGCCTGAGGAACCCTTCAGCATGCTTTAGTTTGCACCTCAATCCTCAGGCCACAAGGGATGCAGCTCCTACTGGCTAAGTAGCTGGTGGCCATGGGCTTCCCTGAGCCCCCTACTTAGGCCTTCCTTTGTAAGTTTCTGAGTTGCCTCACTTGGGACTTTACACACAAAACTCTTGAAAACTGAAGCAAGTGAAAGTGGTCCTTGGTGGATTCCATGGCAGGTTATGGTGACTGAGGTGGAAAGACAAACATGCCAGGCAGGCAAGCAGGCAGGCAGGCAGAGCTTAAGTGAGAAGTTTTATTAGAAAGGGAGGGGGGAGGAGGAAAGAGAAAGGCGATAAAGAAACACAGAGTCAGAGAGAGGACAAAGACAAGAGGGAGACAGGAAAAGTACTATCTGCCCCAGGGAAACAGCAGGAAAGAGAGAAGGAACAAGAACAGGAAAGAGAAAGTGGAAAGAGTTCATAAGTGGGCAGGAGTCTTTGTTTTAATAGAGTCTTTTGCACATGCATGCAGACTATGCAATCATGTACCTCGTGAATGACCAGAGCACTGCCTGAATTGAATGCATTTTGCCAGGTGATAGGGGCAGGCCAGTGTAATGCCTGAATTCTTACAGGAAAGACCTTTGAATTCATAGAGATGCTTTCTTTCTTCTTTCCTCTCTTTCTTTCTTCCTTCCTTTCTTTCTTTCTTTCTTTCTTCCTTTTTTCTTCATTCCTTCCTTCTTCCTTCCTTTCTACCTTTCTTTTTTTGATAATTTTTAAATTTAAATTTGATACAAGCTTGTTTTACATGCCTGTCCCAGTTCCTGCATCATTCCATCCTATCCTGTTCCTGCCACCAACCCTCATCCAATCCCCTTTCTGCTCCCTAAGGAGCAGACTTTATTGGGAAGTCTCAAAGTCTGTCATCATTTGGAGCAGGGCCTAGGCTCTTCTTTATGTCATTCTGCATTGAGTGTAATTTCTGTTTTGTTTGCACTGTTCAAAATTAAGAGTTGCACTGTAGGCTGAGAATCCTTTTCTCTATGTCTAAAATCCATGTATGAGTGAGTACATTCCATGTTTGTCTTTTTGTGACTGGATTACCTCACTCAGGATGGTTTCTTCTAGTTCCATCCATTTCCCTGAGAATTTCAGGATCCCATTGTGTTTTTCCACTGAGTAGTACTCCATTGAGTAAATGTACCACATTTTCTCCATCCATTCTTCAGTTGAGGGACATCTAAATAGCTTCCAGGTTATGGCTATTACACATAATGCTGTTATGAACATAGTTGAACAGATTTCTTTGTAAGAATGTGCATCTTTTGGGTACATGTCTAAGAGTGCATGTACTGGATCTTGATGTAGACTGATTCCCATTTTCCTGAGGAATTGACATACTGATTTCCAAAGTAGCTGTAGGAGTTTGAACTCCCATCAGCAGTGCAGGAGTGTGCCCCTTTCTCCACATCCTCTCCAATCCTCTCCAGCATAATGTGTTTTTTTTTTTGTTTTTTTTTTTTTAGCCATTCTGATCAGAGCCCATACTACATAGAGATATACTTTCTCTTCTCAGCCTAGACACATGGCAGAGGGCCTAGGCCCTGCTCCAAATGATATGGCAGATACATCAGACTCCCCATGGAAGGCCTCACCCTCCCTAGGGAGCAGAAAGGGGATGGGCTGGGGTTTGGTGGGAATGATAGTTAGGAAGGGAGGGTGAGGGAACTGAGATTGACATGTAAAACAACCTTGTGTAAAATTTAAATTAAAAAGAAAAAAAAAGAAATCCACAGTATAAAAGAAAAAACAAAAAGGAAATTAAGAGTACATTTAGTTATTTAGTTCACTGCAAGGTAGCAATACTGGGACAGGGAAAAAGGTTTGCAACACTGTCCTCTATCACCCCTTGTGAAGCAGCAATGTAAAGCACTACTGATGCCTTGGAGTCATAATTCTAAAGTATAAATCGAAAGGAAGATAGATGTTAGATAGGCAGACAGATAGTCAACATAGATTCTAAAAATAATTTAGGTTTTGCTTTACAGTTTTAATAATATTTAGTATGTTAAGGAACAGGAAATGAAAAGTCAAGCTGGTTATTATTATTATAATTTGACATTCTTAAAGATAAATTCAAACATCAAATTTACTAGGGATTTTTGATAAAAGCTAAGATTTTTCATCTCATTCAAAGTTGTCAGCATATATTATTTATTATTCAGGGTAGTATAAAAGTTAATTTCACTTGTTATGAATTTTTTCTTGACCCTTACTTTTATTCCTTTCATAGTACTTCTACATAATGAGAGTCTTTCTACTTTTTAGACCTAGTAAATATACAATGAGGGAAAAGTAATTGACTTTTTTCAATGACTTCAGAAAAATCTTTATATTCCTTGACATTTAATGTTTACTAAATTTTTTAATACTCAAAACATAAGACAAAATCCAGTGAAGGGAAAACACTATTTAAAACATTCTTTCAAAAATAGTGTGGAGCCTTGCTTAGGGCTCACTAATTGTAGTGGAAGGTCTATAGTGAGCTTTCCAGTGCCAGCACTCACTCCTATTTTGTTGAGTGAATTTTAAATCCAGACAAGTACATGCTGGCTACCTACTTCCATTCTACTACAGCTCAAGTGTGTACATCTTTCAGCTTGAGTTGTTATAGTAGCTTGCAAAGCTAAGAGCTGAATAGAAGTATTGATGCTTTTTCTCTCCCAAAAGTCTGCATATAACCTGAGACATTATATAAGCTGGCCATGAGAGCTTTTCTAAACAAGTACTCACTTGATTTCTTCAAGCCCTGTGATCAAAAAGTGTGGTATATTCAGCAATCATCATTTCCCCTCATGTTTGGCGGGCAATCAAGTACAACAGCAATAGAGTAAGTGTCTCTTGGATGTTTTTACCAACAACTTGATCATAGGTATCACATGCCTTGAACTGGACTTATCAGTTCATGGTCTCTAGTTGCTGTAGTAATAGATTACTTTTCAAATATTTGTCCTTATATACATAGAACAGCCCAGCTTTTATTCCTTACTGGAGAAACTTCTTTTTGCAGAACACACAGAGAACCACAGATGATAAAAGTGACTGGAGTGCTAATCTTGAATAGGCCATCTATCATACACCCCTTTTTTCAAGGCTGAGAGACATAATTGAAAAGGGAGTGCAGAAATCATTAAAAGCCAGTGGATGGGTGTTACAGCAGGTTTCCCCGCCGGCTGCCGCTGGTTCTGCCGCCATTGTCCTGCAACCACGTGTGCCACAAATAACACTCAGAGACTCTGTATTTGATACAATCCTGTTGGCCAATTACCATTATTGTTAATGGGCTAGCTCTGTCTTAATTATTAACCCATTTCTACTTATCTAAGTATTTCCACGTGGTCGTCTTATCGGGGAGCCGCGCGGCAGGCGTCCTGCTCCTTCCTGGGCTACATCTTGACTCCACTACTTCCTCTCTCTTCCTCCTGGTCTCCTAGCCCCGCCTATCTAGTTTTCTATTGGCCACAGTGCTTTATTAACCAGTATGAGAAACATATATACAGAATAACATCTCGGGGTAGGACTGCTATGAAATAGTATCATCTGGACACAGTAGAAAGTTGTACTTGTGAACTATCAGCATCTATGGTTGCTCATAAGTCTTGTAAATCTTTCAGCATGGATGAGTTGAAGTAGAAGTCCCTATTCCTTGAGTAGCTGCAGGTAGGTGATGGCTTCTGGGCAAAGTAAGTCAGTTTTCTTTAGGAGTGGAATCCCTGGTAAGATGTACACATGCACATGCTATAGTAGGCCACATGTATTTGGGCAACATTAAATTGATTCAGTAGCTTACACACACACACACACACACACACACACACACACACACACACACGCGCACACACACGCACACGCACGCACACACGCTGTAAATTTATGATCTGAAGTTAGAAGGAAGATATATGAAAGAAATATTGATGGGGTTGGCATAAGGAGTGAAAGGTAGATTTGCCAAAATAAATTTGCATTCATGTATAAAAAACAGAAAACAAGGAAAAGAACAGTAATGCTGTAATGCACACAATATCAGACAGTCAGACAATATCATCATCGTGAACATATCCATATAACCTCCCTGAAATCCTTCAGTAATTCATTGAAGATAACCGTATAGATGTAGCTTCCTTTTTCCCAGACCAAATATAGTAACATTAAACTTTATAATTGTAAAACAGTTCTGAGATTTACCAGAATATTTCCCACACAATGAAAGCATCTTTGTGCAGAGATAAAAGTGATTGTCAGATTTAGGTGATATAAATTTTATGTCTCAGGATTAAATCACTAAAAATTTTCACATCAAAAATTACTTGAAGTTTTTCTGATCTCTACTAATATGACAGCTTCCCTTTGCACAGTCAAATGTGTATGAATACACTTCTGAACACTGAAAATAATATAAATTCTAGCCATTATTTAAGATAAAGTTTGGACACCTACTTTGGATATATTGATGCCTATTTTGCAGGGGCTCTTTTTATATACAAGAAATTCAGAGGGCAAATAGTCATGCAACCTGTTCATATGGTATCATACTCTACAATAGAACAAAGAAATTCTAAAAGGCTAAGAGTGGCATTTCAAGGAATGATTTTGACAAACCTTCACTCATTCACTGGTGAAATCTGAGACCAAAGTAGAAGAAAAGTTGGTCATATCTTGGCAGCTCAAATTTTAATTAAAAAGGTTAAGGGACAACAGTAATTACACTTTCTCTTGATGATTGGGAGTTGATCTACAAAGGTTAAAGGATGATTGTCAATAGTTGTATTTGTGATCCAGGATGGAGAGTTTTTGATTATTAAGAGATTTCTTAATAACGGGAGATTAGCCATTACATTTGCATCAATATAAAGGATGAAATCATTTTTTATTTTTTCCTCTTTGACTAACATCAATGGAATCAGTCTTACAAGGATTATTCTATATGTATTAGTTTATTTTGCACTTCTACACTAGAAAATAAAACACGAGACTACTTAACTTTATAATGAAATGCTTATATTAATCACCATTTTAAAGGATCATAGGCCTGTGACTGAATGGGTTGCTCACTGGAAGATTTCTAACACTGTACAGGCATTCTAATACAAGCAGTTTGATAAAGAGAGAAAGTGAGAGATAAAGAGAGAGAAGGAGAGAGAGAAGGAGAGAGAGAGAGAGAAGGAGAGAGAGAGAGAGAAGGAGAGAGAGAAGGAGAGAGTGAGGGAAATAGAGAGATATCTTTTGGTCCTGATTTATCACCTTTGACTTATAAAGTCAAGGTGGGAAGAATTCTAATGGCTTTTTCTAGTGCTCATTATTTCCCCACAATCCCTGCTCTATATATCAGTTATTTAAGTTGTTACACTCTGAATTACCTAGATGGGAGGATTAAATTCCAACACATAAACCCTTGGAGGAAACACTAAAACCATATCCAAAACACCTTTACATATGTGAAAGCCATGCTTCTTTTTCCTTCAAATCTTTATTGTCAAACATGCAGGTCATCTGTTGAAGGTTTAATACTCTTGTATCCAAAGAACACACTTTGACCCTATTCATTAAGTACAGTTCTGTTTCAGAACATGCACTTACATGTTTGATGAATGCATGGCTGAGTAAACTCTTAGCCAGGATATTGTTTCAGCATGTTTTCCTGAAGGCTAGCCCTTATGGAAGCCCTATTAAAGTTGGGGCCCAGACACAGGGACCATCCTTTAGATCTGTGTTTTTAACTTCCTTTGATATTGCTATATGTAAATTAGTACAGGCTGAAAGTAGACTTTCTTTTTTAGTATCAGAGCAACACTGTTGGCTCATCTTGAGTTTGTGGTCATATAAAATCTTGGACCTTTCTGTGAACTCTCTTCATTCCTGACAACCAACCCATATATTACATTCAGAAGAAAAATGGTCTCATCTTTGAGCAGTTATGTCCTGTACTTAGAAAATTATCTTTTGAACTTCAAATCAGGGCCACATGTTTTTCTGTTAAACTTCATCTTGCTGCTGTAAGTTCATTCTATCAAATGCATTGTGCCTTCTAAATTTATCATCCTACATTCTGGCGACCCTACACTGCCTTCTGCAGGCTTGACAAGTATATCTGTGTCAGCCATTGAAGAGTAAAAGCCAGTCCCTGTGGCATACTTCATTCTATGAGGTTTAACACAGACCCACTCAGCTTGATGAATTTGATATATTTTTGTTAAGCAACTATGAATTAGGGCAACCATATAAAAACATAACAAATAAAAAATATAGAACTATTATATTCTCTTGACCTGGGAACCTAGCACTATATCAAATTTAGTGTGGAGTGAAGGACTAAGTTTAGGTTTACAACTGAGCTTCATATTTACATTGTTCTGTTCTACATTGCTGGATTCTCAGTGTTGACTTCTCTGAGAGTCAGTCTCCATATTTGCTAGTAAGATGATGTTCTATTAGTTGAGAAGGTACATATTTTATGTTAATGACAGCTCTCGACTTGATTTAGAAGTGAATAAACTGGCTGATTGTTTATGAAGGACAAAAACAATTTTATTTTGCACTGTGAATATCTTAAACCTTTTAAGAGTTTGCTGGTCAGTTTGTATTTCTATTTCATCTGATGACAATGTGGCTGATAGTTATGGAATGTACCTTACACTTCAGTCCTTAATATTATTATATCCAGACATGGATATCTGCTCCCTCAGGGAGATTTTGACAGCAACCATGTCCACCTTCATGGAGCTCAGAATCAAAGCCAAGATGCCCATTGTGGGCCTGGGCACCAGGCAGTCTCCCCCAGGCAAAGTTAAGGAAGCTGTGAAGATGGCCATTGACGGTGGTTATCAATATATTGACTGTACATATGCATATTACAATGAGCATGAACTAGGGGAAGCCATTCAAGAGAAGATCAAAGAGAAGGTTGTGAACCAAGAGGACCTCTTCATTGTCAGCAAGCTGTGACCCACCTGCTTTGAGAGAACACTGCTAAAGGAGGCCTTCCAGAAGACCCTCATGGACCTAAAACTGGACTATCTGGACCTCTATCTTATTCACTGGCTGCAGGGGCTTTATCCCGGAAAGGAGTTATTCACAAAAGATGATCAAGGCAACATTCTCACCAGCAAAATAACATTCTTGGATGCCTGGGAAATCAAGGGAGAACTGGTGGATGACAGATTAGTGAAGGCCCTGGGGTTTCCAACTTCAATAACTTCTAGATTGAAAGGAAATGAACAAGCCTAGATTGAAATATAAGCCAGTGACCAACCAGGTCGAGTGTCACCCATACCTCACTCAGAAAAAACTGATCCAATATTGTCACTCCAAGGGTATTACTGTCACAGCCTACAGACCCCTGGGCTATCCTGTTAGGCCTTGGGCCAAGCCAGAAGACCCTCCACTCATAGAGGACCCAAAGATCAAAGAGATACCTGCAAAGCACAAGAAAACCTCAGCCCAGGTTCTGATTCTGTCCCATATCCAGAGGAATATGGTGGTGATACCCACGTCTGTGACACCTGCACATATACATGACAACTTTCAGGTCTTTGACTTCCAGTTGAGTAACCAGGAGATGGCCACTGTCCTTGGCTTCAACAGAACCTGGAGGGTCTGCCTGCTGCCTGAGAAAGTAAACATGGAAGAATATCCCTACGATGTGGAATATTGAAGCTAAATCACTTGAGGGGCTTCCCTCTGCTGATACACAGGCCACTTATTCCTGGAGTGTCATTTGAGCCAAGCCTGTCCAACACCATGCTCCAGGCAACACTGTACTTAAATCCTCATGCTGATCCAGGGCAGACTCTGGGAATCAAATAGGCATTTCTTTCACTGATTTGATTTGATGGAATGTCTGTCAAACATCAGGAACTCTGGTAACACTGGAGGACATCAGGATAAAACAATAAAAATCACATTAACAAACATAAAATTATATTATCATATCCATGCATTTCTAGGTTACTGTTGGATTGTATTTTTTTGGAGTGCTTAACAACAGATGCCAATTGTATTATGAAATCAAAAGAGGGTGTTGGATTAGCTGGGATAGAGTTACAGAAGATTGTAAGATGCTATGTGGGGGAATAGTAATTGAGCATGGATTCTCTGTAAAGCACCCAGTACTCTTAATCACCAAGCCATTGCTCTAGCCCCAGGGAGGAATACTATTACTAAAAATGATGGGGCAAGTCAAATTTGTTTAATGTCCTATGTTCATGTCCTTACTCTAGAATAGTAGAGACTATAGTTTACCTTGGGGTGACAACAGTCAAATGCAGGCTAGCAGAGACTGCCTAACAGTGCTCTCACTTAAACATGAAGCATAACATAATGCAAATGCATGGTAAAATTGAAAAAAGAAAAGTTTATACCATGGAGACTAGGTTCATACTATGTATGAAATTTTCCATGGAAGAAGCAAATAGGACCAGCCACTTACTGGCACATGGTTGGGCTAGTGGTAGCTATCAAGGGGGTTCAATCCTCTTCTGAACACAGGCAATGTAGGGATGGCATGTTGGAGAGAGTCTAGTTGGGTGACAAGTAATGTAGAGAAACTTCTGGTATATTAAATGAGTGCTATGCCATTGTTGGATACAACATGGAGGTGTGGGGTATCAGCCTGAAGATAGCATTCTCTGTGTCCCCCACAGTGGTTAACCTTAGTAACATGTGAAAGTTTCCTCATGGCCACTGCCTAGGACACTTAATATTATTATATCCAGACATGGATATCTGCTCCCTCAGGGAGATTTTAACAGCAACCATGTCCACCTTCATGGAGCTCAGAATCAAAGCCAAGATGCCCATTGTGGGCCTGGGCACCAGGCAGTTTCCCCCAGGCAAAGTTTTAAAAAAGAACCTAGAAATAAACTGAACAACACAGATAAAAGACCCCCAAAATGAAAATTTTAAGACACTGGAGAAACTGAAGAAGATACTAGAAGATGAAAATAATTTTCATGGTCATTAATTATCAGAATTAATGTTGCCATGGAAGGTAATACTAAAAGTTTCCACAAAATCAAGCTAATTGCCATCAAAATTTCAACTACATTTTTCCACAAATCGCTAAATAACAACATTTCAATTCAAATGAAAACATAAAAATCATAAATAAAATAAACCCAAACAGAAATAACAATGTTGAAGGTATTACAATTCCTAATATCAAATTATAGTAGAGAGCCACGGTAACAAAAACAGTTAATAACAAAGAAAACAGGGTATCTACATGTAGAAAAATGAACCTAGATCAGTTTCCCCGATCCTTCAGTAAAATCATGTCAAAACAACCTTAAGCAACTTGTGAAACAACAAATTTTCTTGTGAAAACATTTATCTCAAGAGAAGGCACAGGAAAATTTTTCTAACCAGAACTCCAATAGCAAAGAAAACACATAAAATATATAAATAATCACCAGCAAAAAATATAAAAAAAAACTTTACAAATCCAATCAATAATCAACTCAACACATAATCTTCAAAATAAGAATTAGAAAAAGCCAATGCATATTTGAAAAGTTGTTCAAGGCATTAGGGAAACAGATAAATTTCCTTTAAGATCAGGGGCACCTTTCTCAGAATGACTATCATCAAGAAAATAAAAATGATGATAATGTGACAGAAACGATGTGAGTAGAGAGCAGCCATTTAAGCTGCAGGAGAGAGTGTAAAACTGTGCACTCACTATATCAATATGAAAGAACAGTTTTCCAAAACAACTACAACTAGAATTACCATGCAACCCACCTATCCCACTCCTTGGTGTGCAGCCAAAAACCTATAGGAGGAGTACAAAGGGATCCTTGCACATCTAGGTTTATTCTCACACAGCTGATAATCATTAAGAAATTGAGCCAGTCTGGATACCTGACCACAAATGAAGACGAAGAAAAAGTGGTGGCTATACAATAAAATTCTCATATGTGAAGACAAATAGTTATTACGTTTGGAAGAAAACAGAAGATCAAGTCATTATATTAAGTGAAGTAAACGAGACCCAGAAAGATTAAATAACACATAGCTTATCTTATATGTGGAAACTCAATTAAAGAGTGTGTGTGTGTGTGTGTGTGTGTGTGTGTGTGTGTGTGTGTGAGAGAGAGAGAGAGAGAGAGGAGAGAGAGACTGTGTGTGTGAGGGATTGTGTGTGTGTGTGTGTGTGTGTGTGTGTGTGTGTGTGTGTGTGTGTTATGTGTGTGTGTGATAAAGGTAGACACTGAAAAGCAAAGAGAAAATGGTTATGGTGGTTGGAATGGCAGAGGAAAAGAGAATGTAATGTAAATGTATTTGACACAAAAACAGAAAGGGTTTTTGACATATTGGAAGAGAAAGGAATCCAGCAAGAGAGGAGCAGAAATATAGAAGTAGCTATTGGGGACATGGATTAATAAATGTAAAGCACATATGACTGTGGCATACCTTTTTGCTTTTTACATGCTAATAATGATAATAGATCTAATATTTATACTAATAAATCATTCTGTTTCTTAAAGTAATCTTAAATTCTATGGGATTTTTTTCTTATTTGACATATTGATCCCAGTTCTCTCCCTCTCCCTCCTTCCTTCTATCCCTCTTTATGGGATTTTTATTAAAAGGTGTATGTTGGTATGCCTAATATGTTAGATTTATAATGTTCTCAAATATAAACTTTCTGATTTAATCATCAAGAATGGAAATTTTAAATTGCACAGATTATGTTTAAATAGGGTATAATATATAATGTCTTCTGAACACGACCAGTATTATGACAATAGTTGACATTCCAATGTGGACAGTGGAAATTTCACTTGGTCCCACATCTAGATAAACAGGTAAAGGCAATTAAGCTACTGAGTATAATTAGTTTCGTACCAGAAGAGGCTCCTGGATAGAATGTCCAATCACAAACTATTATTCTTGAACATGTGTATATGAGCAACAGAGTGGATTCAGTAGGGATGCATTACTGTGTATATGTGAATGTAATAAGAGTAATTAAAGAAGAAGCCATGAATTTTGGTTATGGGCTTGGGCTGAGGTGAGACATGGTGTAGACATAGTGCTAATGTATGTCATTAAAAAACAGAATGAGTATACTACACATGCATCATCACAAAAAGATATAAACAGAGATGAGATGAAGACAGTAGTGTTAATCTAGACTTGTTCTTGATTGGGATACTTTAGATTTATGGAGAGGGATTCTACCCTAGAGCACCCCATGTTATTGCCACCACTCCTCAACACCCCAGACCCATGTTCCACTGAAAAACACTTTAGTCCTTACCACTTAACAACAGAGGACAATCACTATCAATTTACAAAACTCCACTGAATTATTAGGATTATTGTCATTTTAGCCCTAAAGTAAAACTGTTTAATTCAAATTATTTTCAACCAATGTAGCCAGGAAATCATTTCAATCCAACTGTTTATTGTGATTTGGGTGCCAAAATTTTTACAAATTCAAGAATACAAGAGCCTCTATAAATTTATTATTCTTCCATTAAAAAGCCAGAAAATATTATGAGTTTTGGTAAATAGAGGGAAATGAACTTAAATTCCATGTTCTTTAATTGGACCAAAAACACTTTCAATGAGAGGCAAAACATGCCTGGTTCCGGAAATGTCGCCAACTATCCAGGGCTAGTGAAGTAATGGATCTTGGAGAAGAATACATACATATACATACACACACACACACACACACACACACACACACACACACATATATATATATATATATATATCCTTACCATCTGAAAATTTGTCCTTATAGTAACAGATAAGTGTGGTCTTCATTCCTTACAAAGGAAATTTCATTTTGCAACAGATAAGACCATAACCAAACAAAAACACAGAATTGTGTAGTCCCCAGGCTCAATGGATGATACATCTTGAAACCCAAGACTCAGGAAATATTGCAGAAAAGGGGGCAGAAATATTTTTAAGAACCAGAGGACCAGGGAGCTTGATACGAGATTGTGTCTTCTAGTAATATCAGAAGTTACAGTCATAAATTATTGCCAACATGAATGCCTAAATATAAACTTAACAAGGATGTTGTAGCATATTGTTTTCCTCCAGCCCACCAGCCCACCCACCGCCGGTCTGGCCCACAGCCACACCAGCCCCAAATAACACTCTGAGACTCTGTATTTGATACAATCGTGTTGGCCAGTTACCATTATTGTTTATGGGCTATCTCTTTCTTAATTATTAACCCATTTCTACTTATCTAAGTACTTTCACATGGGGAGCCACAGCCTGTGTCTTCCTCCCAGGTCTAATCTTGAATCCTCCTTACCACTTCCTCTTTCCTCCTTGTCTCCTAGCCCTGCCTATCTTGGTTTCTCATTGGCCCAACTGTGATTTATTAATTAACCAGTAAGAGAAACATATTTACAGAATAACATCTCCCATCATCTCCTCTTTTCTGTCTAAAATAAAAGAAGGGGTTTAACCTTAATATAGCAAAATATATCATACAACAGTTATTAACTAATAATCACAATTAACAATATTTAGTCCATTAACATTTTGTAAGACTTAAACAAAATATCATCTATTCTATCTTTGTGAGTCTAAAGTCCTATATGTAACTTATCTTTAATCCTAAGGAAAACTATAACCATAACTGTCTTTAATTCCTTCAAAGACCACAGAAGGATAATATATAAACTCTAGAAATGACAGAGACAACTCATTGCCTGGGCAGTCACCCGAAGTTCTTCTGTAATGTTCCATCTTCAGCCCATAGGCCATAGTGTGTCTCCAGAATCCTCAACAAAGCAGGAAACTTTAAACTGTCCACCTGTTTTGGCAGTTTGTCAGTCATTTTTCTTTGTGTCCTGTAGACTGTCTGGCAAGCAGCCTCTTCCATGAAGCGGGAATCCTGTAGCAATGTCCATCTTGATCAGCAGTCACCTTTTTGTGGGTCCTGCATGTCCAGTTTCTACAGCATAAAGTCAAACAGTCTAGAAGAGCAGTACCTTGCCCATATCCCACTACAGGATGTCACCAATAAACATGCCAAAGTTGAAAGCTGAAAAGCCCAAGAGGTCACAACTTTACACAAAGAGTTACAGCTAGCTAAAGATGCTGAGAGTGGAAGAAATAGTTTTCCCAAGGAAAGAGCATACCAATGGGTGACAAAGTGGTCAGGCACGTTGTAAAAACTGAGCAGGTTGTATTTAGGAATAAGTATGTATTAATCAGTGTTCTTTAGAGAAACAAAACTGAAAGAATAAATCTAAATATGTAAAAATGAGATTTACCAACTATTTCAACAATGGCTGACTTAATATGAAGAATCTGAGCATCCAGGAGCTCTTCAGACTACAGTGGCAGATCCCAAACGAGTAAGCTCTAATGCCAGTGAAGGAACAAACTTGTAAATGAGAGTGAGGTCAAAGCAGTTAAGGAACAAGTGATTCCTGCTCCAATGTCCTCTATTTAGGTATGGACCAGACTTAAGTTTAACCTTTCTTACTAAAATATATTGATTTAAGTGGTTCTCCCTACCTTATATTATTCAATCAAGAAAAATATCTCCAAGATATACTCAATCACTTGTGTTTTAATTAATTGTATGTGTATTTGTAGTGTGTATATTTTCCGCCAGCCCGCCCGCCGCCAGTCTGGTGCGCAGGCCCCAAATAACTCTGTATTTGATACAATCCTGTTCACCAGTTACAATTATTGTTTATGGACTAGCTCTGTCTTAATCATTAACCCATTTCTACTATTCTAAGTATTTCCATGTGGCTCATCTTACCAGAGAGCAGCCCCGGTTCTTGATTCCTCTTTCGGCTCTCCATGCTGACGCCTCCCAACTACTTCCTCCTTCTTCCTACTTTTTTAGTCCCTCCTATCTTCCTTTTCTATTGGCCAACAGGGCTTTATTACTTAACCAGTATAAAAACATATTTACAGAATAACATCTCCCATCATGTATAAAAGTTGACAACCAAGAATTCAAGTTGACTAAATCACAATACACTTCTTACACATATATACAACTAACAATTATAAGACCCATGAATTTGAAAGAGAGCAAGAAGGGTAATGTAAAAAAGCTTGCAAAGAGTAAAGGAAACTGAGAAGTGATGTAAATATATTATAATCTCACAAGTAAAAGAAAGAAATTATTAGTTCTTGGGGCATTGGCTTGAAACAGACAATAAAAATAATTTTTTAAAAATAGGAATTCTTATTATAATCTTTTAAATTTTGTTACTTACTCTATTACTCAATATTACATAACTTCAACAAAATTGTCACCAAAATCATGTAGATTTGATAATATTAAAAGGGAATATGCTACTTTTCATGCTAAACCCTGAAAATATTGAAATAAAGAGAAAAATGAAAAACTCAACAAGTTGTACTGTCTAATTTTATTTTCCCCTGACCTGAATTTACCATTGAGCATTATTCCAATGTAATTGTAGATTATGAATTGTACTATAGAAACAAAACAAATTTGATGACTGAAATGCTATTCAAATATCACCTTGTGTGATATTAAAAACATAGTTTATGAAAACCATGTGGAATAAACAGTCAAGAAAAATTATGTGACCTAAGATTACAATGTTTTTGTCATTATTCTTCTAACTATAACCCAGGTAATGTTTTTTATCAATTTGCCTGAAGCTATGAGCCAAATGTATAAAAGGATCAAAAAATAAAACAAAACAAAATAAACAGAAAACAAAAACAAATCCCACCAATTCTTGCTTTTTATGTTGTCACCAAGAATAATGATCCACCTAGCTTTTTAAATTTTATAAACATTAAATGAAATAATCAAATTACTAAGAATCAAAAGAGAACGACAAATAAAATCAGCATTGGTTCAGTTAGGATACCGACTCCCTTTCCCAACCACCATCATTTACTTATAATTAAATTTCCTTTTACTTGATTGTGCAGTGATTTTGTACTTAATAAGCAAGTCTGAAAGTTAGCAGAGAGGTCATTTCCTCCATCAATTGATTTTCTAATGAACTGCTTGGGCAGTCCTGTCCAGTTGATAACTGCCAGCTAGACACAGCTATGCATAATTGTTCAGTTGGGAATATAAGCCTTTTATCTATAGCCTGAATTATTCCTACACCTGTAGAATTGGAGAACTTGCCTTGAAGCAACTGCACAATGGAGTTTGTACTTGCAAAGTGACTCTCCATCTTCATGCTCATAAAGCTGGCACAGATGCTGTACTATGATCCTTCCTGTTGCCAATCTACTTTCTATTTATATCTTTAAGACCGAGGATGGTGATTTTCACTTAAGACTGTCTTTTTCTAGCCTTCCGTTAGCATTATGGGTTAGAAGTAACATGCCACTTAGTAAGATGAAGTTACAGGCTTGATACTGGTGGGATTTACCATTCCAGTTCCAACACCAATCATCTACAGTGTCTGAATGTCATTGTCTTGGAAAGTAGACACCAGCAATTGACATATTAACAGATTGATGGCTGTAAGATAAAAATAGACAGGAGAACAGAAAAACAATACAGTGCTTTCATTCTGCTTTAAAAAAAAAATTCTTCATCTTGTCTAGTGGCTTTCAACCTGTAAAAATGCCAAAGAAGCTTTAGGTTTTTCCTTATCTAGCAAACTGGAACAGCTCTTAGAAAAATCTGCCCCAGGACAGAAAGGCTGGCTCAATTTCTTGCAATTTCTTTTAGTGGGAGAAAGCCAGAAAATGTGCTAGTTAGGCTCAGGTTGTTGGATTTGCTACAGGAAAACTCAGACCACAGTACAAAGATTTATCAGATAATTATGTTTTATTTAACCACAAACTAACGACTCAGGGTTTATAAAGGATTTAAGACTTTTGCAGACAAAAACAAATTCAAATTCTGAATCTATTATTTTTCTTTAAAGCCATATTAACCTTTCTGACTAAACAAATAATTTTCTTTATAATACCAGAATTTCCTAAGCTTAGTGAATGTTCAATGGTCCAAGAAAGATGAGTTGGTTTAAGGAAGGATGCATGGCCTGAGTTCTGCCTCATATCCACTCAGACAAATCACTTATATTTCTTTTGCCTCTGCTTAAATACTTGTGATTTGAGATTAGCTCATATCCTTGCCTGAAATTCAGTTTTACAATTGTGGGTATTTTTAAGAGAGGCCAAAGGCAACATTTTTATAATGTGATATTTTTGTCTAAAGATAGTAAGTTGTACATAAGTACATAATTAGGATCAAAATGGTGAACTCTTAGCATAGTTTAACATTTTCACATTGTCTTATGCATCTGAGGTTACAACAAAAGTTATCTCCATGAAGCTGATCACAGATTGTTGCTTAGTATTTTAAAATTCCTTAGTTAATTTGGGTGGGATAGCAACAATGAAGAGATAACTATAAATATAAATATGATATATTTACATTTTCATGAATATGTTTCCTTATTTAAGTAAGCACTGGTCAAGAAGCTGGTGGATGGATAAATAGCTGCCTTGACTGGCAAGATAGAAATATCTAATTAGTTGATATTTTGCATACATTATTTCTGAGCAAAAAGTATTTTGGTATTAAGCTAATATATAATGTTTACTGCACAATGATCTGCTTTGTTGATTTTTCTTCATTTTGTGCACTGGATTTTTTTCCCCCATGGTCTTTGCAGCCTAGACTAACATGAGACTGAAAAATCTTCCTGAGTTATTACAGACAAGCGTGGACCTAGTTTCTATTTTATTTTTTTTTATTAACTTTTACTGTTTTCTTTTTTCTTCTTCTTTTATGTGTGTGTGTGTGTGTGTGTGTGTGTGTGTGTGTGTGTGTGTGGTTTCCATATCGTGCATCATGGTCCTGTCCATCTGGTCCATCTCACCACTCCCTCTATCTGTACTCCACCCTTACAACCTCTCCCCAAAACAAAACAAAATTTAAAAGAAAAAGCCAAACCCAAACCAGACCAACAAAGGAAAACAAGAAAGAAGGAAAAACAAAAGGAAAAGAAAGAAATTTCATCATGGAAGCTGTGTTGTGTCTTCACTCTTCCCTTTCATTTTCATTTGCAAATGTCCACTGCCATGAGTCATCAATCTGGTTCGAAGCCTGTGCCCTCTGTCGCCAACTGACAATGATCTCTGGACTTCCCACCCAGCCCCTTGTTGTGTGTCTTGGAGATGCTATAATTATGGATCCGTATGCTCAGTACTCTTCTCTTGCTCTAACTGTTCATAGATGAGGTGGATGTTGCGGTGGGCCGGCTCTCAGCCCTGACTCTGGGCCTGGGTGTAAGTTGGGTGAGCCAGGTTTCCCACATTGCCCACCTGTCTCCCTGTGTGCTAGCTTGCTCTAGCACTGCCTTGGCCTGCCCTCCAATCACAGCTTGCAGCAAGGGTCAGGACAGTTCTGCTGTCAGATCTTTGGCCAGCTTACTCATAGTCCCACCTCTAGGGTGAGCTCCACTTGCTTGTGCCTACAAGGTGTAGATGCAAAGCCCTATCAATTGTTGTAGAAGGCATGGGACATGGCATGGCAGATGCATCAAGTCTTTACTAGTGACATTTGCCTGACCTTACAGATATTTTATATATGGTTTTGATAAAAAAAACAACAAAAACAAAATCCTAATTTTAAAATTACATCAGTTTTCCCCCATTTTTTCCAGAAAGAAATGCTTACTGTGTCAATGCTGTATTCCACACTCTTGGATGAGATTTGAGGAAAGTTGCAGTGCCAAATAAGTAGTTACTGATAAAATTTGTTCATGTTGCTAACTTGATTCTATTGGTAATGTTTATGGCTATTCATCCTCTTTCTGTGTAATTCCTATGTTTCTTTCAAAATTCTGTAAATTAAATTTGGAATCTAAAACTAATTTTCTAAAACTAATTCAGCCTCCACTGAATTACCACATGGCTCAATCATAAGACATGAATACTATTTTCAAATCAGTGATAATAGTGTTTTGACTTAACAGTAAAAAATATATTTGCAGTAGCCTAAATTGCCAAGTCTTATGCCTTTAGAATTTTTTCTAAAATTGGAACATTGTTGGGAAGATTATAATATAATTTAGATATACTTCACTTGTCAAAATTTAACATCTTGAAACAAGTATAGATTTCTATTATTTAGTCTCAAAAATCTATATTTGGACTAAAAGGGTGTCTGTTCTTAATGTGAGAGTCAAAGTGATAAATGGTATCCTTCTAAGAAAAACATCTGGAAGAAAATGTAAACCCTGCAAAAATCACATCCCTGCTGTATGCTGTTTGTAAAGGCAAATCTCTTCAGCCATGTCTATAACATCCTGGTGAGGCTGACTATGTAGAGCTCTCCTTTTAAAATACAGACACTGGTTCACGGGGATATCTCCTTTAACATTTTACTAATGGGTTTTCTTCTCTGCATTGCTAAACCAACCAAAAGACTATGTTTGTGACTATTTCTTAAAGACTTTGCTGAGATGTAGAATTGCAAATAGACTTTTGGATATTTTCTATGTGTGGCAGGCAAATTGGCCTAACTAATCCCCCTTCTCTCTCTCTCTCTCTCTCTCTCTCTCTCTCTCTCTCTCTCTCTCTCTCTCTCTCTCTCTCTCATCTCTGCTATTATAAAATATATCAGATTCATCTCTCCTCATTGCTACTGGATTATCCAAATTCAAATGTATTAATATATTTAATATTTATATAAAAGGAAATAGTGAAAAGACTTTAAAATTCCAAAATAATTACAAAGATTGCCACCTGCTTTCACTTAATTATAAAACACAGTAAAGTAGGTTATTTAGAAAACGTTGGCTACTTTATAATCATTCATTACTATTGTAGGTTTTATTTGAGAATTCATAAAATACTAGCTTGTCATAATTCTTCATGAAAAATGTTTCCTTCCTTTTTTTTCTTTCCCTTCCATAAATGTAATTTTTAAAGAAAATAGTTATTAATGTCAAAAAGAATATCTTTAAATATTCTTAATGTTTTTAGATGAGAATTTTACCATGCATGCTTTTCTATCGTATCTTTTCCATTCTCATCTTTGATTTTATATACAAGTTGTTCATGTATATATATATATATATATATTGTATATATATATGCATATTCTATAACATACTGATGTGAAATTTCTACATATTGGACATTTTTCATGAGGTCAATCCCCTTCTGCATCCTGAGTTACTTCATAAATACTCTTCTTCACTTTTGTTTTGGTTTGTGTATGTGAGGACACATGCTTGTGAGGTATATGGACATGATGGTTAGAACAAGTGTGGAGGTCAGTGACCAAAATTTGTTGGCTTCCTTATATTCAAATTTATTTACTATGGTTGTGTGTGTGTGTGTGTGTGTGTGTGTATGTGTGTGTGAGTTCAGATGTGCCATGTCTGAATAGCATGTTTCAGAAATCAAAGGACAGCTTTATATAGTCAATTCTTTCCTTTCACCTTTAAATGGGCTGTGAGAATTCAACACGGGTCTTCAGGTGTGTACATAAGCAGCGTTATCCATTAAACCATATACCTGGTCCACAACTTATTTTATGAGATAGATTTATTTTACTTTTGACAATGTGAACAGTGAGTTCCCAGGATGCCCCTGTCCCAAGTCCCCAGTAATGTAATGGAAGGCACATTGCAGAATTGTCCAGATTTTTCCATGAATTCTGAGCAGCTGAAATCAGGTTCTTCTGCTTGCTTGCATAGCATGTATTTTATCTACAAAGTAATCTTACCGGAGACCTTCCTTTCCAATATTGTTACATTATTGAAGAAATGTCAACATTCCAATTTGGAGAAGTCTGTGCCCACCAAAACAGGCAGTATGGGATAGGAAATGACCCAACAATTTAAGCCCCATGAAGAATATCACTTCTCATTGTAAAGAAAACAAATTTTACGTTTTTTTAAAGTCACTAAATGTATATTGTAAAAGTTTCATTTTTCTGCGGTATGCAAGTTGATTAAAGGTTAACTAGTTGTGGTCACTTATACTTAGCACCTTGGTTAGTTCTGAGTCGCTAACCACTGTCCACTGCAAAAGAAACCTCTGACTGATGTGGAAGTAGCTCAGGTCTATGGCTATAGGTAAGAATGTTTAGAAGACAGTTTTACAAACTGACTGTTTATCCTAGGGTCTATGGCCCTCCAAGCCATTGCTTTACATCACATTTAGAGTATCAATAAGTTTCAGGTATTTTTCAAAATTGAGGAATATTTGGTTAACTTGAATAAGTGACAGAAAAATAAACAATAATATTTTCATTTTCTGACCTAAGTCTCTTTGTTTACAGCACTCAACAGGTTATTTTCACTTATTTGATTTGACTCTAGATCTGCTTTCTGTGATTTATACAATGCTCATGTTACTGACATTCTTTATCCTCCAGGGAGCACAAATCACCCAACATTCTACCATTTAGAAAAACAAAAAGGCCTTTAACAAAGTCATAGCTTGATATGTTTATTGAAACATCATCTTGTGCCATCATGTCTCTGAGATGAGCTTTTACTTGGACTGAAAGTAGAATTTTTAAATATACTATGAGAGGATGGAGTGATGCCTCAATAGTTGACAGCATTATCATCTCTCTCAGAGGATTCAAGTTCAGTTCCTAGCATCCATATCCAGTGGCTCACCACAGCTTGTAACTTTAGCTCCAGGATTTATGAGAACCTCCGCTGGACTTTTGGAAATAACTTTAATAATGAATATACAAAAAAACACACAGACACAGACACAGGCAGACACAGACACAGACCACACACTGCATAGACAAGTCCAAATAAAAATAACTATTTAAACAATTGACTATGGGTACAATTTCTTCTTTCCTTCATCATTTTTCTGTGTGGCCAGTATTTTGTGTCCTTTGTTTCATTGGCTCCATATGGGAAGGTAAGCTTGAAATGTTATTGTTTTTGAACCAGGATGTATCCCTGGTGCACAAAAGGACTTTGGGAGCACATTCCCCATTGAAGGATACTCCTATAACCTAGAGGCAGGAAGAAGAGCCTAGTCCCTACTCCAAATGACTTGGCAGATATTGTTGATCCCTCCTGGAAGGCAACACCCTCCCCGTGGAGTGGAGGGGGTGGGATGGGTGGGTGGTCAGGAGATATGGTAGGGAGGGAGAGAGAGAGGGAGGGAAATAGAGGGAAATAGGATCAAGATGTAAGATAAGAAAATAAATAAATAAATAAAATTACATGTCTGCCTTCTCCCTCCTTACTGCATTTTTTTGTTCTCAACCGAATATGTGCACTCCAGAAGGAAGATATGAAGTATAGTCACAGAAACAAAAAAAGAAAAGCATTTAGAAATAATCATGTTTGTGCAGATTTAAATCTTATGACAAAACTTCATAAATTCCCTGGAGTATACTGAGTGACTTAGACTTGGCCCAATTCATCAATGTGGAAACCTAAACAGAATTAAAACAAAAAAGTTGAATGGACAACATATTTTCCTGGAGCATTAATACACATAAAAATAAAATTTGAAAGTCCACATTTGTAGCTGCAGGATAAGTATAAATCAATAAATAATCTAAGAGATGGGATTATAAATGTTATAAACTTATGCCAGGAACACAATTTTCTGTCCCACCAAAATTCCATCAATAAGTTTCAGGTATTTTTCAAAATTGAGGAATAACGAAACTGTAGTTATAGTGTTCTGAAACCTGGTTATGACTTTTCTTAAATTCCACCACAGACAAATTTTCCAATTCTGAGTTGATCTATCCAAGCACTTTCCTTATTGTTGATAAGGTGGAGGAAATCAGTTTTGAAAGATAAACTGCCTCGGTGTTAAAGATCAAAAAAGAATTCTGGAATAAGCTAGTTTTTCCATTGCTTGAGTACAAGAGTCACAAAAAATTTGTGTGTTCCTAGTTAAATTAAATGTCCTTTCCCTGGTTTCATACTGATGCATGTTTGTGTCTATTTGGCTCTTGATAATATACTCTGTATACTGATTGATTTTTTTCTAAATGCAAATCTCATCCTATTCCTTTTTCCTATTTTTATTATCATTCTTTTTCGTTCAAAAGAAAAAAATCTTCCTTCTTTTCTTCCTTCTTTTCTTCCTTTCTTTCTTCCTTTCTTTTTGACACAGGATCTTACTGTGTAGCTCTGGTTGCCACGGAGTTCATTGAACTCACAGGGATCCTGCTGCCTCTGCCTCCCCAGCTTTAGAATTAAAGGTATCAACCACTACACATGAATTCTCACCTTGTTCTTAATGGTGTGTTTTAAAATACTGAATGCATGCCCTTGATACTTTGTCCAAGATCTGCAATTGGCTATTTGTTTTTGGATCTTGTGAAGTCTTCCTCCATCTGGAGCTACAGATTCAGAGTCTCCAGCTCTGCTGTGTCACTCACCTCTTCAGATGATTGTGAGTTTCTTCAGGCTGTATCTTCACCTACTATTAGCACCAGCTATTCAAGCGAAATACAAACCCCATTTTTCCATCTAGACAGCCTATATCATGGTGAGATCACAAACTTATGTTCCTTGTTGGGGTTCTTAAACTTAATACATAAGATAGCTTTACCTTTTGGCTTAACTTCATTGAGCACACTGTTCTTCATTTTCAAAATTAGGACAGTGCCAAGAAGCTATGATTTTCTGTTCTCTTAATATATGTAGGGTATTTAAGTAACTAAAATATACAAATGCATGGTATCATTGAGCATCTAGATGCTGAGCAACCACTGTATCCTATCTATCCTTTCATGGTAGTTGTAATTGTGTGTAGATACTAGAATGTCTTAAATGATTTCCTCAAGTATCAGTTCATTCTGACTCTAAGTGATATTAATTATACTATGAAAATAATAAAGGCAAGGGAAAAAAGTTGTTCTCCAATCAAAAACAAAGAGCCTTTCCCCTTTTTCAAAGCATTCCACAGTGTCTGGGTCTTTATAAGACAAGAAGTAGCATAGGCCACTGGAGATTCTCCTTACTACATTTATGGAAATGCAAGGCCTCCATCTGCTTTTCGCCACATCCTGTCCCATAACTCTGATGGAAGACACCTGTCCTGACAGAGGCTATGCTGTTCACCAGAAGTTCAGGTAGACTGGCTGCCCACAGACTGCCTCCTCTTTCTCCACAGACCAATTTCCCTGATGAATATTGATTCAAAAATACTCAATAAAATACGTTAAAACTGAATCTAAGAATAATACCTCAAAAACATCATCCACCATGAAGCTTCACCCCAATGGATTATTTATGTTTGACATAAACATTGGGCCTACAGAGATATTTGGTACTATGCCACTAGTTATGACTCAATGACTATAATCCCCCTGTAAAAATAAAAATCAAAAATAAGATCACATACTTCCAACATATCATGGCACAGGATAAGTATTACCATTTCAAAAAGGAGGAAAGGGAGTACAGTGAGGAATACTAGACAAAAGCCAGACCGAACACCAACTGGGTAAACTCCAAACACTGCAGCTCCATATATGATAAGTCTGTTCATGTTTGTTAATTGAAACACATTTCTTTCTCTTGGTCTGGTTTCCACTCCCTGTTAGCAACTCTACTCAGCATGTACGATAGAAGATGTCATTCTGTAAATATGTTTCTCTTATTGGTTAATGAATAAAGCACTGTTTGCCAATAGGAGAACAAGATAGGTGGGACTAGGAGACTAGGAGAAGAGAAGAAGGAGTAGGGGAAGTTCTAAGATTGAGGTACTTAGTTTAACAGAAATGGGTTAATATTTAAGAGAGAGCTAGTCAATAAGAAACTAGTAACTGGCCAACAGAATTATATCTAATACAGAGTTGCTGTGTGTTATTTGGGGCTAGTGTGGCAGTGGGACCAGACCAGCAGGAAAAACATACTCATAACGCATATATACCACAACTCTGGAATCTCTATCATCTTGGGTTATTGAAGGCAATCCAGGTTTCAAATTCACAGCTGTCTCTACTAGGCATCTATTCGGGGACACCCCTGACACATGCCTTGCCTCAGTAACTTTATTCCATAATTCTGTTCTTCTATCCTTAACTGTAAAGTCAGAACAACATGGCTGAAGTTGCCAAGTTCTGTTGCTTCTTGGGGATGACACATGCCCCCTTGTTAAATTACATTTTCACTGGCTTTCTGCTTTCCCTTAACACTGTCCAGGCTTAGCTGTTTTTAAATTTTCTCAGTGTACTAGGCTGGCCTCAGCCTTAGAGATGTGCCAGCCTCTGCCTTCCCAGTGCTGGGATTAAAGTCATCACCTTGACAGCAAGCTCCAATCTTTTCTTAAATTCCTTTTCACAAATTGAAAATTTATCTGGTTGAGATCTTCCTGCCTCTGCCTCCAAATGCTGGGATTAAAGGAGTACACTATCATACCTGGCTCTAAGATGTTCTTTAATTTCTTTTCATTATAAATATTCATTAGTATTATCACCAAAAGTACCACATGACATAGTCCATACAATGCCATTTTGAGATTTCTTCTGTATTGCGGTTCAATAAGGGTCAGGATAAACAAATAGGTCGAATAGATGTTTATTAAGGGAGAAACAACTCACAACACAGACAGATGAACACAGCAGTTAAAACTGGATGCTCCTCTCTCCGTGTCCCGCCAGAAAAGGCCTTTCTCCGCCTCCTCCCGAGACTAAACTCCATCGGTCACTCCGCCCCTGGCTCCACCCCTCAATGGGTGTGGTCAGTGCCACAGAAGCAGACACGGTGAATATCCCACTACAATTCCCCTTTTAGTCTAAAGAAAAGATTTAAGCTTGATACAAAACTATATACAAAACAGTAAATAACAAGTGTGCTCTAAGAAAAGGAAAATCGAGACCAAAACCACAAACATACCTAGTCCTAAGGTGAAGGCATAAGGGAGTTTACAATAGAGTTGTCCTAAGCTGAAAAACTTAAGTCTAGTACTTAATATCTAACTAGGAAGAGAGAATAATACTAAGATAGTTTAATCTACAACCTCACCAAGACCTGAGAAGGAAAATTACAATACTAGGGTAGATGGGAAGTGCAGATGGGCAACTTCCAAAAGGCGCAGTGAGGACAGAAACAGCAAGCTACCTGGACAGTCACACAAGGTCTCACAGCAATGTTGGTACAGCCAGATATGACTAAGGCCAGGAGTATTTGACAGACCACAACAAAAGCAGGGAGGTAGAAAGGCTGTTTTACCCTGACTTGGCAAGGTTCAGCAGTCTTCTAAGTTTGTCTCCTGCAAGCATATAGGACCGCATGTCCAAATCAGTGGTCAAGGCTGAGGCAGTTCCTTGCCCAAGAGGCCATTAGCCGAAGCGAGGATGAACTCCAGAAGGAGCAACAACAGTGTCCAACATACTTTCGGGAAAGTGCACGGTGCTGTCAGGAGCAACAGTGTCTCATGTCAACAGAGTACTAATATATAAAACATTTAAATGCCATGTTCTGCAGGTCTATGAAGTGATTGAAGATTAAGCATCTATGTCTGACTAATCTCATAGGCAAAGGAAACATGGGTGAGGATAATCTGTAATACTCAGGAACTTGGCTAACAAGCCTGAATAAAACTTCCTTGAGTAAAGCAAGGATAAATACCTAAACAATATAACTATGTACATGTATATATATATATCTCACATGTAAATTCCTAAAGTAGAGGTAGAGTAAAAATGTCTAAACAAGAGGTAGAGCTCTAAAGAGCAGCAAGACAAATATCCCAAATTGTAACAAATACAAAATGTCTTGAACACCAGCAATAGTATACATACATAGAATATGGCAAGTATAATGTACATAAAACATCATAAATGGAAAGATTTCACACAATACAACAAATATAAGATACAATTCTTCCAGGAAGGGAATAAACTTAATTTTACATAGGTTACCACAAATAATAATATATAACAATGTAAGCTGTAATACTAATGTCTCATTCTTACTGAATAATTCACAAGAAAATAGGCTAATCTACCTATATCCATTCTGAATCATACCTTTCCCAACCATACCCTATTCCTGTCTAAAAGAGATAACCAAGTCTAAGTATCACCTTCCAAACCCAACCCCAAGTAACTAAAACCAACCCTATGAAGATGAATATTATTCCTAAATTCCAAGAGTGGGGGAAAGGGGCCGTTGTTATCTTAAGATTACTTCCTGCTGAAATGGGATGATGATTTCTCTATGGGATCCTGTTGGAAAAAAATTTTTAGCAACCAAATTTCTATACAGAACTGGCTGTAACATATGTAGGTAGTCATTGTATGGCAGAAAATGCTTGACTGGAATTCTAATTGAAATTTGGCCAGGTTGTAATAAGAAGGTGCACCAATACAGCTAGCTAGTCATGAGTTGTCTCGAGAAAAGCAGTCTCAAACCGGTTTAGGGTGCAGTTTGTAGTCCAGATGCATCAGGTTGAGTCAAGTAGAAATGTCCAATTGGGGCCCCATCTCCTTTCCAGAGTGTTCAAAGATTGCTGTTGAGAACTGTTATAGTCCTTGTGGGAAATTTAAATATCAATATCAAGGTAAAATTTTTAATTTTACGGTATGCATTAGGGCAAGGCAACAGTAAGCATTAAAATGTAAATGAGAAAATTACGATTTCAGACAGAAAATTGCGAATAAGTGAATGAGTCCTTCGATTTTGTTTTCTTCTGCCTTACAGCAATTGGCTTCTTGATATAAGGCAGAAACTGTGAATTTAATCTTAACAACATGCTTGAATTTAGAGAAGAAAAGCCAAATCCAACTCCAAAGCCAGCACTGGTTTACATGAATCGGGACTACAGAAATATTAGATAGTAAAGAAAACTAGATTTCAGTATAGAAACAGTTTACTAGACTTAAATATTTTTACCATAAATCATATTCCTCTTCATTAAGTGATTCTTTCTGGAGAGCTGTCTTCTCTTCTGTAGGTACCTACATGTTTAGTGTCCTTTGGTTGTTTGAAGATAGGTGTTCTCTGTTTTCCTGTAAGGACAAGAACAGAACACTTCCCCTACCTTTGAGAAGTCTCCAACATCTCTCATGGGACCTTATTTATTGGATTACTTGTCATTTCTCTTCATTAAGATGTTACTCTTGTTCAACCCGGATCTTGATTAACTTAGATGGTATCCATAGCTTTTCTTCTCCTGTAGATACAAATGCAAAACCCCTACCCCAACGTAACACATATCCTGGTTTCCATTCTGAGGTCAATACATCCTTGAAGTACACCGGCTGATGTAGTTCAGAAGTTTTTTCTATTGTCCAGTGTCTTTCTGCAGCTGTTTTTCCTTTTTCATCAGCATTAAGAAAGTTTAATGTTAATAAAGCATTATGTAATCTGTGTTTGGGTGTCTTGGTTCCTCCTGCCTGTTTATGGAGCATTTCCTTTAAAGTACGATTAGATCTCTCAACTACTGCTTGTCCTGTAGGATTGTGTGGTATACCAGTTATGTGTTTTATGTTATAATACTCAAAAAACTGTTTCAATTTGCTGGAAATATATGCCGGAGCGTTGTCAGTTTTTATTTGTGCAGGTATGCCCATAATGGCCATTACCTCTAAAAGGTGTGTGATAACAGAATCAGCCTTTTCAGAGCTCAGAGCAGTAGCCCATTGAAACCCTGAAAATGTATCTATAGTATGATGTACGTATTTTAATTTTCCAAATTCTGCAAAATGAAACACATCCATTTGCCATATTTCATTTCTATTTATACCTTTAGGGTTACTGCCTGGTGGTAAAGGAGTTTGGTTATAGAATGAGCAAGTAGGACATTTCCTTACTATTTCCTTGGCTTGTTGCCAAGTGATAGAAAAATCCTTTTTCAATCCTTTGCTGTTCACATGGTGTTTCTTATGAAACTCTGAGGCTTCTAGCACACTTCCTATCAATAACTGATCAATTTCATCATTGCCTTGTGCTAGAGGACCTGGCAGACCCGTATGGGATCTGATGTGTGTTATATATATAGGATGAATCCTCTTTCTGATAGTATCTTGTAACTGTATAAACAATGAAGTTAATTCTGTATCATCAGGAATAAATTCTGCAGTCTCGATGTGTAAGACTACTCTCTCTGCATATTGAGAGTCAGTAACTATATTGAGGGGTTCTGTAAAATCCATAAGTACCATGAGAATGGCATACAATTCTGCCTTTTGTACAGAATTGTAAGGGCTTTGAACTACTTTGCTTATTTCTCCTGATTTATATCCTGCTTTACCAGATTTGTTTGCATCAGTGTAGAATGTAGGAACTCCAGAGATAGGTGTTTGTCTTACAATGCGTGGAAGGATCCAAATCGTCTTCTTTATGAATTTGATTCTTTCAGTTTTGGGATAATTGTTGCTAATTATTCCCAAAAAATTACTGCATGCTCTCTGCCAATATTCATTATCTTTCCATAAGGAGGAAATTTCCTCATTAGTTAAAGGTACAATAATTTCTGCTGGATCTCTTCCTGTTAATTGACGAAGTCTTAATTTACCTTTTAAAATCAAGTCAGAGATCTTTTCTATATATGTTTTTAGTTTTTTATTCTGTTTATGTGGTAAGAATATCCATTCTAATATGATGTCTTCTCTCTGCATCAAAATCCCTGAAGGATATTCTCTAGATGGTAATATAACCAGAATACAGTCTAGATTTGGATCCACACGGTCCACATGTGCTTCTAATATCCTCTTTTCTACCCATTCTAATTCCTTTTCTGCTTCAGCTGATAGTATTCGGGGACTATTCAAATCCTTGTCCCCTTTTAGGGCCATTTTCAAGTTTTTCAAATCATGCCCTTCAACTCCAATAATAGTTTGCAGTTGAGAAATCTCTCCTAGTAATTTTTGAAGATCATTAAGAGTCTGGTAGCGATCTCTCCTGATCTGTACTTTTTGTGGTCTGATTTTCTGTAGACCTATTTTATATCCTAAGTAGTTGATTGACTCTCCTTTTTGTATTTTTTCAGGTGCAATTTGTAATCCCCAGCGAGGTAAAACTTCCTTCAGTTTCTCAAACATTTTTTCTAATATGTCTGCTTTTGAGTCAGCTAACAATATATCATCCATGTAATGATAGATTATGGATTGTGGAAACTGTTTACGAATTATTTCCAGTGGTTTTTGTACGGAAATATTGGCACAGGGTTGGGCTATTTAGCATTCCCTGTGGCAAAACCTTCCATTGATATCTCTTCACTGGTTGAGAATTATTGTAATTAGGTACCGTGAAGGCAAATTTCTCTTTGTCTTGTTCTTGTAAAGGTATAGTGAAGAAGCAATCCTTTAAATCAATAACTATAATAGGCCATTCTTTAGGTATCAAAGAAGGCAACGGCATTCCAGGCTGTAAAGAGCCCATTGGCTGGATAACTTTATTAATGGCTCTCAGGTCTGTAAGCATTCTCCATTTACCAGATTTCTTTTTGATAACAAATACAGGAGAATTCCAAGGGCTGGTTGATTCCTCGATATGCCCAGCATTTAGCTGTTCCTGAACCAGGTTTTCTAAAGCTTCTAACTTCTCAGAAGTCATAGGCCATTGCCCTACCCAGACAGGTTCCTCTGTTAACCATTTTAAGGGTAAGGCTTTTGGTTCATCTGTTTGTTCAGCACTTGCATTCTGTCTTTGTACAGCCTGGATATTTGGTGTCCGTCTTGTATAGTACTTTATAGCATTTTTTCCACAATCATGAGGTCGTTTATGGTTCCTATCTAATACTGGAGGAATGTTAATTTGTGTATTCCATTGCTGTAATAGATCACGACCCCATAAATTTATCAATATATCAGCCACATATGGTCTTAACCTTCCTCGCTGTCCTTCTGGTCCTACACATTCAACCCATCTCATGCTTTGTTTTATCTGAGACAGGGTTCCAATCCCTAAGAATTGAACATTAACCTCTTTCAGGGGCCAATTTCGAGGCCAGGATTTATTAGTTATGATAGTTACATCCGCCCCTGTGTCCAGGAGGCCTTCAAACAGTCTGTTATTCATTTTAACTATCAATCTAGGCCTTTGACTGTTTATAGAGGTTTGCCAAAATATACGTTTTTTATTTTCTTCTGTCATGTCTGATTCAACTTCTTTCACTAGTTTGTCAGCCAGAGCGGTATGAGTTTTTACAATAGGCCAAGGATTTTCTAATTGTCCTGTGGGAGGTTGTCCTCCACTGTGACTGGGAATGTTCGGACCACCTTTGACATGGGGGCCTTCGAGAGGCCCCCCAAGGAGTTTCCCCGGTGGTAAAGGGTTTCCTTGCTTGTCTCTAGTTGATCTACACTCATTTGTCCAGTGTCTGCCTTTGCCACACCTTCTACATAACCCAGAAGGCTTAGGCCTTCTGTTCCATTCATTCTTGGGAGTATTATTTCTAGAGATGCTTTGCCTACAATTTCTTTTTAGATGTCCTATCTTACCACAGTTATAACATCTGACATGTTGATATCGCTTTAAACTTTTGGAGACGGCTTCTCCTATCCAAGCTTTTATGTCACCATAGTTACAACTTCTGTTCTCTTGATTACTGCTCAAACCTTTAGATATAGCTTCTCCTACCCATGCTTCAGTGTTATTGCTATTATAGTCAATGTTGGCTGTATATCGAATCCATTCATCCAAAGGTGCTGATTGAATTTTTAAAGGCCAAAGCACTTGTTTGCATTGAGGATTTGCATTCTCATAGGCTAATGATTCTATGAGTATTCGCCTAGATTCTATGTCAGCTACCTGTAATTGTACTGCTCTAGACAGCCTTTCTAGAAACACACTAAAGCGTTCTCTTGGTCCTTGCCTTATTTTGGTATAAGATTCTATCCTCTCCCCTAGTTCATGAACCTTATCCCAAGCATTCAGAGCTGCCGTACTGCATAGAGACAAGATATGTTCATCATAGGCAGCTTGGGTTTCTGGGTCAGCATAAATACCCTCACCAAGAATTTTATCTTTGGGAGCTTCATAACCTTTCTTTAAGCCCTGAAGTTCAAGAGCCTTTGCTTCTTCTCTCCATAAAGCCCTCCATTCTAATTGAGAGGAGTTTTCAAGGACAGCTGATATTAATTGTTCCCAATCCTTAGGGGTTACCTTGTTATTCATTGCCCATGATTCTATTAATTGCTTCACATATGGTGAGTGCATGCCATAAGAGACTACTGCTTCCTTTATACTTTTTAAATCTTTCATACATATTGGTTCCCATTGATAAGCAACAACACCTTTTGGGTGTTTTTTCATTGCTGATTTTCCATTAACAGATACAGGGAAAGCTCCTCTGACCCTAAATGGTGTGGAAAATTTTAAGTTTTTTTCATGCCCTATTACCTGGAGCTCTTCTTCTGATGTATCAGATTGAAGGTCTTCTAAAGCCTGAAGTCTATTAATTATTGCTTCTTTGAGTGTCTGAACTTCTTGAAGCATATCCCTTTCTAGAGCCTTCATTGCATCTGTCAGTTTCTTACTTTCTTCAAGTACAAATGATTCCATGTTTTTGATATTCTCATCCTTAGATATTATCTGAATGGCATGTAAACTGCCTTCTAAAAACAATGTTCTATCTGCTAGCTTGCCATTATCTTCAGACATGGAAGAGATTCTATCTGCTATTCTTGCCATCTGATATTCCAGTTTTTTAACCTTATTATTAGCTTCATCCAACCAGGAATGAGCTGTTTCTGTTAGCGTGTTAATGCATTGCATTGTTTCTGTTTTGGTTGTTGAGGCAACATCAGACATGGAACAAATTTTGTTTTCTATTTGATCATTTTTATGTTCCATGTTCTGTATTCTACCTGTCAGCTCTCTGTTGCCATCTTCAATATCCTGAAACTTTTTTCCTAAACATTCCATGTTTTGCATTCTGTCATTTTCAATGTTTTGAATCTTTGTTACCAAGTCTCCTATGGTTTGTACAAGTTCCTCATTGTTTGCGCTAATCTCAAACCATTTCTTTAAGAATATCATATTAATGATAAAACCCATTACTATTACGAAAAAGGTGTATATATTGATCCAGTCATAATTTTCTTCTGCTAAGATTCCTTCTATATATGAAGTAAAAAAATTCCTAAAGTACTGCATTGTAAAATTATCTGCCATAGCTATGGAACAATTGATCTCAGATATTATATAAGCTTAAGTTGCAAAAGATGTTACAATTACCTTAGATGTAATTCCGCTGTCCTGGAACTTTGATGCTTTTAGCTGTAGATCTCAACTTGCTGTAGTTACACTCGGAGGTGTAGCAGTAAAAAGCGTCTGCAGCAGAGGAGCCTTCCAATTCCGGTTCTATCCGGAATTGTACCACCAAAGAGTGTCCGCCAAATAGCCTCCGGCAGGAAACGATCCTTCTGATCCTGGTCCCTGTAGAATAGCTTTTAACAAACTAAGGCAAGCAAAATTTTGTTAAACGAAGGAGTGAAACGAGCCTTGTACAATTGTTGAGACCACAGGGAAAACAGGAGCCGCAAGCAACTGCAGTGTGTATATTTTCTGCCAGTCCACAGGCCGCAGCTGCCGCAGCCGCCACAGCCTCCGGAGCCTGCAAGCACACAAACAGAGCAGGCAGAGTCCGGGCCTAGTGCCGCAACACAAAAGGCAGGGCTAATGCCGCAGGGCTCTGTGCGAATACAATCTGAGGGAATGGGCAGAAGATGAGCAGTAGTCTCAGGGCCAAGATGGAGATAAAAGGAGTTCTAGGGCAGGGTATATCCTGACTGTTCAAGGAAGGTGGGGGAAGGGTTGCTGCGGCACCTGGGTAAAACCCAGGTGCGGTGAAAATCCTGATCCCGCTTCTGACACCAGATATTGCGGTTCAATAAGGGTCAGGATAAACAAATAGGTCGAATAGATGTTTATTAAGGGAGAAACAACTCACAACACAGACAGATCCCCCCGGGGCGTCCCCCCCGCAGCAGCCACGCCCCCCCATCGCTATGGACTAATTTACATTTGTCACTTTTTCCTGGAGCAAATTTTTCAGACAAGGGCAAAAAGCACCTGCCTTCTTCACAAAATACCAAAATATTTCTAGGCAATGCAGTAAAGTTCTTCAGGTCTGAAAACTCTTGAGGTAGCACCCTACAGTTCATCAAATCATAATCAGCACCACTGTCTTTCATGGTCTTATGAGGATGGCCCTTAAAGCAGCAGTATTCTACTGCTCTCCTATTCCACAGTCCCAAAGTCCAATTTCCCTCAAAGAAAGGCATGGTCAGGCCTATCACAACAATGCCCCAGTCACTCAACTTCTGTCTTAGTTATGGATTTTATTGCTGTGACCATGCAATGAAAACCATGCATGAAACCATAACCATGAAAATTTTATAGGGAAAATATTAATTGGGGTGACTTTCTTATAGTTTCAGAGGCTCAGTACATTATCATCATGGTGTGGAGTGTTGCTGTGCACAGACAGATCTTGTGCTGTAGTAGCTGAGAGTCCTCTATCTGGAAGACAAAAAGAAATCTACTGACAATCACTCTGAGAGAATCTTGAAAAGAGACCTCAAAGCCCATCCTCACAATGACATCCTTTCTCAAATGAGGCCATACCTCCTAATAGTCCTAATAGTGCTATTCCCTTTGAAAACTATTTTCTTTCAGAACACCACAAACAAAATAGTTAAAAAAAAAAAGCCCATCTGGAAGTATCACTATCCCTGATTTTGAGCTATACTGTGGAACAACAGTAATAAAACCCTCATGATGTTGGCATGAAAACAGACAGATTGATTAATGGAATTAAATTATAGACCCAGATGTAAACTCACACACATATGGACACATGGCTTTTCATCCAAAATGGGAAAAACAAAATGAGAAAAAGAAAGCACCTTCAACAAAAGCACTTTCAACAAATAGTGCTGATCCCAATGGAAGTTAGTATATAGAAGAATGCACATAGATCTGCACCTATCACTCTGCACAAAACTCAAGTCCAAGTGTATCAGAAACTTCAATATCAAACTAGGTAAGCTGAACTCAATAGAAGAGGTATTAGGGACTAGCCTTGAACATATTGGCACAGGAGACAATTACCTGAACATAAATAACACTGATACCACAGGCTCTAAAATCAACAACTAATAAATGGGACATCATGAAACAAAAAAACTCCTGAAGTCAAAGGACTCCTTTAGAAGCACAAAACAGCAGCCTAAAAATGAGAAATATCTTCACCAACCTTTTATATGACTGGTTCATTTCCAAAATATGTAAAGAACGCAAGAAACAAGACATCAATAGACCAAATAATCCCATTGAAAATAGATTTAAAGGAAGAATTCTCAGCAGAGGAATCGCAAATGGCCAAGAAGCACTGAAAGAAATGTTCAGCATCCTTAGCTATCAGGAAAATGGATATTAAAATGAATCTGAGCTTCCATTTTACACTGGTCTGAATCACCAAGTTCAACCACTCAAGTAATAGCTTCTGATAGAGAGGATGTGGAGCAAGGGGAAAACACCTCCATTGTTGGTGGGAGTGGAGTCACTGTACAGACACTTTGAAACAGTTCCTCTGGAAATTGGAACTCAGTCTACCACAAGAGCCTACCTCTCTTAGGCATTTACCTAAAGGACACTCCATCATACCAGAAAGGTACTTGCTCAGCTACATTCATAGCAGCTTTATTGAAAACAGCCAATACCTGGAAACAAACTAGATATCAACTGAAGAATGGATAAAGAAAATGTGACACATTTACACAATTGAATACTACTCAGGTGTTTAAAATTTGAGATTCTGAAATCTGCAGGCAAATAAACAAAACTAGAAAAAAATCATCCTGATTGAGGTAAACCAGACCTGAAGAAACTGATATGATATGTACTCAAAGTAGATATTAGCTATAAATTAAAGGAGGAGACAAGGAGGAATGACATCTCTGGGAAGTAGAAATAGGATATAGTAGTGTTGTGTGTGTATGTGTGTGTGGGGAGTGGGATTGGTTAACTTGAGGCTCATGCCAGACAGGGAACCTACATCTGACACTGCTTGGATGAGCAGAAGCCATAGGCTGGACATGACAGGGACTCAGGATTAAACTAAACACCACTGGGGAAAATCAATGAAATTATTTTTAATAATACCCTGCAATACTCATAGATTAGTGCCTATTCCAGTTGTCAATAGTGGGGTGTCACCCAGCAACTGATGGGAGCAGGTATATAAACCCACACCCAAACAATGGGCAGAGCCAGGGGAACCCTGCAGATGGGAAGGAAGAACTGTATGGAGTCAGAGAGGTCAAGGACAGATACCAGAAGAATGTGACAAAAAATACTCAACTAAGCAGGGCTCATAGGGGACCACAGACACTGAAGTGACAGACATGGATGCTGTATGGATCTGAGTTAGGTCCTCTACATATACCTTATGTTTCTGTAGCTTTATGTCCTTGTGGGACTCCCAACAGAGGGAATAGGGGTTGTCTCTGACTCTTTTGCCTGCATTTTTCCTATTTCTGGGTGGCCCCTTCCATCCTTGGTATGAGAACTTGTGCCTCAACTTGTAATTGTTATGTCATGTTCAGTTGACATGTCTAGGAGGTTTACTCTTTTTGTGAAGAGAATGGAAAGAGAAGTGGATGGGGGTAGCAAGGAGGTGGGGTAAAGACTGGGAAGAGTAGAAGGAGGTGAAACCGCAGTTAAGATGCAATATGCAAGAGAAAAATAAATAAAATGAAAACAATAATTAGCTATATTTTCCAAATCCTCAGTATAGAGATTTCTCTCTTTTTTTCTCTGATTTTTTTTTTTGAGACAAGTTTCACAGTGTAGCTTTGACGCCTGTCCTGGAAATCTCTTTGTAGAACAGGCTGGCTCGAACTCACAGAAATCGACCTGCCTCTTCCTCCACAGGGCTGAGATCAAAGGCATGTACCACCACCTGGCTAGTACTGGGATTTCTGTTTGGTTATTTCATTGTTATATTCACAGATTATAAAATGTTCAGACACACAAACAGACTCAACAAAGAGTTGTTGAATAAATCAAGCAGATGCATGAGTTAACACCCATTGACTTTTTTTATAAGAAAAATTGGAAGTGGAGGTGAAAATTTCTCCAATAAGTATTGATATAAAATATGTATAAAAGGGGAGTGGGAGCTTATTACCATTCAGTGAACCAGGTTTTTTCCCTTTACACTGGTATGGCCTAAAGAAAACAATATTACATATAGAATTTCTGGACAAAAAATCCATCACGGAATATATAACAACACTTTCTTAACAAACACATTCACCTACAAAAAACAATGGAAATGATGAATTTGAAGATATACAGGAAGATAGTATTGTAAATATGCTTCATTAAGTGTATTCTAAAACATCCTTGGTGACTATACCAACTGGAGATAAAAGATTGTGTTTAAACTTTTCTTATACATGCCAGCGGGACTGAAACAGAGGTATTTGAGTAAAGATGCATATTGCCATGGGAAAATTTGTTTTCAAATGTATCCTTAGAATTCAAAGTCTTGACAAAATAGTTTCACTTGAATGAATGCATACCTTTGCTAATAATAATTTGAAAAACTGACTGAACAGAGGAGACGGCCCTGTATGAACTACAGAGTGAACCTTTGACATTCTGTAACTTGGTGTTACAAAATGTGGAAAGGAAAGTTGCATAAGGCTAGATTTCTTTGTATATTTCTATTTTTATAAATGATGCTATAATTGTTCTTTTGCTTAAAAATCCAAATCTGCAAAGAATATATATGCTTTTGCCTAAAAAAGAAAACAGATTCTAACCTTGTCTTATGTTTGATTAGAAGGATTTTTAATTCAAATTTTCAATTAAAATTGGCTGTTTGAATTTATCCTTAATTGTTCCTCTGGTAGGAACTGTGAATCAATACAAAATGATGTAATATCCTAAAGATCTGTTTTTGCTCAGGAGCTTTAGAGGGGCTCTTATGACCATCCTCATGGTTGTCAAAGAGACAATCAACTGAGCAGCTCCATATTATTTTTCTTTTTGTTTTAACAAAATACTTCAGAAAATCAGCCTAAGGAAGTAAGGTTAAGGTGTAGAATAATGAGAATATATTATAATCATGTATAAAATTGTGTAATGTGAACAGGTAGTGAATAGCATAGTAGGGCAACATGGCTCTAGAAGAAAGCTCATTCTTATGATGTCAACCAAAGCTTACTTTGTTTTTTCCTTCAAAGGTAAAATACGTGAGTGTAAAAATTCAGCTGAACTGCTGTGGTTTATTACATCAGATATAGGACAGGTCTGGTGTAGCTCTTACGAAGTTAGTGCAGCTTAAGTCTTTGTGTGTCTTTTTCACTCACACATTTGTGCACATTCATTTATACACAAAAATATGTTCTAACGTGGGTTTGTATACAAAAAAGCTCTCACTAACCTATTTGCTAAAGATATGATTGTAGAAATTAATTCGATTACAAATAAATAATGATGGTAATATGGCTTGTGCTGTTATAAGGAAGGGTGTGAGGAACTACAGTAATGGCAGAATGGGGGCTGTGCTGCAATGTGCACATTTGTCAACAGTGTCAATTTGAAAAAGCAGGAGCCATAGCATGTTTTAGAGTATTTTACATAATGTGCTGTTTATAATATTTACATTGACTCATGTTACGGCAGGTTGTTCCTACCCGCCAGCGCCATCCTGCTTGCCGCCAGTCTGGGCCCACAGCCACGCCAGCCCCAAATAACATTCAAAGACTCTGTATATGATAAATCCTGTTGGCCAGTTACCATTACTTTTTATGGGCTAGCTCTGTCTTAATTATTAACCCATTTCTACTTATCTAAGTATTTCCACGTGGTCGTCTTATCAGGGAGCTGCTGCAGGCGTTCAGCTTCTTCCCTCGGCTACATCTCGACCCCTCCCCACTACTTCTTCTTTCCTCCTCCTGGTCTCCTAGCCCCACCTATCTTGTTTCTTATTGGCCACAGTGCTTTATTAACCAGTATGAGAAACATATATACAGAATAACATCTCCCATCATTTCCTCTTCTCTGTCTAAAGTAAAAGAAGGGGTTTAACCTTAACATAGCAAAATATAACATACAATAGTTATCAAATAAGAATCACAGTTAACAATATTTAGTCCATTAACATTTTGTAAGACTTAAACAAAATATCATCTATCCTATCTTTGTGAGTCTAAAGTCCTATATGTAACTTATCTTTAATCCTAACTAAGGAAAACTATAACCATAACTATCTATCTTCAACTCCTTCAAACACCACAGAAGGATAATATATAAACTCTAGAAATGACAGAGACAACTCATTGCCTGGTCAGTCACCCGAGGTTCTTCTGTAATGTTCCATCTTCAGCCCATATGCCATAATGTGTCTCCAGACTCCTCAACAAGGCAGGAAACTTTAAACTGTTCACCTGTAATGGCAGTTTGACAGTGACTTTTCTCTGTGTCCTGTAGACTATCTGGCTGTCTGGCAGCCTCTTCCATGAAGCAGGAACCCTGTAGCAATGTCCATCTTGAATAAGCAATCACCTTTTTGTGGGTCCTGTATGTCCAGTTTCTATAACATAAAGTCAAACATTCCAGAAGAGGAGTACCATGCCCAAATGGCCAGTCGTGCCACATTAAAAGCAATCTCCATAATGTGTTTCTTCGATGTCCATCTTCCTTTCTGATGCAGGTGGTGTTACCAGGAACAGTTGTGCCTCCCTGTCAAGAAAATCCCTAAACCATTTTAAATGCCATATTCTGTAGGTCTTTGAAAGGTTTGAAGAATGCCTATTTATCTCAAATACATCTCTGTATATCTAGAAATCCTAACTAACTTAATTCCAAGTTTTGACTATCATAGGTAATTTTCTAATCTGTACAAAATTATGCATTACATTTTTCAGTGAGCTATATAAACACAATACCTAAACAAAAGGAGAAATATACATATTACAAAATTGACCTTAAATTGTATCAATAAAAGAAAATCCATTCCAAAGCAAAGTATTCATATCTATACCATAATTCCCTTTTTACCTTTAAAAAGAATGTTTGTGGTTATAGCCATTTATAACCAAGCCAATTTAAATGAAAACAAACATTTATAAACAATATTTGGGAATTTGGGCGTTGTTCTTTCCAAACTACTTCCTGCTGGTAGAGGGCGCTGTCATGGGGGTCCAAAGAAGATGCAGAAATCTTGGCTGTAGTCTGCAAGGCTTTTTCTCAACTGCTTTGAATGTTGGATCATCTGGGGCATTGTTTCAGGGGGTCTTGCTTGATCAAACCACATTAAGTCTGGAAAGAATCCATAGCTTTTCATTTTCTGTGGAAACAAAAATAGAAATCCTTTTCCCCAGTAACTTGTCCTTAGGCTTAAATTTTGGAGTCAAAGCATTTTTAAAATATATAAATTGAATTAATCCAGCAGCATTTCTTTTACCAGTAGTTGTTATTTTCTCAGCAATCAAATGATTTAAAGACAACAGAATCTCATATAGTATCCAAAATTTCTCTGTGCTTTCCATCTTTACATGGCTTTTTTTATTACCCTTTTTCTTCTTCTTCTATTTTTACATATTTTGAGACAGGGTTTCTCTGTGTAACTTTTATCTGTCCTGGAATTCACTGCATACCAGGTTTACTTTGAAATCACAGAGATCTGCTTGCCTCTGTTTCCTGAGTGCTGGAATTAATGGCGTGCGCCACCATACCCATCCATTTTACTTGCTTTTTTCTTTTTTAAACCATTGTACCCTGTTTCTTTTTCTCTCCAAAGCCAGTGTATTTTTTAAAACACAGTATAAACCTACATTGTAGCTCTCATACACACCAATGAATTGTTAGCAGAGCTCTTTAAAAGCAAGGCGCCTTTTTGCTGCTTATGCTAATTTTGGAAGAAACCTCCCTTAAAGGAGCCGCGCAAATCTGTCTACAGCAAAATAAATCCAACCGAGAAAATGCTGCTACCAAGAAGTCTTGCTAGTCTTTGTTCCTTTGTTTCTAAAATCCATTTTTAAGCTTTTATCAAGTTTTAAGTGAAAGGTCTTATAGCCACGTTGGGTGCCACCTGTAGCATGTATGTTTCCGCCAGCCCGCCAGCCTGCCAGTCTGGCGTGCTGGCCCCAAATAACACTCAGAGACTCTGTATTTGATATAATCCTGTTGGCCAATTAACATTATTGTTTATGGGCTAACTCTGTCTTAATTATTAACCCATTTCTACTTATCTAATTATTTCCACGTGGTCGTCTTTCAGGGAGCCGCGGCAGGCGTCCAGCTTCTTCCCTCGGCTCCATCTCGACTCCTCCCCACTACTTCCTCTTTCCTCCTCCTGGTCTCCTAGCCCCGCCTATCTTGCTATCTCATTGGCCATAGAGCTTTATTAACCAGTATGAGAAACATATACAGAATAACATCTCCCATCAGACTCATGATACTATGTATTGACTCACATTAAATATGAACTTGTTTTCATAACTGGCCATCCAAGTAAGAGAACATGTTAAAACAGAAGAAAAGTGATGTTCTGTGTGAAAGAACTATGTGTGGCATCACTCAAATATCCCTGTGTGCTTCTAATTAGTAACAGACTCAGATTGCATATTGAGCTCCGGTAAGGCTGATAGGCTGTTAGTGTATCTAAAATGGATCTTTCCTAAATAGTGTAGTTTTTGGTTTTATATATTCATGTTTAACATTTTTGATTTTTTATATGTAGTGTACATGCTATGTGGATGCATGCATGTAGAGACCAGAGAATGCCTTGTACCCTGTTCTATCAGCATCTGACTCATTACCTTAAGACATGGCACCTAAATATCACCATTTCCTTTGAACATTAAAGGAGCAATTGCCCAAGTCCAAAATCATTTTTTTTTTTTTGATTGCATGGTGTCTGTCCAGCTAGTCCTAGTGATTCTCCTAGTCTACCCTCCTATATCTGGGTTCTAGGTATGTGCAGCTTTTAACATGACTATTGAATTCAGTTCTTTCTGTTGACCTGCTTAGTCATCTTCTCAATGACATTGTTATTTTTAAAGCATAAGATAATTAAATTCTGCCTGAATGTCCTTAATAAAATATTATCATGCCTGGAAGAAGTGGTGCACATATATAATTCCAGCCTTTGGGAGGCAGAGGCAGGCAGATCTCTGAGTTTAAGGCTAGCCTGGTCTAGAATGAGTTCCAGGAAAGGCATGACTATGAGAATCCCTGTCTCAAAACAACCCATAAAAGTTATATTTATGTATTGTTTTAATAATGATTTATTACACATATTTCTCCTGAGACTTAATGCCTATTACTCTTTTTAATTATTAAGGAGGAAAGTAAAATGCAATCAAAAAAAATTATTTTGGACTTGGGCAATCGCTCCTTTAATGTTCATGAAGACATGTATGAGTTCGATCCCCCAGAATCCATGTAAAAAGCCTGGGCATGACATCATACACTTGTGATACCAGCACTAGGAAATCATAGACAAAGCATTTAGCCTGCTTGGTGATTGATCCCAAGGGCAATGAGAGTCTATGTTTCCCGAATAAAGTGGATAGTGCTGTGGCAGAACATAAAGGAGGAATGGAGTCTCATGGGCAGAAGTCCCAGTGCTGGTGAGAAACTCCAAGGAAACAATACAAGAGTCTTGTAAACTCACTTTCTTGAAAATGCAACACTGTTTTAGGGATATGTTTTTATGCCTCTCCCAGGTGAAGCTGATAGGAGTGAGTTTACTTCAGATTATTCATTACAACTGGCTATTACTGTTTCGTAGGCCTCTATGGAAAGGCACGTTTGTGCCACATGTAACCTGCCCAATTCATGTGGCTTGTCTTTGTGATTGAACACTTTACTCATGTGACTCCTCTTAATCTTTGGAGTATATATTGATTCTCTCCATAAAATTTGCTATTATATAAGACTTTAGTCTGCCTCATTTTTGGCTCTATTTCCCCAGATCCTACTGCCTCTAGAGTGGTAAACACTGTGGGAAGAACAACACATGAGATTGATTGAGTGCTAGGCACAACAGGACTTTCACGCATGTGCACCGCTCACACACATGAACGCACCTACATAAACAGAAAGGAAATAATCTCTATTATTTGTGGTTATGAGCCTAGCCTTTAACGGCTGAGCTACCCCTCCAGCCCAATAATCTCAATAAAATATTTTTGGACACACCCCAGTTACACAGAAGAAACTAATTACTAGGATAAATATTTACAGAACATAATGTATGTGATTTTTCTTTGATCTCCTTGAACTGTGAAAGTATAACCAAAAATAAGCACCCTGTATTTGCGATTAAAATTTAGAGAAACCTCAGTGACCATAAACTAGAAAGAGAAAGATCCTTGAGCAAAGAATGCCCCATTTTAAAAAGCACAGTTTTTATACTGCGGTGTCAGATAATCATTACTGGGTATAAGGTCATTTCCATTTCTCTGTTTGCCTTTATTTTGGCCAATGTTAGAAAAGAGTTGGCAATCCCTTGATTTCCTTCTGTTTGAGCTGAAAATATAATCTAGAGAGCTCAGGTACCCAACTAATCTTATAAAACTCACTTCTATTTTTGTTCTTCCATTATTTTGCCTAATATCAGCATTTAAAAATTTTCCAGCTTGCTGAATTTTCAAAACTGGATTTACACTGTGCACACATTCTTTTACTGACAGAAACGGGAGTGAAAAAGATAAGCAACAGGTTCCTAATGATTTGTAGATGAATGCTGTGTGAGCGGATAGGTGTGGGGGAAATATACAAAAAAGTGAACCATATGCACTATTTCCACAGATGGTTAATTGGGAGTAAGCAGCTGTCTCTAGCAGAGTAGGCAACTCATTTGAATGGAGGTTAGATCCTCTTTCCAATTGCTTTCAGAAAATCTTTCAATGCACCAGTGTAAAATTTGAAGGCCATCCAGGATTACAGTGCTAGATTATGCTTTACAAGAAGGCTGTAGAGGCTTCTGCACTTCCTCATTCAGAGACAGTCACCAAACCAATAGAGTGAATATGACACCATGGTCCAGCTATATGATTGTCACATGAATTTAGTTTTTTTGGACTATGCATATGCTGCATTCCCAGTTCTTACAGCTGAGATTCATAAAGAAAAGGTGCTGGATCATGTGTTTATTTTCAAACTATTTTAAATTGTTCCTACAAAAGTTTTAAATGATTGAGTATATTTTAGTGTAAAACTTGTGTCCTTGTGTAGGGTCTGGGTTGAATGCAGTGCTTTGGAGCAAAGAAAAAAAAAAACTACATATTACTAGCAAGCTGTGTATCTGCTTTTTATCTAACTTCCTGCCTTGCCATCTTACAAGGTCTCTGTGGAGTGACATGATTCCTGGCAGGTTTCCCAAAATATGGAAAGTTGTTAATAAATAATAAGCAACTGCCATACTATTTTTGAATTGTAAATCTTTAATCCTTGAGATCGAAGTTCTGTTATAAACAGAGCGTAAGGTCCATTTTAAATAAAATAATATCAGAAAGTTGGAGAATAACTACAAATAATTGGATGAAAGTATAGGAAATATGTAGAGGCTAAAATCTAAGGGTAGCTGTACCTTTTTTTTAACAAAACAGTTTCTGTCATCACTAAACTAAGCAGGGGGACTAATACTAATACCATTAGCTCCAAAACTTCATAAAAAAGTTTCAGCTCATGTCATTAGAAATGAAAATATCCACAATGTGTAAAATAAACCACTTTGCAGAGGTTGTAACAGGAAGGATACTTTGTTATAAATAGAAGCATTTCAAACTAATAGTAAAGAAAAAACTATTAACTTTTAAAATATTTTATTTCACTATACAACAGATGAAAACTTATAATAATGACTGAAATGGTGGTTTTAAAATGGTTGTAGGAATTATTATAATTCATATCTTTATTAATATTTATCACAAAACTAACAATGTTGACAATGTGGTTAAGATATTAACAGATAGTAGTTCCTGTAAGCTGGAGTATGTTACTATTGCTTTTAAGTTTTAAAAAGAAAAATAATACCCGCGTTAGGAAATCTGCCTTCATGTGTGCAGAATAAAATTGTAGCCTCAAATAATCTCTATTAACAATGAGTTGACCAAAATAGTAATATTTTTTAGAAATAAAACTTTTCAATTTATAAGTTATCTGCTTGCAATATACCCTGATGCAATGGTAGCAAAAACTTCTAGTAGTAACCACTCAACATTTGATTTAAGGCCCATGGAATGAGATTGGATCCACACCCAACATTGCTTAGTTGACCAAGAACCTGAAACTAAATGGTCCAGGCACATAGGTAAAAACCAATACCAATGGTGTGTTTTTAAAAATACTTTAAAAATAAAGTGACTCCCAATAGCATTCTTCTGTGCTCGTAGATCTGTAGATACGTGCATTGCTTGGTCAACCACCAGAGAAGCTCCTTGCAGTAGATGGGAAGAAATACAGAAACCCACAGCCAGACAATATGCAGAGAATGAGAGACCTTGGAAAACTCAGAAATAAATGGCATGTCTCCATCAAATTCTTCCCCTCAGAGGTCAGAGTTCAGAGAACCCTGCGGAAGAGGAGGCAGAAAGAATTTAAGAGCCAGAGGGGATGGAGGACATCAAGCAATCACAGCCTTCTAGACACAAAATACTGGTGCTTAAAAAATAAACTCACTGAGACAGTGGCAGCATGCACAGGGCCTGCCTGGTTCTGCACCAGATGGGAACCTAGAGTTGAAAGGAGGAGTGAACATATGTCATTGTCCCTAACCCATAAGCTACTTCTAATTGATAGCCATGCAAATAAAAATGAAATTTTAGTTTTGTCAAAGCAAGACTTGTAGTGGTATCTTGTCTTGCCAGTGAACTTGTGATGGTGGACACACTTTTTGGGTGAGTTTTCGGGTGCAGATGAGATCCATTATAAGTAGATGGGGGGCTGGTTCACACTAATTTGGGTTATGGAGAGCATCAGATGAGCAGATGTTACTAGCAGGTTTTCCTGCCAGCCTGGTCCCACAGCAGTCAGCTCCAAATAACATACAGAGATACTGTATTAGATAAAAAGCTGTTGGCCTTTTACCAGCATTTCTTATTGGCTAGCCCTGTCTTAAATATTAACCCATTTCTATCAATCTAAATATTTCCACATGGTCTTATCTTACTGGAGAGAGGGTCTGGTGTTCTGCTTTCTTCGTCCTACATGTTTAATCTCCTCCTACCTTCCTCTGAATTCTCCATGCCCCCAAGTCCTGCCTATCTTGCTTTCCTATTGGCCAACAGTGCTTTATTCATTCACCAATAAGAGAAACATATTTACAGAATGACATCTCCCATCAGGCAGAGACTATATCTTCTGGAGCACAAAGACCTCAGTGATTACTGACTCTTATCTCTGTAAGTGCTTCCCTAATAAATACCTATTTCAAATTTACGTGGGGACTGGTGGTTCATTTAAATACCACTTCCAATGACTCACTGGGAAAATAAGCCAGATTAATTGAAGGCCCCTTGCTCAGCAGTAGATGGCAAAAACAAAATGAACTCAACAGGGTTTGACATCTTTGGGGGTTCTTTTTCACACAATGTTTTGTTGGGATGTTTGATTTGTGAATTTATTTTTATCTTACATGGCCTTTGCATATGTATTGTGGCTTCCAGTTTGGGGCTTTTATGGCACTTGTGTGAGTGCAAATGTGTGTGTTTTCCCCATGGAGCTTTTTCTTGTTTTGTACTTTGTCATATTCTGATCTGCCATATTCTGCCATATTAGTTTCCTATTTATCTTATTGTATTTTATTTGAATGTTATCCTTACATGCCACTCTTCTTTCTAATGAGAGACAGAAAGAGTGTGGATGTGGATGGGGGATGTGAAGAGATACTGAAAGGAGTAGGAGACTCAAGAAAATTGTAAAAGACTATATTGAGTGGAAAAAGTCTATTTTCAATAAAAGCAAATGTGATAACTTTATTTGTAGATGAGATTCTATTAATGTCTGCCTCCTTCAGAGGAAGAAGTCATGAATGGTGACAGTATTAATAATCGAGGAGACATCATACCTGTGAGTAATTATTTAGCTTCAGGGCTTGACTCTGATGTTTTTGTTGATTAAGATGACTGACATGAGAAGACCCACATTAATCCTCTGAGCCTGAATGGCAAGCAATATAAGCAATTTAAAGTTATTGACTGATGATGTAATGTGTTAAGCTCTTTCGAGCTGTGGTGACTTCCTTGCCATGATATACAGGACTATGCAACTGTAAGATAAAATGCATTCTCCTCTGAGTTGATTTGATAGCATATTTTGTCACCACAACATGAAAAGAAACTGAGACATAAATATATCCTCCAATAATTGTCATATTTTTCTTGATCATAGTAAAATTCTGTAGTTAATTAAATGTTCAAACTTACGCCAATGTGTTTAATAAATTTTGATACACCATTATAATTAAATACAGATCTTTGAGAGAAATGCTTTATAGCATTAGGAAATGCTAAGAAATACATTTCAAACAAATGATTGTGAAATTTTAATTACCATATGTTAGAAACTTTATTAAATAATTTTATGTTTGTAAATCATAATCAGTAAAGTATGTTCAGATCAATATCATGATACTGTTACAGGTTGTGTACTTTTCTGAGCCTCTGTGATTCTCATTTTTACTATATAAAAGTACATTCTACTTAATAGTAGAATACAATATTTAATGAAATATATCAGGCTAGAAATTACCTATTTTTCCCTACAACAATGACTTTTATAATTTAAAATGAAGTAGTTTATGGTCTCCTTATGTGTGGAAGCTAATCCTTACTTTAATGACCAGAATATTACAACAGTATGGAAGTCAATCCTCTATAATATAGTAGGTACTTTTGAGATACAGACTGCCACACTAGCCATCACAGATGGAGTACTATAATTCACCCGCCATGTATGTTCCTGTGCTTTTTACTTTCATTCTGATGGACCATGACCTATGAATTCTAGTCATTAAATATTTCAAATATTATGCTTGAGTTTGGAAAAAATTACCTATTGAATTGTACATTGACTCAAAAATACCAGACTGAGTATCTTGCTGGATAGGGGTTTCAGTAAACAAATTTTAAAGAATGCTTACTTGGGGGAATAGGTGGGGCCATTTTAGTGAAAATCTAGGTAAGTTGATTTTAATGTGAGGTAGCAGTGCCAAAAAGTACTTCCCAAAATTAGTGCAGTGCTGGTACAAAATCCCTTCAGTTCTTCTACTGGAGTATTAAGTCTTTCTTTCTGCTCCTTTAGCATAGCAGAATTTTAATAACTTCATGTAGTTGCTTTGTATTACAGGTCTTTTATCCATAACCTAAAACTTAGACAGTGGTACCTAGCAAATTAAGATGGTATTACACTTTTAACTCAATAAATATGCTACATTTCTTAACTCAGTTTCAGGAACTGACAGGAACATTATGTCAGTAGGCAGAATATATTAGAAATTCCTTTTCCTCCATCTCCTTTTATTATGGAGCATGGCAATCCCGAAGCTAATCTTCAACCTCCATTGCATTTAGAATATCCTTAATTTCTGTTTTCTTTCTTGGGTTACATCAAATTAAGCAGAAGCATACCAAGGCATTAAATGTAAAAAAATATTTTGTTATAATTATTTATGTAGATACCTAAAGTAACATATAAAAGTATCAATATTTATTCAACTTTTAATTTATTTTTGTGTCTACTAAAACAGTAAAATAAAAGGTGGTTTGGCTTCAAAGTTGTACATTCAGTCTTTGTGGGACATAACTAATGAGAAGTTTCTGTAGGCATTTTAATGTAGCATTTGTGAATGGAATGTGGTTATAACCCACTTCCTCTTTGTCATGTGTACACCCAACACTATTGTTATAGACTAGAAGAGTAACAATTCTATGGTCTGCTATGCAAGGAAGAGGCATTATTTCCTTGAGTGTGGTATTTACACTTTCAGACTAATTATATTTTAAAAATATCTACTTCCATCACTGCTTGTGTCAAACATGCTCCATATTTTGTGAATAAGACCATAAGACTATAAATTCTTACCTTCAGAGGAGATAAGCTTTCTGAAAGTAGCCTGAAACTTGACAAGATCTATAAACATTTACGTAGGAATCATAACCACAACCCAAAATAAACAAGCATAGGAAACCATCAGGGTGGCTACTAAAGTTTAAAACAATAATAAATATGATCACTCTGCTACCAGGAGATAAAATAATAACAAATCTGGTTACACAATTAAATATGATGTTTCCCCACATCGTTATTTGTTTTTCTACCAGAAAGAGACTTAACTCTTCGTTGTTAAAATATGTAGGCATTTTTGAGCCAAGATAGAGAAGTTTTATTTTTAAGAACAAAAATATATATGAATATCATATAAAGTTGTCTTAGACAAAACAGCACATTATGATGACTTTAATTAGTTGTTCATTTCCTGTTTGACGATAAAAACATTGGTATATTCTAAACAAGTGAAAATAAAAATACAAAAGGAACACAGATATTGTACATTTGTTTCATATTTTTCTTAGGTCTTTTACTCACTTATACTAAATTGTTTCTGTGGTCTTTCCCCATAGGTAGGGACTGTGAACTTCAAAACCATAGTCGGAACTCATTCTTGCTAACAGAAAGTTAACAATCTAGAATGAAATTAAAATACAGCAATTGGACATTTCAGTTCATGATCATGAGATAAATAGCATTATGATCAACATGCAAAGTGTCATTGACATGGTTTCAAGACTGGAGAGTTCAATAGCAACCTGTAAGCTGAAAAGGTAGTAGGATTATATGCTTACTTATAGGATGAAAAATTAAAATGGGCTTGAATTGCAAAACAAAACTATTCATCACTGGAAGATACCACTCACTTCAGAAAGGGAGCTAGGACAGATCAACCCATGGATATCACTAGGTGGATTAAAACTAGGTGAAGAAGTTAGTTTCCTTTAGGATACTTACATGAATATGGATGTACTGGCTTGTTTGGTGTATCAATTTGTTGAAGCTAGAGTCATTGGAGGAAGGAAGCTCAGTTGAGGAAATGTCTAGATGAGATACAGATGTCACATATTTTCTCATTTAGTGACCAATGGAGGAGGGCCCAGCCCATGGTCAGTGGATGGTGCCACCCTAGGCCATTGGTCCTGGTTTCTATAAGAAAGCAGACTGAGCAAGCCATGGAAAACAAGTTACTAAACAGCACTTCTCCACGGCCTCTGCATCAGCTCCTGCCTCCAGAATCCTGTCCTGTTTGAGTTCCTTTCCTGACTTCTTTCACTGATGAACAGCAATGCTGAAGTATAAGACAAATAAACCCTTTCCTTCCCAATTTGCTTTTTGATCATGGTGTTTTGCTGCAGCAATAGAAACCCTAACTAAGAAAATGGATGAGGGGTTACTTTCAGGAGACAGGTCACGAAAGTTAGAACCCTGGAGCATACTGTTCAGCTTTTAGGTAGCTCAATAGGCTGAAGAGTGTCTATTCTCAAGGACTGAGTTGATTTAAACCTCACAAGCTTAGATTGGTTATCAAAACTGGAGCTAGTACCAATTTGTTTCTCAGGTTGTTAGGCAGTATGGAAAGGGGAAAATCAATGGAGAACATGGGGAGACTCTGAGCCCTGAGTGTGTATAGGTTCGTCAGAATCAAACAAACAAGACTTCTGGCACAATAAACCCTTGCCATGAGGGTTGCTGACCCACAGCTAATATTCTTTTCATATATAGATTCTGTTAAAATAGTGATTTCTAGGCTTAAAATATGAATGTTTTATGACCTTGAATAAGCCTCATTCATCTTTCCAGACATTTCCTAGAATCCTCATGAGGATTTGTTACCTTAAGCCAGGTATGGTACATATACCTTTAATCTCAGCATTCAGGAGGCAAGGCAAAGGTTTGGAACTTGGTTGACATTTCAGGCTTTAAACTTTGAGTAATTGTATTTTCACTTATTTAACCATCCTCCACTACAAACCTTAACTTTGGATATCAAATGAGGTGCTTGTACAGACACACTGGTAAGGTATATCCCTTTACAAAATCCTTAAGTAGAGAACACATAGGGCCCTCCCAATGATGGTGATTTTGCCTTTCCCTAACATGCCTTTCCTTAACATAGAGTTGATATTTTGTGGTGTGTTGTTTTTATATAAGTTGTTCTATTACCAAGAAAGACTTGGGAGCTAGATACTGAGGTGAAAACCTATTAGATCATAGAAGCAGAGGTGGAGGAGTGCCCAAATGACCTCTCCACATTTCCCAGATCAAAGAGACTTTAAAATCTCTTAAGTCCTTTCCTACTCCTCATCTGTATTCCTAGCTTCTCTATTGCTAATTCTGGTCAGCTATTTCCTGGCTCTGCTCCCTGATTCAAAGTTAACTTTATTAACACAGTCTCAGGTGTCACAGTGTGATCAAATATACTGAAACACTAGTAAGTATAAGTCCACTGAGTCCTTCCAGTTAATCTCCACAGGGCCCGGTTTCTGAGGCACCAAAACCATCAGCTTTTCTTGTCACCATTGCATTCAAGAATGGATGTACTAACAAATCATTTCACAACTCCTCACCACTCTACACAGTAATGAACTTTGAGGAATATGTATTTTCCTTATTTGAAAGTATTCTTGTTTTTTTCTGACTCTAGAAATATTTTGGATATGCTTTGTATTTCTCTCCTTCAACTGTCATGTCACAGTTGCACTCATATTCTTTTCAATTTCCCAAACCATAGTCTTCCCTGCTTTTGGTAATTAACTGATATATTCTTCAACATACTCTTCTCTCTGGAAATTCACCAAGCATATATTTGAATGTATTGATTGTATTTCATTTGTGAGCTCTTAGTTAACATTTAAATATTTATTAAAAAAGCTTTCTTCCTTCATTATGTCCTTTCTCTCTCTCTCTCTCGCTCTCTCTCTCTCTCTCTCTCTCTCTCTGTCTGTCTCTCTCTCTGTCCCTCCATCTCTCTCTCTCTCCCTCCCTATCACCTGTTTTAGAAACTTATATCCTTACCTTTTTTCTATACCTTCTATTCATTTCTGTTTGTCAGCTAATAATTATATGTATTGTGTTCTCATACATTGCTTCTTTTTCTGTGCTTCCTGTCACAAGTCTGCAAAACCTGTGGAACTTGGGACCAAATTGTTCCATTAATGTACTCAAAATCCCTTAATCAGCAAGCTCATACTGGGAGAAGACAGTGGGAGAGAGCTATTAAATACATTTACTGGAATATTGAATGTTGCTGATAACAGTGTTAAGCCAAACAATGAACTGTAGGAAGGAGACTATACTGAGAAAACTTTTAGAAAAAACAAGAATGCTAGATTATCTGCTAAGAGCTAATTGATTTTTCACTTTTGTAATCATGTCATGTTTCCTCTCACAAACAGAATAGAATCTTATTCAATGAGATAAGTGTTCTCAGGTGCACAAAATGGCACCTAAAGTTTTGCTGTAGTTCAAAATAAAATATAGAAAAGCAATGAATAAATTCAAATAGCAAAAGTTCTTCCCTTGGAGCATTGTGTTCAAGATTATGCTGTGGGTACAGATGTAAGCAATTTTTAATGGTCAGATTCATTTAAGTGATCAGGGAATGCATTGGGATGTAACTTTTCTCTAAGCTAAGTTTAAACTTCCCTCTATAAAGATACACTGAAATGGTATTATTTAAAAAATACTAATGAAAATGAGAAGAAAAGTAGAGGCCTTTGTAGACTCCTGATGGAAATCTAGTAAAGCTGTTATGACAAAAATATGAGATCCCCTTGAAAATGAGGTTTAAGATGTTGGTGAGATTTATGGCTGCAGCTTTTGATGTTACCAAGAGACATAATCTCATAGCCACCTTCCCGATCTTCTGGTTCTCACAGTCTTTGTGTCCCTCTTCTGCAATATTTATTGATCTTGGGGAAGAAAATATACTTTATCACCAAAAATAAAAATAAAAATAAAATAATGGGTGAACTACTATATGATCCAGAAATTCTACTATGTCCAGAGGAAATGTAGGTGGTGTTTCCAAAAATCTTCTGCACATGCAGATTCAACACAGAACTTTTCCCAACAGCCAAAAGATTAGGAATAATTAAATATTCATCACTAATTAATTGGAATAGATATCAGAAAAAGATATACATTAGAATACTGTTTAATTATAAAACACAGAGAAAACCTGTCATTGTGACAACCTGTTTGAGGTTGGATGTCACTAAATTAAGTGAAATAGGCCAGGGATAGGATGATAAATAAGACATGACTTCATTAATTCTAAATTATGGATCTAAACACATATATTAATGTGTGTAATCTAAAAAGAGATTTGCATGGTAATTCCAAAGGACAGAAAGAGAGTAGATTTATCATATGTTGAGCAGTACTTATGTTGTTACACTTATGTAGGAACAAGGATTTTCTTTGTGATACTGTGGGGCATAATGACTGAAAATGGCATCTGTGTATCTTACTTTCCAAGGAGTTTGAAGGAAGGGTTTTGAGTTTTCACCATAAACATTTAGTTACTATTTGAGGTGATGCATATTCTCATTCTGACAAACATTTTTCAGCAAACAGTTATGATATACACCACTAATAGGAACATTGGGTGTTTTGTGCATCAGTCAATTCTGAAATTCATTTAAATATATTATTAATTTTTCTACAATAAAGCAATATGAAGGAAAAATTTTGTGACATCTTTAAAAAGCTTGAAAACAGTTGATATTTATTCATGAACTTATTTGAAAACATGCCTAAATGCTGCTAAGCTTTACTGGTAGACACTGGGGAAAAAAAGGCACAAGGAAAGCTTTGTCTGTAGATGATTCTCCTTAAAGACAAGTTTCAGAAAAAAATTATATAATTATGTCAATAGAAAAAATTGACTCTGGGAAATATTTGAACTTTAAAAACATATATCAAGGTATAATTATGTTTTGAGATAGAATTTTCTGATTGTTTTTACATTGATAGCAACTATCATCAAAAAATCTTTCTAAATACCTAAAAATATATAATCTACTCATGTATATTTCAATAACATATATTCAAAATTAATCTTCAGCTTCAAAGAACAAGTATAAATATTGTCAAACCTAAGAGCTTTGATTCATATTGCCTTTATTTTAGCCAAGGTACGATAAGAAATTACATAAAGTCAATACTCAGCAAACTCTACACTGTTTAAATAGTTTTTAAAAGAAGCCATCTTTATCAGAGGATCTGACTTGAAAAATATAGTTTTAAAGAATTGGAAGTAAGTTGCTGTCCTTGCTCAAAAATACTTTGAAAAGAATAATATTTATGCAATATGTGCCATACATATATTTTATGATTCACTGGACACAAAGTAGGCACTGAAATGCTTACTGATTATTTAATTTATCCAGAATCAGTAAAAATACATTTCAGGAGAGAAGAAAAGTTTACCTTTTCTACAGGGGAATGGAAAATCACTCCCCTATGTTTGGCACTGAAGAAATTAAATTGGCAACCCAAGGTATTTGATATTTATGGAAAACTGGTTCTGTTTTCGTCATTACAATGCACACCAAAGGATTTCATGTCAGTGCCGCCTTCTTTTTTTTCAAAGTGAAACTGCTCCTTCCACTTATTATAAACCAGTTGTAGAGTTATTTGATGGAAAATATGAAGCCAATTGTTTTCTCTAATTATCAGTGGAGGCACAAAAGTTACACATTGCCTGAGCTTTTCAAACTGCTAGTTCAAGTGTCCTCAATGCTAGAAAACTCAGTTAACATTTTCACCTTTGAATGCTAATCAAGTTTTACAAAGATTATTGAGTCACCATGGGAAGTGGGGTTGGTGCCAAGCTCTAAGCATTGTCAAATCTACTCGCCTAAATTTTAGCTGAGTGTTCTCAAGGTGTTGTATTTTAGTTTCTTCTCCTATTAAATTGAAAACCCCTTTATATACTAAAATTCTAAGTATTAAATGAGATAATATTGATGACAACCTAGTACATACTAGAGCACCAACTATTAAACAAAATCATCCCCATCTTCTCATCCTAAACAAATCACTGAGTTAGAAAATGTGTAAACCTCATTTCACTTTCAAAGGAAGGTATCATTGGAACTGTTTTCACTGTTTCTTGTATTCTTTTTATGTTGCATTCTTTTGTATTAATAAAAGGGTTTGTAAGTCAGTTAAAAATGAGGAGTAAATCTAGTAGCATTACGAAGGTGGAAACCATATTAGAAAACTCCATATATCATCTTTATTTGTTACAATCAAGCTTATGTCAAACCAAATCACATTATAACGTAATAAATATATTTGATATTAAATATCCATTTGAAATAAATAATGTAAAAAGAAAAAAGTGAAAGACAAACTTAGAAAACCAGGGTACATTCAAGTTTTGTATGTATTATGATTACAGCATAAATGTTTTACTAAAGTCTATGAATTTAAATGTGGCTTATGCTAATTCTTCTGTCTACAGACTATGTACATCTATTCCCTCAGTGAATCTTTTGTATCTTTCTGCCTGCTCACTTGTCTTAGATAGGGTTTCTATTTCTACAACCAAACATCATGACCAAAAAATGTTAGCGAGTAAAAGGTTTGTTAGACTTGTACTTAAGCATTGCTGTTCATCCCTAAGTGAAGTCAGGACAGGAACTCAAACAGGGCAGGATCCTAGGAGGCAGGGGCTGATTCAGGTCATGGAGGAGTGCTGTTTACTGGCTTCCCTCTATGGCTTGCCCTCTGTGGATTGCTCAGTCCAATTTCTTACGGAACCCAGAACCAGCAGCCCAGGGATGGCAACACCCACCATCAATAGAGTCAGGGCTGTACTCCATTGACCACTAATGGAGAAAATGCCTTACAGCTGGATCACAAGGAGGCATTTTCTCAACTGAGGACCTCAAGCTGATGACTCTAGCTTGTGTCAAGTTGACAAAACTAACCAGTACATCACTCAAATAAAAAGTATTACTACCATTATTTAAGTATTTAAAACAAACAAAAAAGTGAGAAGAGACTAATTTTTTTGTTTGTTTGTTTGTTTTCCTGTTTTATTGAAATTTGAAACAAAGTTGTTTTACCTGTCAATTCCAGTTCCCTTTCCCTCCCATTCTTCCCTATGACCGCCATCAAACTCTAGCCATTCTTCTTTCCAGTCCCCAGGGAGGGTGAGCCTTTCCATGGCGAGTCTTCAAAGTCTGTCTTATCATTTGGATCAGGGCCTAGGCCTTCCCCCATGTGTCTAGGCTGAGGAAGTATCCCTCTATATTTGATGGGCTCCCAAAGTCCATTCATATACTAGAGATAAATACTGATCCATCACTAGAGGCCCCATAAACTGCTCAATCCTCCTAATTAACACCGCATTCGGAGGTATGGGTTGGTCCTATGTTGATTTCCCAGCTATAAGACTGGGTGCATGAGCTCTCCCTTGTTCATGTCAGCTGGCTTTGTGGATTTCTCCAGCCCGGTCTTGACCCCTTTGCTGATCACTCCTACATCTCTGTAACTATACTCCAGAAGTTCTGAAACTGTTTATCTGTGAGTGTCTGCTTCTGCTTCCATCAGCTACTGGATGAAGGCTTTAAGATGGCATAGAAGGTAGTAGTCAATCTCATTATTGTGGAAGGGCACTAAAGGTAGACTCTCCACTATTGAGATTGTTAGTTGGGTTCATCCTTGTAAATCATGGGCATTTCCCTAGTGCCAGATTTCTCTTTAAATCTATAATAGCTCCTTCTATTATGGTATCTCTTTTCTTGTTCTCTATTCTTTCCTTTTCTCAATCTTCCTGTTCCTTCATACCCACCTTTCCCTTCCTCTTTACCTCCTTTTATTCTTCTAACTCTCTCTCCCCTCCCTCCATGCTCCCTATTTGCTCAGGAAATCTTGTCCCTTTCCTCTTCTCTGGGGGACCATGTATGTCTCTCTTAGGGTCCTCCTTGTTTACTAGCTTTTCTGGCAATGTGAATTGTAGGCTGACAATCCTTTGCTTCATGTCTAAAATCCATACACGTGTGAGTATATATAGCTTGTTTGTGCCTAGGTTACCTCACTCAGGATGGTTTATTCCAGTTCCGTCCATTTGCCTGTGACTTTCTAGATACAAGTATCCCCCCCCCCCCACACACACACACACACTGAGTAGTACTCCATTGTGTACATGTACCATATTTTCTTCATCCATTCTCCACTTCAGGGACATCTAGGTTGCTTCCCAGTTCTGGCTATTACAAATAATGCTGTTATGAACATATTAGAACAGATGTCCTCATTTTGTGAATGTGCATATTTTGGATATATGCCTAAGAGTGGAATTACTGGATCTTTACGTAGACTAATTCCCATTTTACTGAGGGATGGCCTTACAGATTTCCAAAGTATCTTATGAGTTTGCACTCCCACAAGCAGTGGAGGAATGTGCCCCTTTATCCACACTCCACATCCTCTCCAGCCTAAAATCACTTTGGTGTTTTTGATTTCAGCCCTTCTGACAGGAGTAAGATGGTATCTCAGAGTTGTTTTGATTTGCATTTCCTCGATGGCTAGAATGTTGAGCACTTTCTTAAGTGTCTTTCAGCCATTTTAGATTCCTCCATTTGGAATTCTCTATTTAGTTATGCACGCCACATTTTAATTAGATCATTTGGTGTTTTGGTAATTAGCTTCTTGAGTTCTTTGTATATTTTGGAGATCAGCCCTCTGTCAGAAGTGGGGTTGGTGAATATTTTCCCTCATTCTGAGGGTGCAGTTTTGTATGTTTGACTGTGTCCTTTGCATTACAAAAGCTTCTCAGTTTCATTAATTGTCAATTTCATTGGCTGTGCTATTGGTGTAGTGACACTAGAGAATTAACAGCACAATAAAAAGCTCTAGAAAAAAAAGTAGCAAACTCACCAGAGAGGAAAAGACACCAGGAAATAATCAATTTGAGGGCTGAAATCAATAATGTAAAAACTAGAAAAACAATTCAAATAATCAATGTAACAAAGAGTTGGTTCTTTAGAAAATCAACAAGATAGACAACATTTACCCAAACTAATCAAAAATTAAAAGTGTGACATAAAAACAGACAATGAGGAAATCAGAAAAAACTTTAGGTCATACTTTGAAAACCTGTACTCCACAAAATTCTAAAATTTAATAGAAAGCAACAATTTTCTGCATAGATATCACTTATCAAAATTAAATCCGGACTAAATAAGCAATTTAAATAGACCTATTACCCCTAATGAAATTGAAACAGTCATTGAGAGTCTCCTAACCAATAAAAGCCCAGAGTCAGATGGTTTCAATGCACGATTCTACCAGAATTTCAAAGAATAGCATACCCCTACATGTGTAATGGGGGGGGGATGGGAAGGAAGGGTGGTCAGAAGCTAATACCAATACTCCTTAAAGTGTTACATACAATAGAAGCAGAAGGGTCATTGCCAAACTTTTTACAAGGCTATAATTACCCTGGCATTCAAGCTACACAAAAACACAACTAAGTAAAAGAGCAATTGCCCTCATGAACTCAATAAAATACTGATAAATTCAAGAACTCATCTGAGAACTCATCCACCATGACCAAGTAGGCTTCATCTCAGGAGTGTAGGGATGGTTCAACATATGAAAATCCATCAATGTAATTCACCATATAAACACACTGAGATAGAAAACCACATTAGATGCTGACACTAGATGCTGACACTAGATGCTCACTAGATGCTGACAAATCTTAGACAAAATCCAACACCACTTCATGATAAAAGTCTTGGAGAGTACAGGGAAAACAGCAACATACCTAAACATAATAAAATCAATATACAATAAACCAACAGCCATATTAAACTAAGTGGAGTTAAACTCAATAAGATTCCTCTAAAATTAGGAACAAGACAAGGCTCATCAATCTCTCCATATTTCTTCAATATTGTACTTGAAGTACTAGCTAGAGCAATGAGACAACAAAGGAAGATCAAGGTGGTTACAAATGGGAATGTAAAAAGTCAAACTTTCACTATTTGCAGATGATATGATAGTTTACATAAGTGGCTCAAAAAACTGTAGGAACTGTAGGAACTCCTACAGCTGATTTATACCCTCAGCACAGTGGCATGATACAAGATTACCTCAAAAAAAAATCATTAGCCCTATTATATACAGACGATAAAGGGGCTGAGAAAGAAATCAGAGAAACATCACCCTTTACAATATCCACAAACATAATGAAATATCTTGTGGTAATGCTTACCAAACAGGTGAAAGACCTATATAGTAAGAGTTTTTAAATAGAGAAATAAATAAGATGCCAGGAAATGGAAAGATCTCCCATACTCTTGTATAGGTATGATCAACATAGTAAAAATGGTAATTTTTCTAAAAGCAACCTACAGATTCAATGCAATCCCCATCAAAATCCTGGCACAATTCTTCACAGACCTTGAAAGAACAATCCTCAACTTTATATGGAAAAAACCAAAGACCCAGGATAGCCAATAAAAGAACTGGAGGTATCACCATACCCAACTTCAACCTCTATTATAGTGTCATAGTCCTGAAAACAGCTTGCCATTGGCAAAAAATAGACAGAAAAAATATGATAATAACCCACACAACTATGAACACCTGATTTTTGACAAAGAATCTAAATATATATAATAGAGAAAAGAAAGTGTTTTTAACAAATCATGCTGGAATAATTGGATGCTGGTGTATAGAAGACTGCAGATAGATCCATATGCATTGCCGTGCCCAAAACTTAAGTCCAAATGGACCAAAGACCTCAACGTAACCCCACCACACTGAACCTCTTAGAAGAGAAAGTGAGAGGTACCCTTGAACAAATTCGTACAGGAAACAGCTTCCTGAACATTTAAGTATTTTCTAAAGCCAAAACAATTCTTGTATCTCCTCAGCTCTCAGATCCAAATATGTTTTCTCAACGACAGCTTCAGAATAAATCCCAAATTCATAAGCCTTGCTTTAGTTTTTTTTTTTTTTTTCAGACTGGAAAGTTACATAAGATGCTTTATTGGGGTACATTTGCTTGAGCTCACTCTGAAATCACTGTTTACATCTCTGAGTTTAGTTCTTTATCTGTGATTTATTCTTATCCTATTTTCTTGAAAATGAAAAATATTAGGGCTGGAGTGACAGCTCAGTAACTAAGGTGCTTACTGCTCTTTGAGGGGGATCCAAGTTCCTACTTCCCATACCAGGTAGCTCAATACTGCCTGTGACTTCAGATCTAGGGCATTAGAGGCCTTTTGGCTTTCCTAGGCATGAGAAAATGCATTCCCTTGCACATACCTTCTCCCTGACACACACTAATGCACATAATTAAATATAAAAATAAATATTTAAAATGTAAAACCCTTGGATGATGGAGGACAATGGAACCTGTCTTTTGTGGGGGGCTTCTTTTTGATTCAGCTGACTTGCCTAGTTTGTATGTGAGAGGGGGAACATGGATTGAGAAATGGCTGGTAGAAAAAAATATTGATTCTAAAGAAAATGCAGAGACACAAAATAGAGTTTGGAGGTCATTCCAGTGAATAAGAAATGACTGACCTTCTTTCTGTTTCTCCAAGGAATGAATTTTAATCCTTTGATGAGTAGAACAGCAGCTATTTATTAGAAATATGTAAAATATTTTGTTATAGAACTACCAAATGATGAGTCTATTTTCTGTGTGTATCTATTTATTTGAATGAGCATGCATATGTAGATGCCAGATGCCTTCCTCCATCACTCTCCACCTATATTGTTGTTTTTATCAGTGAAATTTGTCTTTTGTCAACTTTATACATGTATAAAATGCATATTAATTACTCTAATCACCTACAGTTTATCTCCTTCCTAAAGTAACCCCTCCCACATATCCACCCTCCACACAAGTATCTTTCTCATGTTCCTATTTGTTCTGTTTTGTGGCTCACTGATTATAATCATGGCCATCTGCATGATCATTGGTTTGGAGCTTTCCAATGAAGTTAGGGGTTGGCAGGCTCAACAATGGGCACACAAATAAAGCTAATGACTTTCTTTATTCCAGAATCCATTAGCACCCACATTCTTAGGACTCCATGAGACTACTTGCCAACTATGACTGATTTTGGACAGCGCCTTTTTGGTGCAGTCCTAGTGCATGTCACTTTAGATGCTCTGAGCTCATGATTGCAGTGACTGTGTCATGTCCAGAGGATGACATTATGCACAACTTTACATAGTATTTCATCTTACTTATTTTCCTGTCCCCACTTCTGCAGTGTCCCTTGAACCTTAGAAGGGATGACATAAATAATTTGATTGAAACTCAGCCCTCAGCATCCACTGGGAGCCATAGTCTTTGTATTCACCATTGTTAGTTACAAATAAAGGTTTCCCTCTCGAGGGCTGAGTGTAGATTCCTATATTGTTACAAAAAAAAAAAAAAAAAAAGCTATTTAGAAAACAATTTGGGACTGTCAGTTCAGTTAAAGGGCAGTATTAAGTCCTAACTTTGAGCCTAAGGTTTCAGGCAAGATTTGATGACTTTGTGAAGTAGACCTCAAATCCAATCAGAGAACAGTCAGTTCCTCCATTATGGAACAGGTTCCATGTTTACTTTTTGCAATAGAATCTCCAAATGGCCATGAAACACATCAGTTTGGCTAGGCTAGGTGTCCAATGTGCTTCAGAAATCCAACTGCCTCCATTCACTCAGCTCTGGGTTTGCATGCCACAACACCCACATTTTTACCTGAATTCTGTTATCAGAGTTCAGGTCCTTAGTTTTGCACTACAGACACTTTTTGAATTGACAAATTGAGCCAGTCTCCCAGCCATGATAGATATCTGTGATGGAAGTAGTGTGCTTCCTCTCTCTTTTAATTCCTAAGGAAGGCATTTGTGTGAGATATGGTAGGGATTTCTTCTCTTTCTTCTTTTTTTCTCTTTTTACCACATAACAGGTGTGTTGTTTCCAATTTTACCATGTGTATTTCTGGATTAGAAACAGTTGAGGCATCTCAGACATTTCTACAGCTGTATATTTAGAAGTAAAATAAATATAATACAGTGAGTATTTCATAGTGATGTCAAACCAGTTTTATAGTAAATGCCATGCGAATATATATGAAGTGATTTGGGGACAATAAATCATTCTACTGCAGTCTCATGTTCCTAATGAAACCTAGCAGATTACAGGCACTGCCTGAAGACTAATTCCCAGACAGAGGAGGTTAGGACTCTGATAAGCAAAGAGTCATGGACTTTTAGCAGTTTTAGAAAGAGAACATAGATGTCATTAAGATCTATGTATATTTTTATTATTCCCAGAAATTGGAAGCAGAAAAAGATACTAGCTTGCACAACATCTTCTAAATATATTTAGTAACCTCCTACCAATTCTGATAGCTAAAGGCTTCTGCTAGCAATGCCCTGGCCAGGAAAATAAGTAATTAATTTAAAAGAGATAGCTGGGCAAACAAATTAAAACCACAAAGTCACTGCTACTTATAATATTATTTAAAATTTAATAAGCTACAGAGAAGCCACTAGAGTCAGTCCTTTTGCTTAAGGATCACATCTTTTGGATGCTTCCTGGTAAGATTCCAACACAAGCTTTAATATAAATGTCAGACAATTTAAAAGGTTAAAGTCAGTGAAACATGATGATTAACTTGACCTGAAGTTACTTTGACATTCACATTTCTGCTTGATTATATGATTTTTTATCGTTGATCTGAAAAGATGTATATGTCACTGCACTTTATGGCTAAAATATTTGTACATAGCATTGATAAACTGAAGTATACATTAGTTGGTGGTCCTTAATTTCTGTCATAATTTCAAATTTCATCCTAAAAGGAGCAAATTTTTCATTGTGGTTCATAAAAGAGTGATTGAAATCCATTGTAAAAAATCATGTTTTAGCAAAAGTAGAGATAAAAATCATGGTTTAGTTTGTTTCAAGGCTTTCATTGAATAGAAATGGTAATACATAGAGAAACAGGTGATCCATGCACTGTCACTGGAGTTTCTTTCTTAGCCTGGTCCCAAAGAAAATTAGCCCCAAATAAACACACAAAGGTATATACTGATTTATAATTTGTTGGCTGATGGCTAGGGCTTCTTACTAGCTAGTGCTCTCTTAATTATTATCTGAGAACTACTAATGTATGTATTTCTACATGGCCTTATCTTACCAGAGAGTGCCTGGTAAATCTACATGGTGTCTCTCTCACAGCTTCCCTCTCTCTTACCCTTCCTTTCTTAGTCCCGCCTATCTTCCTTCCTGGTCATTGGCCAATCAGTGTTTTATTCATCAACCAGTAAGAGGAACAGATATACAGAAGGACAGACCCCATCAATGTTCCTCCAGGCAAGCATTCTGAACTTGTTCCTTTATGCACCATATGAGGATGTTTATAATGGGTACTCAGTCTTTGATTTAGAGAAAATGAGCTCTGCCTGGTTCTTTATTCCTTCTCTCCCTTTTGTTTCCTTGCTCATTAACAGATGTTTCTCAATGTGGATTACTGAGAACTATTTAACTCAAAGTAGAGCTTACTTGGAAGTTGAGAAAATGAAAATAGATATTTCATTCAGTGTGTCCTAAATAAATTCCTTGACTTAGAAAAGATTTGAAAAAAAAATAACAAAATTAAATACATAATTTAAAGGAATGGGTTAGTGTTTGGATAATTCTTTGAAAATACATTCAGAAAATGGAAATAAACTATTGAGATTACAATATCTCAGTTTTCAATCAAAGTAAGTACTTTGATCTGAGCCTTCATTTAAGGATAATCGGGAACCCTATAATAAAGCTCTCAAAATAGCTCATGCCAGTGATTGTTGCTGGAGGGAAGGAAGTCCTAATACACATTAGGCAAGCACTCTCCCACTGAGCTTTATCCCTAGGCCCCCATCAGTCTTTATGCATGAATTCTAAGATGAGTAGACAGTGCATAGGCCAAATAGTGATGGGGATGAACTGTTCATTTTTATATCTATAGAATTCATTAATTCACAACCAGTATTAAAATATGGGGAGTTTAACTCATATGAACTATTTCAAATTAGAACATGTTAGAACTTCTAACAATAAATCTGGAGAAACTCACAGAAACAGCTGACCTAAACAAGGGGGAGCTCATGGACCCCAGACTTATAGCTGGTAAACAAGCATAGAACCAACTCAGACCCCTTGAACATGGGTGTTGTTGGTTAGAATGCCTGAGCAATCCATAGGGTCACTAATAGTGTGTTGGTATTTACCCCTAATATACTAATGGATTTTGGGAGCCCATCCCACATAGAGGAATACTCTCTCAGCCTAGATACAAGAGGGAGTTCCTGGTCCTGTCCCCAAATGATGTGACAGACTTGAAGATGCCCCCCATGGAAGGCCTCAAGCTCCCTGGGGAGCAGAATGGGGGTTGGAGGGCATGGAGGGATGGGAGAGAGAGGGAACTGAGACAGACATATATAACAAGCTTGTTTCAATTTAAATTAAAAAGAAATAGAAAAAAAGTATCAAAATGAATTCTGCTTGTGTTACATTTTTCTGAATTGGATCTACTCAGGACTTATCTGCCATCTGGTTGACATTGTCATTCTCTTGGGGGCTTCTTACCCTATATGTTGAGCATTTTAGAACTTCTGTGGAAAATAAACCAAAATGGCAACAAGAATAACAACAAAAACTACATAGATACCTGCTTTTCTAAAGTGGTAGCAAACTTTTCATTGTATTATGAGCCACAGCTGATGTAAACATGCTCATCTACACCTAAAAATAAATTATGTTTGTTTTAGTTCTACATACACTTATGTACTAGAATACATTTTGCCCTCATTTCAGAAAAACTTGCTTCATATTTTTGTTAAAAATTGTTTTTTTTATTTTTTTGCATTACTAAATCACTTTATCTCTCTGCTTTTCTTTCTCTATCACACCTATGCATACAACTTAGAGGAAAAACAATTTGAGAGAGGTATGCTATGTCTGCGAAAGAGGCCAGATATTATTATTATTTTAAATGTGTATTTATTTATTTAAGTGCATGTATGAATGCTTGAGTGTGTGTGTGTGTGTGTGTGTGTGTGTGTGTGTGTGTGTGTGTGTGTGTGTATCATAACTGTGCCCCTGAATGAGGAGGCTAGAAGAGGAACTCGTCCCCTGGATGTAGAGTTACTGCAGCTGTGAGCCATCCATATGGGATTTGAAAATGGAACCAGGCTCTTGTGTAGGGCCTACTTGTGCTTTCAACTGGAAGCCATCTCTCCAGCCCCTGTATCTAAATTGGGTTACAACTGAAAATGTAAAACCAAAAGATCATTCAAGAAACTAAAATCTTCTTAAAACTAAAGAAGCTGTTACCAGGACAATCCATGTGAGGTTACTACAAGGGACCAGTGACCTCCAGATCAATGCTATTTATAGCACACTCCCTTACTTTTGATGCTATGTGTAGGAATAAGAGAAAGAAATAATGCCATGAGTAATTTGGTGTTGGTATCTTGACACAGAAGATCCTAAGACTAAACAATAGGTCCATTGTTTTTATGTAATTTTGAATACAAATAATTATCAATTCACAGTAATGTGTTAGAGAAAATCACTTACATTATAATAGAAAGAATACCCGAAATCAATATTATATTAAAAATGAATTAAAATATCTTAACACTGAAATGAGTTAAAATTCTTTTCTTTATTTGGTATCAGGACTATTTATTTAAATATGTGTTATAATCTTAGGGACCTATTCCTTGAATATTAGTTACTTGGGTTAATAGAAACACACATTCAGATTTTTAATTTTGTCAACAGAGCCACTTTCAGTCTGCTGGTACATAAGGTGTTGACAGGCAGAGTTGGAAGGAGATGCACACATCTTAATGGGGTCAAAGAATAAGTTTGTCATCCTCTCTAGCACCCATGTTTTCAGTCACCATTATGCCCCATGGACCAGTATTCTTTCTGTATGGTTTTGTGGTTGTACTTTGTCTCTGTTAAAATGATCAGTGCCTACAGTACTAGTTTTCACTTCACAGTTACTAAGGAATTCAAGTCTGTAGATGACTGAGAAGCAGATAGAGTTAATGAATTTGTCTGGCTCTAATTTGTCTGGCTCTAATTTCCTTTATTCAATTTATTAGTTTATATATTCTATTCACTCCTGGACAATTTGTATATTATAGGTATACAATTACTATCTCTACTATTGAAATTATCTATTGTAGATTCTGCTCTTGCAAAATTTACCTATTCAGTGAAAGTTATAGTACCTGTAATTCATAAATCAGTATTTATGCATTCAAAATCACTTATGAGCATGTGTGGAGTGCTGAAAAAATGCAGTTACTTGAAACAAACATCCCTGTGACATCAAAGGAGACAGCACTCTGAATTTCTCATCTTTGTTCTCATATTGTTGACAAGAGTCTAATTGTGATCTTTTTAGTGCCATGTTTTTCACATTTTTAATGCTTTTCATTGTGATTTTGCAGTTTAAAACCATCACCAAGAAGAATCCTTAAGGGGTGTCTACAATCCTACATCTACAAGTCCTGCATCTATAATCGAGAACACACAGGATGAATCCTACTAACAAAACATGTGACCTGGTTTTGTTCAGGCAGAAGTAGAGGAGATGCTGGCACTGAGTTCATGGCTACACTTAAGGCTGTGGAAGCATCCATGCAGTCTCTGGACTCACAAGGAAGTTTTTATGTACATAGGAAATTTCTATTTGAGTGTGATACTCAAGATTGTGCTAGAACATGCTGACTTTATTACTCGAACTACTCTTTTCACAATGGTAACCTTACGATATGGGGAAATTGAAATTAAAAGTCAAGTTGATGATATGGAGCTGTTAAAATGTATCTCTCCAGCCTCATACCTTAAGAATCAGACGAGTTTATTTTGGGGAAATGCAGTTATCAGTGAGCTGGGTTTCTTCATTCACTGAAATATTTGTTTCCCACAAGATCTAAACCATCCCATTTGTTTTTTATTTTCAGCAACACATTACAACTATCTGGAAGAGCTGTGTCTTTAATTATTATGCTCTGAATTTGGGAGAGACTGCTAGGAAATAGTCACTACCAGGACAAAGCAAATGAGGAATGAATGTCTTTGAATTCAGTTTTCAGCTGCATTGTTGTTTTAATCATGACATTAAAGATGGGAATCAATAAGACCTAATAAAGCGCCTGGAAACAGCGAGAAAGGGGTGTTCTGCAGATATTTAAGGTTACACAAAATTACAGGGGGTCCAGCTGAGCTGTGTCTATCATCTGCATGTGAATCCTTTCAGCCTGGTTCTGCCTCCACCCATGAGGGGCAGAGGTTTCGTCTCAGACAGGAATTAAACTTCTAGGAGGGGAGAGGGTTCAGATGAAATTTGCTTTCCATCTACCCCCTGTGGATCATACTGCTCAGGGAACCACACTGGGCAAAAAATCCCCTATGAAAATACCTTTCCAGCCGCCTGTTTCTACTGCTTTCAGTTTTTCTGGAGTTATTCTCAGGCAACAGAAATAATGTTTAGATCATGGGAACGATATACATTAGAACAGCTCCTTTAGCCAAACTCCACACCAAGGAGCACAGACTGCCCTGTAAACTCCAGAGCAGCACAAGTCACCAAGCAATTTTATCTGTCCAGCACTCCAGAGGATGCTTGGAATCCTTTCAAAGACTGGAGCCTTTCAATGTGGCAGTTGTTTTTTCTCTCTCAGACTCAGCATATGTACACGTCTGTTCCTTTTCATATAGATTTCAACAACACATTATGTGTAGAAAGCAAAACTTATTTATAAAAAGAAGAATAAATGCTTTGTGAGGAAGACAAAATATTGTACATTATCTCATTATTAGAAAGTGTAAAATATTAATTTGTGTTTAATGACATTCTGGAAGCATCCACCCAAATTGAGTTGGTGGGTCCCTCTTCCCGTAGTGCATGTATTTATTTACCTTTCTTTCAGTCTTCAGATCTTTTCTGTTTGGCAAACTTCCTTCTCAACACTAGGAGGCATAGAGAATCCCCAAACAAAGCCAGATTGAAAGTCTTTGACTTCAAATTTCACATTCTTGTTTTAATCATGAAGTTAAAAACATGCAAAGCCAAGGGCTCGTGTGGGGGCTGAAGACCCCGAGAATGGAGTGGTGAGCAGATGTCTAAGAAGCACTGAGAACTGCACTTGTGCACACTTGCATTAAACACGACTCTGGCATTACAGAAAAGCAGGCAGCCCCATGTCTCTTTGGAATTTAAGGTTTATTGTTCACACATCACAGCACAGGGGAAGAGAAGAAAATGAATGGAACAACTAAAGAATCTGGCCCTAAATGATCCAGCTGGCATCAGGGGGCTGAGTACACTCACAGGCAGAGGATAGAGGTGTCTGGCAAATGTGGATCATAAGAATTACTGCCCAGTGCACAGGAAGCCATCAAGTCCACACTCCCTAGTGAGTAAGGACAATGAGGAGTCAATGGGCACTGGCTCTGCTGTTTGCAGTCCTTTAGAGTGTTGTTTACTGAGAAGAATAGAGGTTACCTTGTCACAGACTCTGTTGTATTTAGCTAGGGCAACCAGGGTGCAGTGAATGGTCATGCAAGTCATGAAGAGTCAGGCCAGAGGCAAGGGGTCCTAGTAAGAGATGCAGTCACTGTATGGGTCCCTATTGCTAGCTTATGAGGTTGCTATGCCTTGAGCTATGTTGGAGACTGTTGTTTGGATGTTGTCTGTATGTTTGGAGCCCAGGTTTCTATTTCTATATTTGAGAGGCTCGTTCCTTTTTTTGCAAATATTTTGCATCCTGCTTCTGATTGGTACAGGCCAGGGGTTCCCAGGGTTTTGCTGGACACATCAAGTTGCTCATTTCTGATGTTAGCACATTCTGATGTAGGGTATTAAGTATGAATACCTCCTGCTTTGTTTTCTCTATTTTCTGTTCTAAGCGTTTACTACTGAGCACCTGTGGCCACTATCCCTGAATGGAATGGACACAGAATGATGACCTGTGTGTAAAGGTACTTATTATTAATTACTAGGATTTATAAAACATTGCCTTCTTGCCAAAATGAAATAATGACATTTAAAATAGTGATAATAATTATTTCCCTTTTGAGATACGGAAAGAAAAGACAATGTTAAAATAAAACTTTCTAATAGTTTTATCTTTTAAAAGGATAGTATACAATTGACATCCACATGAAATGTAATCCCTTGCCTTTCAGGGCACAAAAATTAGGAGTGATGAAGCAAGACTGTGATTCCAAAGCTTTGCCATGACATTGGTCCTGGTCTTGTTGAAACTAACCATTTGGAGTTCTGCTATTGGAAGGAAGAAAATCAAGATGGGTGGTCCTTTGCTTTAGTGATGAGAGCGTTAAGCCATTAAGCACAGTTACTGCACACTATCTCTTTTTTGAAAGCAGTACTAATACTTAAAATTCTTAAGTAATGAATTTTTTGTGAAAAATGAAATAATATATGATAAGACAGTTGTCTTGGTTGTTTTGTTTGCTTGTATTGTTTTGTTTTGTTGTTAACTTGACACACGTTAAAAACATCTGAGAAAAACCTCAATTGAGAAATTTCTTTCCCCTAATTGGCTGTAGAAAAATCTGTAGGTCATTTTCTTGTTTTGTGATTGATGTGGGAGAGCCCAGCCCACTGTGGGTAGTACCATTCTTCGGCAAGAGAAAGCAGTGATGCAGCACTCCATGGCATCTGCTTTGTTCCTGCTGTGGGCCATTGCCCTGTCTTTTCTCTGTAACAGGAGTTGCAAGGTGTAATAAATTATTTTCTTCTCAAATTGATTTTGGTCAGGTGTTTTATGAAATCAATAGAAACCACAAGACACCAAAAGTATGAATTAACCTCTGCAGATTTTCATTGGCAATGGAAATTTAGATAATCTTAGCTAAGCCTTCTGGGTATTATCCCTTAAGACACATCTTGCTTTTCCATAAATTATCTATGGTAGATCTTTCTTGTTTTCCTGTATAGTGAATGACACAGTATTTGAATTGTGTCTGTGATTGAACTTTAGACCATTTCACAGTTATTTGTTGAAAGCTAAAAGCAATATGTTCACATAAGAAAAAATACTAATATTTATAGAAAATTATTGATAATGAAAATAATTTGAAAGTTATTAATGTCATTCATTATATGCTTTTGGGTTTGGAAACCTTTTTCTGGAAAAGGTCAGAGGGCAAATGCTTCAGGCTCTGGCTGCCGTATGGTTTCTGTCGTCACTGCACCACTCTCCAATTACAGTATGAAGACAGCCACAGAGAACGTGCTAAATGATAGAGGCAGCTCTTCAATGCAGCTTCAATTCATGAAAGCAAGCAGCTGATCACATCTGCCCAAGGGCCACAGTTCATCCACCCCTTGTATTGAGGACAGACAGTTGGATTGTGCTGAATGCCTTCCAGGCAGTATTAGACCAATGCAGAGAAAGATACCCAAAATGATACCCTCATGTTGGCAAATTTGGGAATTCTATTAGAAAATCAGGGACGATAAATTCATTTCCTTAACACTTATTCAACACAACCTAATCATAGGTAACCTTATTTTACCTAGCAGGAAAAGATTTACAAGGCACAAGTTCTGCCCTCTGCAGAGCCAACATGGATGAAAGTTTAACTGGTTATTGAACATCAAGAAAGTTAAAACAGAACAGGGGGAAAAGGCTTTAATGTTCCAATTATAGTGATCAAAGCATTGGCAGGATCTCCTTATGAAGATACACATAAGTAATTAAGGTTCTGCAGTCTGGAAAGAATAAGAGGTGAAGTGTCTGAATTTATTAGAAATAACTTCAGAGTTGCTAATAGGTTACATCTGGTTATTTATACACTCAAGACAGATAGGAGAGCATTTCCCTTTAATGTCTTCCTGACCATTGAGAACAAGTCACAAACAACAGTTTACCAGGAACAGAGATGAAAATCCTCAAAAAAGTACATTACTGATAGGTAACAATTCATATTCTCATTACTATATGTGCATACATGTGTTTGACATTGTGATTAGTTTCCTAGATGAGACATATTAATTCTTTACATTTATTATGATATCATATATGTTCATGCTATTAGTCATATAATAAACTCTATTCAGTTTAATAAGATTTTCTGATATCTTGGCTTTCTAGTAGAACCTGGAATCTGTGATGTATTTATTTTTGTCTGCATATTCTGCAAGCACAAACTTCCATGTCCCAAATATTTATGTTATTTGCCCACTGAATCTTCCCTTGACTTAGACTCGAAATTTCTTAATTATCATTGTCTCTGAGCAGATATAGTGTACATTCTTCACTCCTAAATGCACATTAAATATTGACACTTTTACAGCTTACATTTTACTCTACCAAGTAAAATGCTAATTGTAACAGTTTCAAAATCAAGACAGAACAGATCTTGGTTGTCTCCATGTCCCTCCAAGTCCTTCCTGCAGATGTGGTCGTTCTATCAGATGACAATAATAATCCAGACACTACAAAACACAAGTAGGCTATAACCAACTTACATCAACTAATGGGGAAGAAGACCCATCTGATTGACTGAATCCCCTGTTTACAATAATACTATGAGACTGACAACACTGGTTTTAGTGTTTCACATTGAATTATTTGGTGTGATATGTTCTCCCTCTCTTGCTTTTCTTCTCCGTTTTATAAACACATTGTAACAACATTAACAAATTATTACCAAGAAAAGTAAGTATCCATCAAAGCAGTATAACTGCAATCACAAAAGTCAGTTTTTTTTAACTTGTGTTTGGTCTTGGAGATGAAAACCAGGGCTAAATGCATCCTGGGCAAGCACTCTACCACTGAACTACATCCAAAGCAGAAAGAATATTGAACATTCAAAAGAGAAAGAGGCCTGAATAATGTTCAAGCTACATTCACAGATTTGTCTACATTGAAATAAACCTTAAGTGAAGAGAACACTTTGTTATCAGATCACCAACTGATTTTGCTTATTTTTAATTTTAATTTGCAGGAACTAATAAATAAAGTTGATTCATCCATTCAACTTGTTGTATTGCGATTGTTTTCATTTTTTTGTTCAGCAAGTTACATGACACACCAAAACTTCCTTCAAGCACATCTCATTAAATAGGAATGCCATTAAAGCACATGAAAGATAATTTGCATACAAATTAAAAGTTTGTAGAATAGACCTTGTATACACACATATGTATTCAAAAGCACCAACATTTCTTTTTTAATTTATCTGCGTTCTTTGGAGTTAAAATTATTATTTTAAGTGTTTTTGAAAACAGCATGATTTTAAGTATTAGTAATTATGAAATTCAATACATTGATAATAAAAATATATAGTTTTTATAAGATGTTCAGAAATGTCAGTTGCTAAATATGTGGGACCCATAATAAGATTTACAAAAGATTCATATGGCATATAAATAACCTCACTATCAATACATTATAAGAAAGGGTTAAGCCTCAGCTCTGAGGTGGCCCCCAGAGGAGGTGAGATGAAGCTTCGTTCACATTTGTTAAATGATGCTTCAGAGTACTTTTCTTGTGGTTGCCCTGATAAAAGATTGAAGTCACATGGAATATGAAGAAGAGTCGCATGTATCTCCACAATGAATCCTGATTGCTCTCCAAGGTAAAGAAGGTATGTTGCATTAATAAGCAACATTCAATTTCCCCATGTTTTTGCTTTTTATAGACCTGATTTTCATTAGTCTCCTTACTGAATCATGAGCACTTAAATCCAGACTACATCAAAGGCCAGTTACACACTCTAAAATCATGACTTCATAAAAAATATTTTTAAAGATTCACTCTAAACCATAATTTTCTATATAAATATGGAAGATGAACACAACATATGAATTATTGAACTTAAAGTATTACAATCAAATCTATATTTATTATTGTATTGCTGTGTTTCTAAGGAGCAACCTGATATTGCTTAAAGTGAATTACATATTTTAAAAACTATTTTAAAACAAGATTCAGACTGAATATTAATATTACTGATCTATAAAGATTGTGCCACATTAGGTAGCATATTGGTTATTACTTAGAATTTTTAATATTTCAATGGGGAAATCAAAGACCATAAGAAAACATTATTTTTAGTCATCATTTGCTATTACTGTTTAGATATTGTATAATTTATTATATAAATGATATATGAGAAATCATGAAACATCTGCAAAAGGTATACCAAAATATCAACTCTGAACTTGAAGGACTTATGATTACTATTTACTACTTCATAGGAATTTATGGAATAGTAAATATAACAGCATTATTAAGTATACATGTAAGTTTATGCATATTTTTAATCATTACTACAATACTATAGTTCCTACAATCAATTCAGCAGGGAATATGAAGAGTTTTGTTAAAGTTGTAAGCATACATGCGTGGGAGCATGTTTATGTGCACGTCCATACACACACACACACACACACAATACTTAAATTATATTTAAAAATTAATTATTTGATCAATTTAAATACCTTAGAGAACTCTGGTAGATTTACTTTTGTTCTTTGTTAACTACTTCATGCCATTTAGATTATTTTCATGCATAATTTTTAGTAAATCTCTCCACCTATAGAGTATACTGAATTGTATATGAATTCCCTCTAATATGCCATGAATCACCAATTGTATGTACAGCTATATATGGACAGCTATGTAGTTCAGCATATTTGTCTGAGTATACAATCTGAGCATACAAATGTTATGTTTCAAAAAGAATATTAGTCTCAGTAATGGCTTGCAGCATATTCTCATCATAGATGAAGAGGTTTTGAATAAAAAGTAAATGCCCACTATACTGTGTCTTGATAAAATTGCATCATCATTGGGAATTCTGAGAAATATCATTTTTAACATAAACATTCTACCAGCACTGGACCAACTCAGACCCCCTTAACATGGGTCTTAGTTAGGCCTGGGTGGAACTTGAAGAAACCATCCTGAGTGAGGTAACCCAGTCACAAAAAGAGAAACATGGTATGTACTCACTCATATATGGATTTTAGACAGAGAGAAAAGGATCACCAGCCTATAATTGACACGGCCAGAGAAACTGGTATAAAAGGATGATTCTAAGAGATTCATATAGGTCCCTCACAGAAGGAGAAAACAAGGTCTCCTGATCTTATTGGGAGTGGGGGCTCAGTGAGTAGAGAGGGGTCTAAGAGAAAGAGAAGAGGAGGAGAAGAAAGCACTTGGGACTAGGAAGATTGAGTCAGGGAAGGAATAGATGAGAGAGGGGGTGGGGAGAGAGAGAAAGAAAGAGAGAAAGAGTGTGTGTGTGTGTGTGTGTGTGTGTGAGAGAGAGAGAGAGAGAGAGAGAGAGAGAGAGAGAGAGAGAGAGAGAGAGAGAGAGAGAGAGAGAGAGCATAAAAGAGGGAGCTATTACAGGTTTGATGAGAAAACTGACTCTAGAGAAATGTTCAGAGGCCTATAAGACTGATCCCAAATAATAATTTGAGCAACAGTGAAAAGTCTACCATAAATGCCCTTCCCTGATAATGATATTGATGATTAACTTATCCAAAATCATAGAGCCCTCATCTAGTAGCTGATGGAAACAGAAAGAAACACCCACAGCTAAACACTGAGTAGAACTAGAATCCAGATGCAGAGAGAGATGACAATACTAGGTTGCAGAAACACAGAAAGATTGCCGACCTGAACAAGGAGGAGCTAAAGGGCCCCAGACTTATAGCTGGGAAACCATCATTGGACCGACTCAGACACCCTGAACATGGGTCGCAGTTAGAAGTCCTGGGAATTCTAAGGGACCTCGGACAGTGGAATCAGGATGTATTCCTGGTGCACAAAAGACTTTGGGAGCAAGTTCCCCATGGAGTGATACTCACTTAACCTACAGGCCTAGTCACTCCTTCAAATGACTTGACATATCTTTTGATCCCTGCTGGAAGGCATCACCCTCCCTATGGAGTGGGGTGGGGTGGGATGGAATGGGAGGGTGGTCGGGGGACATGGGAGGGAGATATGTAAAATAAGACAAATAAATAAATAAAATTCTAAATACACATAATCTCATTGTACTTTCTCTTTATTTAAACTTGGAAAAGCACTGTTAATTTTTCACATAATCATTTCATTTCCATGCTTCTATTAATCTCACTCAACATTAGGAGACTTGTCCAGAAGATCTCAAGTACATCTCAGTCAATTCATGTACACAGACTCCCCAGAAATAATGTATCAAGAACCCGCTAGCAGCTTGTTCTTCACAAGGAATCTTCAGTTCTGGGTGGGTGGGTGAGTGGGAGCTTAATTGCTTCTGTTGTATTGTATTGCATTTGCATGCCCTTTTACAATGTGGTTATTATATAAAATGTGTAATGTGTGCCACCTGTAACAAATGAACTGAATGGTAAAAATGTGGTAAACGCCACAATTGGGGGTTATTTTGAAATGTCACTTGCAACTAGTTCATTCTGAGAACCCAAATGTTCTTGACTCTATATAGTCAATATGAGGGACATTTGCACTTGAAATGTAAATGTCAAACATTCGGTAAACATTTAATACATTGTGAATTTTAATTACACCAAGACACACAACAATGGATTTGCATCTTCTTTTCAGAGTTGATTTATGGAGAGCTTTACTTAGTTAATTCTGACAATTATGCTATGTGAAAATTAATTTTTTATGGTTTGGAGATGTTAGAACTCTCATTCAGAACAAAGAGCTAGTAAATGACAGAGCTGTGGCTTGACTCAAATGTCTTTAACTTTTATCTATCATGTATTCTGTTTTCTCACAAGATTGCAAGGGAAGTAGGTTTATATTTCCATGGAGAAGAAGCATCTGATGCTTGGGACAAATAAACAAGCATATAACATTTATTCATTGAGATTGTGAATGTGAACTTGGTAAGAATGAATGTGAAGCCTGATGAGGGGCCTGGCTTTTATGCTCTGACATCAATGTTGGCACCTTTGGAAATCATACATCTTGGTTAATTGCTGGGCAATTGTTGAGTCCACCATGTCAGAGTCCATGTTTAGAGAGCTGTTCTGATATCCATTGTCCTTTAGAGTCAGAGTTTTCACATTTCTCGGTAACACTACAGTCGAAGGCAGAATTTTCTGTAGTAAGCATCAGATGGATGAGGTTAAATCAGTAGTCATACACTCTGATTGAAATAAAAATACACTTTTAAAAAGTGACCCCATCATAGACTTAAGCAGGCATCAGTGATGCTTCAGATGTGCAGTGAAGTAGCTATTGCACAGTACATATCAAAGCTAGTCATCTATAGCTTCAGGCTTAAACCCCCTTAGAATTTTTATTTCAGTCACATAATAGCATATTTTCTTCTGAGGTGCTAGTTCCTCTGCAGGATCTTGCCTACTAGAGCCACAATTACTTGAGCTATTTTCAAATAAATCTTTATTTAAATTAAAAACAATCCTATTCGTAAACCAATCCAGTTCCATCTCCCTCCTGTCCTCCCATGCTCCCCTTCAATCCCCTATCCAACACCCCATCTGTTCCCCAGGGAGAGTGAGGCCTCCTGTGAGTGATCATCAAAGTCTGTCACATCATTTGATGCAAAATCTAGACCCTTTCCCTTGTATTTGAGCTGAAAGAGTATCCCTCAATAGGGAATGGACACCTAAGGCCCATTTGTGCTTAAGGAACAAATAATAGTTCCACTACCAGAGGCCCTAGAGACTGTCTGCCTCCCCCCCAACTGAAATCCAAGTTTAGGGGGCCTGGTTTGGCCATATGCTGGTTCCCCAGCCGTCAGTTTGGAGTCAGGGAGCTCCCACTTGCTCAGGTCTGCTGTTTCTGTGGGCTTCCACAGTATGATCTTTACCCCTTTGCTCAACCCTCCTCCATCTCTACAACTGAATTCCAGGAGTTTGGCTCAGTGCTTAGCTGTGAATCTCTGCTTCTTCTTCCATAAGCTACTAGATGAACGCTCTATAATGGCATTTAAGGTAGTCATAAATCATTTTAAGGGAAGGGCATTTAAGGTAGCCTCTCCACTATTCCTAGTTGGGGTTATCCTTGAGAATCCCTGTAGATTTCTGTAGTGCCCAATTTCTCTTTAAACCTATAACGGCTTCCTCTCATAAGGTATCTCTGGTTTTACTGTCCACTCTATTCTTCCCCTTACTCAATCCTCTTGATCCCTCATGTTCTTTTCCCTTGTTCTCCCATATTTTTTTTGTCCTACCTCCCTCCCTATGCCTCCTGTGCATCCAATTTTCTTAGGAGGTTTGTCCCTTTCCCCTTCATGGGGGACCATGTAAGTCTCTCTTAGGGTCCATCTTGTTTTCTAACAAGATGTTAGGGTTGTGGATTGTAGGCTGGTTCTCCTTTGCTCTATGTCTAATTCCCACTTATGAGTGAGTACACACCATGTTTGTCTTTTTGTCTGTTATTCCTCACTCAGGATGGTTTCTTAAGTCCAACAAATCCTGAACATATTTAGCTATATTTTTTTACACAAACCCAAGGACATTATAACATTTAAAAATAAATTCCTCAATATTTCTTAATATTTAAAACATATTGTAAGGTTAGTACTTCACTTTTAACAGAGAGGGGAATTTAGAGAAGGGTTTAGATTCCAGCGAAAGGTTGGCTAACAGGTATAATGTTACAATTTAATAGAAGTAGGAGTAGTGGTGTTCTCTAATACAATGTGTTGCCTAAAGATGGCAATTGATTTTAACATTTTCATCATACTGAAATGTTAAATATTGGAAGCAATTGATATGCTAATTACACTAATTTGTGCATTACATACTGGGTGCAAGTAATACAATATTTTAGAAAGCCTAATAAATGTATTCATTCAAATAAATGTTAATAATTGAAGTTTGTATTTTAGGACTTCAGTCATGGTCCACTTAAGCCTTGGGTGGCTCATTACATAGCAAAGGTCAGTTATCACAACCCAGGAAGCAAGTGTAGAACAAACTCTTTGACTCTTGCCCCAGGCTGCCTGTGAATCACAGCTAAATGTTGTTTTTGCATATAAAGTCAGCTCTTCAGATTTCCCAGCCTATATAAGTTTTCTTGCTATTTGTTTTCTTATTCTTTACTACGTAAAAGTAAACCCACAAATGTTTAAAGTCAACTTCATATTTCTCTAAATACTTTTGTATGGAAAGTTGGTAGGTAGTACTCCTTTACAACAATATGAAAGGTAGTTTAGGATTCAAATGGGCTTTGACCATACGAACTTGGGAAGAGCTTATGTCAAGCACGAGGGACTTCAAACCCACTGACTGCTCCTAAATTTGAGTTGAAATTTAAACATTTAGCAAGAAAGCCGTTGTTTTGTCTCACCATCTGGAAAGCAGTCTGAGAGCCGTCTTCTCCACTTTTTACCAACTGACAGATGGCTTAAGCTCACGGGTTCTTTCATAGTTCCATCACTTCTTTTGGAACAGCTTCATCATGTTAGATACTGGATTAAAAGAAATATTTACTAGCAGACATCATGGTTGGAGATGTTTGTGAAAAACACCACACTAATTGTTTTGAAAAATTACAAGACTGTAAAGTCAACTATCCCAAGTAGAAATATCTTTACCCAGGGTTTTGAGCTTGAAGTCCTTTCTGTTAGCAATTAGGGTTCCAGGATCCACTGACTTTTTCTGTGCAGCCTCTTTCTTTCATCTCAGGATTTTAAAATTGTTTCTATCTTCTGGTAATGTCTGTGTTCTACTGCTCTCTATAGCAACCTGTTACAGACCCCCTTCCCTTCACACACACACACTATTTTTTGTCTGGTTTTTCAAGACAGGGTTTCTCTGTGTTGTTGTGGAGCCTGTCCTGGAACAGCTCTGTTTACCAGGCTGGCCTTGAACTCACAAACATCCACCTGCCTCTGCCTCACTAATGCGTGAACCACCAATGCCCAGCTACAGTTCCCTCTTAACACATATTCATTCATCAAATACTTAGGTCACTATGCACAAGCTGTCATATATAATAATTTAAAGAAAAGTAATATACAGACCTACATATTTAATAAAGTATAATAATTCTAATGCTTTAGGATAATGTGATAAGAAACAACAAACAATTCTAATGAAGAATTACTAATATATGTGGGTATTTAAAGAAAGTATCATGTCTAGCTACATTCTTTCTTGTTGGCTTTGTTGTTTATCAAGTACTTTATTACATTGTAGAAGACTTGAAATTAATTGATAAATGTAGATTGTATAAGGGATTTTTTAACCTTGCATTGCTAAAGATCAGTACTCTAATTTATATATACTTATAATTGAACTATGAAATCTGAAGAAGGTGTGGTTGGTAAAGTAGTCTTACTTGCTGTTTCTTTAAATTACAAAGCCAGCCAGAGACAAGCACTGCTACTCATGAAGTCATCACTGGGTGAAAGATAAGCACAGTAAATACTTTCCATAAATGATAATGATTTGGGGAACATTTGTAACAGATCAGGCCACATTCTTAAATTACTCATACAATCCTCACAGCTACCTCCTGGCAGAGACTATTATTATAATGATTATTTTATAGAAGACAGACAGACCTAGACAAAAAAGTGGTTAGCTTGCTAATGATAATCCTGATTGGTCCCAGCTCTGGTTCTCAGCCTCTTCTTCTCTGTCTCCTGGAAAAAGAAGAAGGCTGCTTAAAGAATGAATGCAAAGCAATCACAGGGTTTGGGTTGGAGGAAGAAAACTGAATATTTTGTTAGGTTTGGAATCTTTAGAAAACTAATGTAAGCTGTTCTATGATGATTGTATATTTCCTTTCCTGAATAAAGACATTTGTATGATGTGTAGCTTCCTGATACAATAAGTACCAAGAACTGCAATAATGAATTTGCATCTTTTGAAAAGCACACACATACTACTGGCATCTTTTCAATGTATACATATGGGGTGCATCACAGGATATGATAAGTGCATACCACAATGACTGAAGCATGGTAGCAAAACATCTCCCTTGAAAGCACAATTTGCTTCCTTCCATCATCTACCCACCAGGAATAGCTGGCATAGTAGCCATGTCTGAACAGCTGTGCTATTTTTAAATGTTTTGATTTCTAAGCAACTTCCCAGCATTACTCCCTAGTTTTTTTTTTAATCTACTTGTACATATAAATTATTACTTGAACATGAAACAGACCAGGAGACAATGTGAAAGAAACATGCTTGAGGAGATACAAGTCCAGAGAGCTAATGCTCCTGGATGTTTCTGTTTCTGAAGCTGCAACTACCAGATGCCAGAGTTGATAAGATCCAGATTAGATAACGACAATTTCCTGCTGTTCTTTGATCATCTGTATTATGTGGTTTGGGAATAGTATTTGAATACTTCCCAACAATTTTTTGTTCAGGTACAGTTGCTCTGGAAGGGCAATAATTTATATTCTCACTTGCTTTTGCTAGTCAAGGAAGAACATGGATGCATGAAGTACAAGCTACTCCAGTAATGGTCAAGTTTGTTTGTTTACTCTGTAATTTGCTTTGAGTTTTAGATATTACCTGCAGTTACTGCAAGCATCAAAACACCCTTAGAAGCACAATGACTAGATGCTTTGTTGTCAAGAATTGTTTGAAATCATGGAGCCTGTTGGCAAAATTACTTTTCTGTGGGTGAACCTAAGCCTTGATAAATGTAACAGAAGCAGCTTGTCTAAATGGATGATAATTTTCTTTGCACAGTTTTTAAAAATTTTCAAGAAACAAGCCAGCAGGTTTTAACATATCATGATACTATAAACCATTCATGTTTCTATGGCTTTTTCAAAGAGAAGAAAAATAACAAAAAGGTGGTAAAAATTTATTTAAGGAAATAACATGCTAAATGACAGCACAGCAGAGGCTCTAACGTTGCACATGGTGCCTCACATGCTATGTTGTTACCTTACTTACAGAGGACAGAGGCCTGAGCTCCCAGTTAGCAGTCTATAAAATACATTTCTTTAATTTTTTTCAGATTATATCATTTACCTTTGGCACACTATATGTGAGGATTTTCATTATTTTTTCCAATCTTAGCTATAGACATAGATCCTGCTTCTTGATTAAATCTTAGATGCTTTGGCTCAACCTTAATAAAATTCCCTAAAATAACATCCATATCTGTTTTTTCCCCACATGGCCCAGGTAAATGGTGCTCCATCTAGATGGCCTTTAGTGTGTTACTCACTACAGGTATTTCTGGTTTTTTTTTTTTTCCTTTTCTTTATCTGAAGTGTTTTCAAGCTCTGAAATAAAACAGTATTCTGGATTTCATGTTTTCAACGTCTACCTTAACTAATATATGATTTTGTGGGGGTAATTTCTAGACCTTTATACAGGGCTCTGGGCCATTCTGTACCAATTTGTGATAGAACAGAGATTCATTTGCCTACATGATGACCCCAAGATAAACTTACCTCTTGGGGCATTTCATCTGTCACTGATCTTCATGCTTGCTTTATTCATGATGCCAAGTATAACCTACAAAATGATCTACAAGCACCCAGGCTTTGCCTCTGGCTAGCATCGAGGAAAACACTAGTGAAACTGAGTTCCAAATTCTGGGGGAATATTCTTAGAAATACTCACATTCCACCCATTAAATGTCCATCATTTAATTTTTTTTTTTTTTGAAAATTGTAGTCTTAAAAAGCAGTGCCTCAGTGAGTTCAACGATTTAAAGCTTGCACAGTCCTTCCTGCAGAGAGAGGCTGCATGTTAAGAAACAACCAAAACTGACTTCATGTTCCCTGAAATTTTGATTGCGAAAGAACCTTAAGCAGTTGCTATGCATTTGGCTTTTGGCTAATACTAAACTTGGCTGATTATCTTATCCTTAGCCATACCCCACATCACTGTTGCCAAGAGTGGAAAAACCGGCTCCCCAGTGGAACATGTGCCAAGCAATTGAGTGCTGGTTTTCATTTGACATGATGCTTAAAGGTGAATTTCTCTTCAATGATTTTTAAATATCTTACCTCAAGTGAACGAATTGTTGGTTCAAATCTTTCATCTCTTTTACTCTGATACAGCAGTTCCTATTTGTATGTTCTTACATATGTTGAAGTTAAACAATATAACATTTTGATGTGAATATACCTATAATGAAAAGGTTGCTTTTACTATATGAATGAACACTACAAGTCTAAAGTGATAAGAAAGTAAATGAACTACACTATGTCCAAATATCAAGAAATTTAATTTAATAATTCTGAGGTCTTGTATTTTAATTAGTGCTGTTGAATATTAGTTCAAGATGGGTTATATTGTTTTATGCTGTGGAATATTTGTTTAATGATGCAAAGACATGTTGTATTCTTTTATGTTGCATTTATTTAACTTTGTAAAGTGGTTACTTTGCCTGTTTAAAACATGTGATTGAATCTAAACAATAGAGGAGAGGCTACCTTAAATGCCCTTCCCAGATAATGAGATTGATGGCTACTTTATATGCCATCCTAGAGCCTTCATCTAGTAGCTAATGGAAGCAGAAGCAGACACCCACAGCTAAACACTGAGCTGAATTCCCGGAATCCAGTTGTAGAGAGGGAGAAGTGATTAGCAAAGGCATCAAGACCAGACTGGAGAAACCTACAGGAAAGAGCTGACCTGGACAACGGGGAGCTCATGGACTCTAGTCTGATAGCTGGGAAACCAGCATTGGACAGACCCAGATTCCCTGAATATGGTATTATTTGGGAGTACTGGGCAGTCTATGAGGCCTCTGGTAGTATCAGTATTCATCCCTAGCATAAGAAGGGACTCTGGGAGCCCATTCCACATACAGGAATACTCTCTCAGCCTAGACACATGGGGGGAAGGCCTGGGTCCTGCTCCAAATGATGTGACAGACTTTGTAGATCCCCATGGAAGGCCTCACTCTCCCTGGGGAGCAGAAAGGGAATGAGATGGGGGTTGGTCAGGGAGACAGGGGAGGAAGAGAGGGTGAGGAAACTGGGACTGATAGGTAAACCAAGCTTGTTTCAATTTAAACAAACAATACCTGATTGGTCTAATAAAGAGCTCAATAGCTAGCAGCTAGGCAGGAGAGGAATAGGCAGTGCTGCCAGCCAGAGAGAATACATAGGAGGAGAAAACTAGACTGGAGGAGAAAAAGAGGAGGAGTGAGAAAAGAAAGGAGTGGAGGATACCAGGAACTAACCATCCAGCCACACATATGCCATGGAGCAAGAAGAGAAGAAAGACATAGAATAGAGAAAAATAAGAAACCCAGAGGCACCAACATCCACTCTTACACCCTGTTCATATGAATAGATACACATTTATGAACATAAACATACATACACAAAGTAATTAAGGCAATGGGATGCTTTTCATACATGAATGTTAGGATTTCCATTCATCATGAAGAACCTGATGATTATTTCATTAATTGAAATAAACCACACACGCGCGCGAGCACACACACACACACACACACACACACATACACACACACAATATCGTCTCACTCATGTGTTGGTTTCATAGAAGTTGAAAAGAGAACAATGGTTAGGTAGCTAAGAAAGGCTGGAGAGATGAAAAATGTGTTAGGTATATAAAGATAATCTAAATGTAAGAAATAAGTTCTAGAGATTCATTATTAAATTTTATTATGATATTCATATTTATTCTCTTAAAGATTTTGCACTACAAGTTGAGTTTTGACTTGCATGTGAGACTTCAGAGCTCTGGGAATATGGCCAGCCAGATAAATGTTGCAAGCCAGTGAGAGTCCTGGCATAATAAAAAGTTTAAATTAGATATGTCTTCACTAGCACATTAATATACATTCATGTGTGCCTCACATATATGTGTACCCTCTCACATACATACATGCATGTGTGCATCACACATATGTATACCCCTCACACACAAATGCATGTATACCCTAGCATATGTGTGACACACATGCATGTGTACCTTCACCTATATTTGCACCCATTTACATACACACAAGTAAATCTTGTCCCATAGTTAATTTCAATGTAATACTATTTGTTTTGCAAAGACATTTTCTGACAAACAATTAAAGATCTGATGTTAACACTAATTGCTATCACTCAATAATGCTTTCTTGATTTTTAAATATAAATTTGTTTTGTGTTTTTGTCAAAGAGTTAATTGCAAATAAGACTTCAGAACACCACAGGCTTAGCTAGCTGCTACATCCAGCTTTTCCATTATAATGTTTTGCTAAATTACTTTCTTTTCTTGTTATGATAAAAATAGACATCCTTATAGAAAACGAAAGAAATGATCCTGAAGGTGAACCCTACATTCAACAACAAATATCCTAATAATATATAAAAGAAGCATTTGCAATCATATTTTTAAATGAAAACTGGAATGAAATAAATTATTTACTGCAAGTTAGAGAGCTATTCACACACCTGAGTTTGAAGCAGCAGTATCTCCCACATGTGCAAATTGGAAGCAACCCAAAGTCTAACATGAAAGACAAAAATAAAACTTGATATATTGGAATATTATTCAGCCTTAAGGAGCAAGATCCTGTTACAATGTGAAACATGAACAAACTTAGAAAATATCAGTCCAAATGAAGTAAGAACATCACAAAAGATAAATGCTATCCATATGAGATAGTTAAATGAACTAAGTTCACAGAAGTTTCATGTAGAATTGGGCTGTGGTTAACTTGTGGAAAAGGTAAGAGGGAAAACTAAGCTGTTCAATGAATATAAAGTTTTAAATTTGCAGACAATACCAACAGAACTGAACACTTAGAGTGATTAAATCAGACAATTTTAAAATACATAACCTCATTATAGGTATGTATTCTATAAGACAACTTTTGAAGTATTTCCTTTGCATATCATTGTACTCACTGTATATATTCTGTTTTAATGTGTTTCTCACCCTCATCAATAAAACTTCTATTTGTAACAGATGGAGACAATTATTTAAAAACCTCAACTAACGAAAATGCAGAGCATAAGAGATCGTGTGGTGTCCAGTTCAAAATGCTACAACCACAACATAATTTCTTGAACTGAGACATAGGGAACTCACAGAAGTGGGTGTGGGTGTGAAAAGATTATAAGGGGCAGAGGAAAAGCAAGTTTTCTGTAAGATTGCATCTCCAAGAAATGTCAGAGACTGTACACAAAAAGTCTCATAAATATGACTGTCAAACCAATATCCGATCCAGAACAGTAACAATGAAGATGATAACATGGAATCTTAAAAGCTAAAGGGAGCAGTATGGGCATCTGGGCCAGGCTGAGAGTTGGAGAAGTGATGTTCTATAGGGAAGAACCCTCCCATTTGTGATCCAATCTGAAACACAAATTAGTCATTCCCAGATCAAATACATATAGTTAACATTATAGAGACAGAGCAGGTTTTATTTATTTAGGAAATATATACATATATGTGTGTGTGTGTGTGTGTGTGTGTGTGTGTGTGTGTGTGTGTGTATAACAACAATTAAACAAAAACAGGCATTGAATTTGAAAGAGTAAAAGGAGTGTATGCATGGATGTGTTTAGAACGAGGACAGGGAATGGGGACGATGTAAGTATAAATTCAAAAGATAAATAAAAAAAGTAAACTAAAATTGTGAAAGTATGCTTTTAACTATGTAGAAGGGATCTGGTTTGTCACAATGTACAGAAGTTCAGCAACATTGTGGAAAATCTTGAAATGCTGATACACAACTCTACAGAAGGATACTGAGCAAGTGAACCAAAGAAAAATAAAGTGATTTCATTTGCCGTGATAGCAAAATAGTGGTTAACTATCACTCTAGTATATTTATGGGTGGGAGTACCTGTTGGAATGGCAAAAAAAAACATTACATTGTCACAGACTTATGATCACTACTTATAATAATTCTATCTAAAATTGCTTTCTCAGGAATATTTGATTTTAGCTTATTGCAGGCCAGTGAAATTATAGAGATAATCAAATTAATTTTCTGTCTGTTCATCCTTCCCTTCATGACAGTTCTGTCAATTTGGGACTTTGTGTACAAGAGCATCCCCATAACTTGCCTGCATAGTACATTGTGGTGATATGTTGTGTTTATGTTGGGAAGTACCACACAGTCTAGGCCTGTAGTCTACAGTAACATTGGGGCTTGTACAAATACACCCTGTGTTCAAACACCAACAAAATCACCCCTGATATATTTCCTTGTTGCTAGTGATTGAATATTTTACACATTGTTTTCTATAACACAATTAACAAAAACCCACAGAAAGATATTGGGGTTCAAGCTGAAGGTCAGAAAACAAAGCAGCTAGCCCGTAACTCTTACCTCTAACAAAGCTGAAATGGAGATTCTGTCTTCCCTTGACTGGAAACCTAATATCTCATGAGACCCATTGTTTCTCTTTATATACTGCTTATGGCTGGGATTGAAGGTGTGAGCTCTATTTCTCCTTTGACTGATTCACTCTCATGTAACAATGGCTGGTTTAGAATTCACAGAGATCCATCTGCCTCTGTCTCCTGAGTCCTGGGATTAAAACATTGTGTGTCACCACAGTCCAGCTTTGATGGACTAACTAGTGTGGCAGGCTTTACATTCTGATCTTTAATAGATTTACTAAAACTTAAAACAATGTATCATCACAGTATTCCATCATTATTCAAAAAGTGGTAAGAGTCAGAGAAATAATCAGTCATGGTGAAAAAAGGTAAGTGCTGCTATTACATCCAGCTTAATTAATAAGCATCTTTTATTCCAATGGAGTTTCTCTTCTCCAAAAGTTTTATTCTGCTTTATTACAAAAAGCCCTTTTAGCATGTTGCTAAGGAAACCAAACATGTAATACTACCCAAAATCTAAAAATTGTGAGAATTTTCTTTTGTACTCTTATTTAATAATAAAAACATATTGCTTTTTTTCATAAAAAAGACAAAATTTTTAATGTAAAATTTAATTTTTTCTTTAGTCAATATTATAAGGAAGGTGTGTCTCCATGATATTAAAAGTCCTTGCTGATATAAATTTACTTCCATAACAAAATATACTATAGGAGAATTATTTATTATTCTTTTTCATTGTTACCCATAAACTTAGTATTATTCTGTTGTAAATATTGAGGATATTTTGTCTTTAAAATGAAGCTAATATTCTTGTTTAAATGAAAAAATAATTTCACCAGTATGTCAAGCTACAAGGATTAACAAAATTAGGAATAAAATGTAGACACACTATAGAGAATGGCAATCCTAGTTGAGATTTTAAGGTCTTCTCTCTTTTGATACAGATTTTATAGGCAATGCTACTAAAAAAAAAGGTACCAAATGTGGCTACAAGGCTGAAATTAAAAGCAACATAAAAGTAGTTACAAATGCAGATCTCGTCTTACTTGTCTCTTAATTTACTTAGAAAGCAGCATTCACACAGTATATGATTTTCTGATGTCTTTGCCTCAACAGGTATGAATGGTTTTTAATCCCTTCCTTAGAGGATTAAGGATTTTTTTTTTCTTTTTTTCCGGCAAAGTGTAGAGGCAAGGTGGTGGTACAGGCAAGCATCTCCTGTTTGACTGCAGTTAAGTCTTGGCTCATATGTCATTTCTGCAGCTCTGGCCATACTTTTCCTTTGTTGGTTCGCTTGGTCTGACAGTTTGGATAGCTAGTTTAGAAAAGGTGGCCTTTGTTTGTTGTGACTTTGTATTCATGCAGAGTATTCAGTATTCCATTACCCTCTTTAATGTAGTCACCTAACCTTCAATGAAAACAAAGAACCATGAGGTATTCTTATGGAGTCAGTGAAATAACCTTAGCTGTTTTTCCAACAATGTGTTTGGCACCTAACTGCTTACAATAAACAGTTCTCTTCCTGTGCTCTGGGGGAATTTGATCTTCTATTGAGGTAAATACTGCCCTAAGGGTCTAAAAAGCATGGAAAGAATTTAGAAACCTCAAAGTTGGCTTCTATTAGCACCTGGACAATTATTGGAGACAATAAACAGGAAGCATCGCAGTTTATAAGAGACTTAATTTATTTTCAGACTATCAGTGTATCTCTGCATGTACTTGCCTTCCCAATCCACAACCAAAACTAATTTTATGGAAGATGATACCCCAGGTTCAGAATTAGTGCTCTTAGCTCTCATTTGGCAAGAAGGATTAGCCTCTGTTCTATAGATCCAGTTCATGAAAACAGAACCATCTCAAACTGGAAATCCGCATGTAGGGCCAGTCAGGAAGGGCTGGGTGAGTCTACTCTTTTCTACTCATTTTGTTAATCCTTTTCAGTTTTTAATACATATAATTGTTCTAGTGCTAATAATTACATTTGTAACTGATGTTGTAGAAGTTTATGTTTAGGGAAAGCTTAACATCATCATGCTACTGTTGTTTTCTGGAGTAAACCGTAGTTGGCATCTATTCTATGAGAAATTTTAAGATTTTTTGTACAGTGTTATTTTATTATTAAAATTTTACTTATTAAAATGTTAAAGTTTACTGTTTTCAAAATGAATTGTTATTCAGGTTGCAAAATAGGAAATTGAAATTTGTGACTTCAGATGTTGGGGTCCTATGGGTTCTTACATTATGAACTAAATCAAAGAGCCCTATAAGGGGATCTGTCTGGTCTCTCAGTTGTATGTACAGATTTCTGGTACCATTATTAAATGTTTCTTGAGATACTGTTTGTTAAATTCACCATTTTAGGTGTGGTAGGAAATTATAATGCTGGGCTGAGTTGCCAATCTGAACATTATTTTTGTCACTATTCAAAGCCTAAGAGATTCCTCTGGTCACGAACATGGGTGTGACAGAACACGCCTTGTCTAGCACATTATCTCTTGTTGCAACAAGCCTAAGGAATGGGAGCTTTGTATAATGGAATTTTCTTCATGTGAATATTTGTATACACCATGCCATTACTATAAAGAATAGTTTACATTTTTTTTAGTGCCACATGGGTTGATTTCCAAATGTTTGTGTGACTACATTCAAGTTGTGTTTCTCCTGGATTTGAGTGGCTTTCTACATATGTGTAATTCTGAGATGCTAGGAACCATTTCAGTCTCATTTTGCTTTCTCTGTTCACCCTTTCCACCTGCCAGCATTCAGAGCTACTCAGGACTAAACCTGGCAATGCCAAGATGTGTTAAATATGGACAAATCTACAATAGAGAAAAACTCATAGAAAGAAAATGCCAGACTGAGCTTTCAAATTAAGTTCTCTTCGCCTTTATTCCTGAAGAGCAGAAGATGATTTAAAAGGGAATCAAAACTGCCATTCTAACATCAAGACTATGAGGACAACTGTTTCTTAATCCCATTATAGAATGCCAAAACATTAGTTTTATGAGGCTCTAAAATCAAGTATAGTACATTGCCTTTTCAGATAAAATAAAAAGGCAACTTAGGAACAAAGTTCCAGCTCTCACAGAAAATGCTGTTTAAAATTAATGGAAGCTACTTTTATTGTTGTCATTATAAATTATGTATTTTACACTTTGCTTTTATTCTAAAATCATATTAATCACACTAATGATTATTGTAGCACTGCTAACAATATCCAAGTTTGGATAAACCTACATTCCTGTTAATGGAAAAATTAATAAAGAAAATGTCATATGTGTACATACAAAGAATCTTACTAGACGTTAAGAATGAATCATTGATACTTTGATGAAAATGGATGGAACTAGAGGATTTTGGTTAAATGAAAATATCAGATTATGAAAAACAAGTGTTAAATACTTGTGGAATGAGAGAGAGGAAGGTAGGAAAATGTAGGGAGAGAGAGGACAGACAAAGTAGACAGGGAAGGAGAGCAGTGGGAGGAGAGAGAGGAATGAGTCTGAATAATAGGGGGATAGATATCTACAAATATCAATATATTGCCAACTACTTTATATACTTCGACTGAATGAATAAAATTGAATGAATGAATGTGTTTTATACTCCCTAGGCTCTCAGGTTATCCAAATAAATTACTTGGTGATTCTTGTGAAATATAATGCTAGCAGAGACTTAAAAACTTTGTGCTTTGAGTCTGAGTCTCTAGCTTTTCTTGAGATGTAAATGTCCCCACATGTAGATGCCAAGAAGAGCCTTGGTGATGGGATGAGGACTCTGAAGATCACATTTCTCATCAATAGCCAGACACATGTATAGGCCTATTCTGAGCCACCAAGTCATGGTTGAGCATTCCCAGACAGAAGGAACTATCTGAGGCCATCCCAAGGATGTGAGAAGTAATGAACACATGCTATTCTCAGTAAGCTTCTAAGTGTTAAAGTAGTTTATTACAGAGCAAAACATAGTTAAAACATGTATTGCACTCCTTTTGTTGTTTCCTGCTGTAGTTTTGGAGTTAAAAATCTTTCAGAAAACTTGGCTAGCCATTTCCATATTAGAGAAAACATCCAGGGATGCAAAACTATCATAAATAAATACATCTGCACACAATTCTGCAGTTCTAGCAGTATCTCTAATGGCTGCTTTCTGAAGGAAAATGAATGGTGCTGCTGAGCTCACACAACCAGAGCCAGTTTGCATTCTGTTTCCAGCATCCCATGATCTGGAAATGGGAGTACAGTCATGTTTATGTTGACACGTCTTCATTGCAAGGTTAAGTGTTTGATTTGTTTATACTTTCCCCCATTTCCTAGCTTCAGCTGTACTGTCTGGGTTTTAACAGGCTTTGGTTTTCCCTTTTTGGTGAGACCATGTCTGAGTTAAGGATTAACATTTGTGCAGTGAAACATAAATGCCTGTGGAATTGTATATAATATTTTAACAGAAGCTTATTTAGTTATACCACATCCACAAATGTTGGGGTTAACAAGCAGCTTTGTGATACTCCCTTCCAATCCTTTCTTGATGGATTCTAGGAATGCAATAAGAGAAATGCATTGCTCACAGTGTAGGGTCGGTGGATCAACTATGTAGTTATACTGTGTGCTTGGAGCCAAGGGGAATACATTTCATATTTTGTTCACATACTCATTTCTTTCTCTCCTCATATTCTGTTGCCCACCTTAACACATTGGTTTATACAAACCTCTTTTAAAGTTACAATGGAATAAGTATGTATCTGATCAGGTTAAGGGTAACATTTGATCACAGGAAAATCTGTACCTATAACACTGTTTATCCTGTATATAAAGAATACACCTGAAACAATCTTCTGTATCTATTTCCATCCTTTTTCTCCTTGTCTCAAAACAATCCTTCTTGTCAACAATAATCAAGTAATCTAAGTATCTTTGAATGGTTTAAAAATTTAGAGATCCTCAACATTGTATATTTTTAAAAAAATATTTTATTTACAATAAGAAATTCCCTGTGTACATATAAATTTGAACGGATACAATAGTTTTATAAATTGATATTTACTTATAAATTCAATGCATGCAATGTATTCAATTGCATTTTTTCCATTTCCATCCTCTTCTGCTATGTTCTGAATTTGTTTATTAACTTTTCGTCAATATTGAAAACTGTATTATAAAAGGAATCTACATTTCACCCTTGGGCTGTTGCTTACAAGTAGAAAAATGTAATTGTACAGTGACAAAAAGAAAGATTGTAAAGACTTTTTTTCTTGTTGTTGTTGCTTTTGTGCTTTTCTATTTTGTATCCCTTGTCATCTTTTTTTCTGAGTGAAGTGCCTCCCAGAAGCAGAGAAATTTTGGATTTCACAATAACCTGGGACTTCAGTTCCTTCACCAGAACCATCTGTGTATCTTTTCTCTTCATAACCTCTGTTTTCACTGTTATTACTACAACTTCTGGATTTGGTTACAGTTTATGTTTCACTTTTGTAGTACAATATCTTCTCATCTTATTCTTACACAGGCTCTGTTGCTAGTGACTTCTTTTCTGACACATCTTCATTCCCTAGTTCCAGTTTGTCAAAGATGCCTAGTTGAACACTAGTGTTTTTGATAACCACCTTTATTGATATCATTTTTTGGAACCCCAAATGCCAAAAGGAATACCTTTCATAGTAATAGTCCAATATGGATTAAAAATGTCTTACAAAAATGGAAAATGATATAGATGTGACTTAGTCATCCCTCTATTGGTCTATGAAACTAAGAAATGTTTATACACTTATTTTCTTGAATACTTTTTAACTTTGCTTCTACAGAATACTGCTATGTGAATATATCACATATATGATGTGACTTTTGGATATGTTTTCCAGATGAGAGAAAAGTCAGTTTATCTACTTTGTATGACCTGAAACCTAGTATCTTTCAACTTCCATCACTATTCATATCTCTAAAGAGCCAGTTTTGTCTTTCATATATTTACAGTCTGTTTAGTCTCACGAAATATATTATCTATGGATTATATAGTGTTTATATTTCCTTGTGTTTCTAATCCTATGATTTTTAATGGATTTTCCTCATGCACAACTTTATGAGGACTTATCATTTTCACTTTACATCAAATATATCTACCTGTGCCAAGTGTATCCAATTAAAATGGGGTGAGTATCTTCTACTATGGCTCACAGGGCTCTTAGCTAAGAGAGTGGTATATTCTGGCTGTGTGACAAATCAGAACAAATGAAGTAGATATCTTCTACCATGGCTCACAGTGCTGTTAGCTTACTGTCTTACAAACTCCACCGAAGCAGTGGCCTTCTCTGGACCCATTTATCTTAACTTTCTTTTCCACCAAATGCTGAACCCATTGTTCATTATCTGAGCTGATTTTAGACAATGAACCAAAAACATGACCATAGGCTTCTGCTGTGGGTAGGGGTGCATCTGAAATGTCGACAAATATTCATGCAATTAGTGCATTTTAATAGAAAGGAAATTAGTCATTGAGTGTTGAGTAATTGCTCAAGTGACAATAATGTCATCTCACACCCCAAACCTACCTTTTGCTTCACTTTTTACTTAGGTTGATTCTAGTCTATATGCAGGATATATGACACATGAGACACAAAAGCTAACATAAGAATCATTATTTGGAATAGGGAATATTTTGATGAACCCTCCTGGAAGGCATCACACTCACTGTGGAGTGGGGCAGGGGGGATGGGATAGGAAGGGAAGAAGGGAGGGAGAGGAAAATAGGATTGATATGTAAAATAAGAAAAACATTTTATATATATATATATATCATTATTTGAAGCCCTTTACTGTAGAATAAGGTGACGGTGCTTAATTTTGTAGGTTAGAAGCTGAAGAGTAGAATCTTTCCTTGAATGCAATATCAGTATTTATATTCCTACACATACATAGTCTCAATTAGTAGAGGTTAGAAAATGAGGTTAGTGTAGTGAGGCCATATTTTCCCCACAGTGCTGACTGTGTAAACTGTAGTTCTCATGCAAAATTTGAATTTAAGTGTGGTAGGTATCACATCCAAGGATTCAGTGGAACCTCGGTATATTAATGGTGGAATTATTTCAGTCAGAGGAACTATTCACAATTGTTAGCTACTGGAGGAAGAAGAAGGGTTTATCCTGAATAGTCCATGATAAACTGACCATGTGCCAGTGGAAGACTACATATGACAGACTATTTGGGAAGTACACATTGACATTAACAGAATAAACATACAAATTTGGGTGTGAAGAGAAGAAAAGTATTGGATTTGGTAATAGTTGAGAAAGAAGAATGAATATCATCAGAACACGTGTATAATTTTCAAAGAATTAATAAAATGCATGTTTAAATATGTTCTTAGAAGTAAAAATCATTTAGAATTAAATGTGACAATTATAGAATATTGTTCAAACTTTAGGACAGTTCTAAATGTAGAGCACTGTACAATGGACAGAAATTAGTCTTTTTCACAAAACTGGTCTTGTAAGTCTTGATGACTGGACATTGAACAAAGAGTGAGACTTTACTGTACTAAGCCCTAAATTGGATATCTTTATTAGTCCCCTCCCAATGCGTAGGCATCTATGCTGAAGAGAAGGCAGGAAAATTGTAAAAGCTCTCACTGATAGACAACTGCAAGGCAACAGTGTCTTCCAGATATACAGGGCTGATGCACACATGAACTCACAAAGATGTGAAGGCACGTGCAATACATGCACCTGTTCAGAAAAGACAAAATCCCAGCATGAAGAAGGGGAAGAGGAAACATTCCCACCCCTAACTTAAAAGCTGCTGGGAATGAGAAAATGGACCCAAAGTTCAAGAGAAGTTAGTCAACACAAAGCAGATTCAATGCTTTTTTGTATAATTTTTGTTTTGATGATTTTGGTCTTAGTGTTTGGTTGATTTTCCTTTTTTATTTTTTCAAGAAAGAACATGAAGTTTGTTGGGTAGAAAGTTGGAGAGGATTTGAGAAAAGTTTCGAAAAAAAGAAAGAATATGATAAAAATATATTTTACTTTAAAAAAAGACTTAAATAAAACTAATTAACTAAATGACCAGACATATACATCCATGACATCAATGAATTAGTCAATATTTCTCTGTTTCTTCAGAAACTGACTTGAAACAGTAGACTAATAAACTGTTAATAAGCTATAGTGGGAACTGCTTGTATACATTTAGAAACATCTAGAGTGAGATTCCTGTTCCACTCTCTGACAGAAAAAGTTCTGTGTGGATTTGAGAATGAAAATGGAAGCAGTATGCTTCAGATATTTCCTTTAATATGCTTTAAACTTTTGTTTATTCAAATTTTTAATTTCTATAACTGAAGTCATTAAACTAAAACCCAATCATGGTAAGTACTAATTGCTTGTTTTATTTTTGAGAATCTTGGTATTTAATATAGGCTGTTCTGAAACTTGCCAATTAACCTTAAATACTTTTGTTTATAAAATGGAAACATTTGGGGTCACAACTTCATTTCAAGGAAATATTCTTGAAAGAACTTGATCTAAAAATGCTAAAGATAATGTTGTTAACCATATTACTTTTTAAAATCTAAGTTAAAAGATGCATTTTATAAATATATAAAAGAGAACAAGCTACCACATGAGAATTAATTTGTCATGAACGATGGTGAAAGGATTATCATCAAAATATGTGAGTAGCTTTTATTCTTTATTAACAAAAACAAAAACGTACCATAAAAAATGAATGTACATGGGGGATCATGAAATCCCAAATGATGCCCATTATCAGAACCTTCCAAGTATTATTTCATACCCCAAACTTAGATTATACATTTTCCCCCAAGAATTTCTATGGCAGCTGCCTTGGACATAGCCACAGAGCTCTGATTCACTACATTTGGGGTGGAGACTTGGAAAATTAATTTTGAAAATAGTTCCCTGAGGGTTTCTGATGTGTACCATGGTTAAGACATATTTTCCTGAAACTTTAAGCTCCTTGCCCAAAGAAATCAATCATTACATCTTAAAACTGTCACTCCTAAATACCTTTTCAGTAATCTGTCACTTCCGTCCTTATGCCTCATTCAGACAGACTTAGCAAGGGACTTACATATGGCAAAAAAAAAATTGGTTTCAAGGCCACACAGGAGTGTATTCTGACTGTAGGAATTGTAAATGCCATCACCTGGAGATGCTCCACTCATACACTGGAATAAGGAGAATTCAATTCGCTTGGGATCTTCCATGCTAGGTGACAACCAATCTTTACTTTTTTTCTGTATGTAGACCTGTAACACACCAGAGAACCCACATCTCCAAGTTTGCATAGGAAAACCTGCGTATCTTCTCCATTCATTTCTACTGGATATAAAGAGGGTCATTGTTTACATTTCTGGGAAAAGCAGACAGGCCAGGCTGTGAAAGGCACCAGTTAAGAAATAGCACCATGTTAACTGTGAAAGGACAGAGTTTACACTGTAGTAAGGATGTAGAAATCCCATAAGACAGTAACAACTCATCTTTGTCCCAAAGTAATGTCTTATAATAGTAAACTCAGCTAACCTAATAAATAAGGACTACAAATAGTAAAACAAGCAAGCAAACAAACAAAAACCAGAAGGTAAAATGATAAATGGGTAAAAGTCATGGGGAAAAAAATCTATACACACACACACACACACACACACACACACACACACACACACACACACACACAGCACATGCACACACATACGTTAAAATAAATACCATTTAACATCAAATAAAATAAAACTGAAATTGTACTGTGATGACTAGGTATTACTTATTACACTGAAATACTTCAAAAGTTTGATAGCATATCCTGTAGTTAAGGCTTTGAAAGCATTTGTTCTCAGTTGTTCAAAATGTTCCATCCCTGTGAGGTAAACTTGCCTATAGATAATAAAATCCACATGTTCACACACACACACACTAACTGGAACTTCACTTTCTGTATCTGTCCCTGAAGATAAACCTTAAAAATTACAGACACTATATGTAAAAGATTGTATGTTGTGATGTTGTTTTGTAATGGCTAAATTTGAAAATCTAAACCACATGTAAGAAACTGATTGAATAGATTATCATAGGAATAAGAACATTAGCTTTTAGAAAACAATTAAAATTCACAAAGACCAATTCTTATACTCTATTTTAATGAAAGAAATCCAGCCACAAAGAGGATTTTATACTTTAGAGAATATCACAAATTGTGAGTAAGAAGATACGCATTTCTTCTTCCAAAATGAACTTGGTAGAGGTTATTCCAGAAACTAATGAAAATTGTTTTTATTTAGTTGATGAAAGAGTTACATGTGGTAGAAGAAAGATTTTATTATCTAAATTTTTAGCCTAATTAAAAAGTATAGCTCACCCAAAGACAACCTCCAATTGATGACCAATTGCAAATGAAAATTTTGCTTCCTACTTTTCTTCATGCCTAGCAACAGATGGCCAAGAGAAAATGAACTCAATGGTATCATTGAAAGTCTCTTGTCTCATGGTGTCATGTCAGGGCTGTTCCTGTTTTTAAATTTTTAGTGGAATTTAAATTTTTCTTTTTTAATTTTATCACATTATTCTTATTCTACTTACTTCTGTATTATTTTCTCCTCTCTTTACTTAATACGGGTCTTTTACATATATATTATGGCTTCCACTTTGGTGTTTCTATGGGATTTCAGAATGTGCAAATAAGTGGGTCTTTGTTCCTTGTATTTTCTTTTGGGCTCTATTTTCATCTATATGCTTGTTTTGTCTAGTTGCTGTGTGGTATTATTGCCTTCTCCTATCTCATCTAATCTCATTTCATCTTTATCTCTTAGAAGCATGTTTGGTTTGTTTTGTGATGAGAGACACGAAGAAGGTGGATCTAAAGAACAGGGAGGAATAGAGGGAGGAAAAACAATCAGAGAGAAAATAAAAATATATTTTCAATAAAAATTCTAAGAGGAATCATGAAAAATATCTAGATAAAATATAGAAATCAAAAGCTATGTAATACTCATGGTGTTATGGAAACCTAATAGTAGTAGCATTAGAATATTTCAATCTTCATGGTATGTGATAGAATAAACAAACATGTTAATATTATCAAAACCTTACTGTAAAGAAATAAGCTATAAATGAATGCAGGGAGATGTAAACAACTGATATCTCTACATGGTAGATTTAAGTTCATGTATTTAGATATGTAAAATAAGAAAAAAAGTTTTAAAACAATTTTTAAAAAGGGGAAAAAGTTCATGTATTTATTGTAGCTGTTTTCTCTTTCCTAATATAGATAATAAAGTTATAAAAATACAAGTCTGATATGCAATTTCTGTTCCTTGAAATTGTAGCATTTTCTCCTCCTGTTATTTGGGTAATATCCTTAATCTTCAGAAACTTCCTAACTCAATCACAAGCTGTCTATCCATCTCAACAGTAAAGTCTGGGAACAATTATTTATGCATCTTATCCTCTCGGTGAGAGAACAAAGATCTGTTCCCTGGTCTTCTTGCCCTTCCTTACTAATTCTAAAATGGAAAGGCACAATGAAGCAATAGGTTCTTTGTACCAACCCAAGAAAATACTCAATTCACCTTACCTGTTATATTGGTTTTTGCCATTCACAGTAATTTTTTTTTCTGACAAAAAAAAATCTATGATATCACTGGGAAATATATCTACCAGTTTCAAGAAAAATCCAGTAACCTCAGTGACTCCATATATTGTCAGCTAAATCACACGGGCCTGAAGTATATCCCTGAGAACATCTGTAGCAAATGAATCAACAGGTAAGTATGGATTTCCTGAAGTGGTAATCAGACATAGAATTCTTACTTAATGTCAGACTTGTGTTTCAGATAGGGTTCACAAAACTTTAATTACTCCTCATTACTTAGTAAATGCTAAATAGTTGGATGAATGGTGACGTGGAGACTTAGGATAAACAATGAGTACTAGATAAATATTTGAGCATTAAGAGATTTCCAAGTGAATAAGTTGAGTAGGAAGACATTAATAGATCTAGACACAAAAGAGTGATAACATAAAGAAAAGCAGAAGAGGAACTGAAGATAGGGCTCAGATATCAAGAGTTCACACTTGAAGTGGGTCTCCAGCTCCCAGTCACAATCAGCTCATAAGTGCTTGTAGCTCCAGATCCAAGGGTTCTGACAGCCTCTTTTGGCCCCCAAGGGCACCTGTATTTTTTGTTCACATATCTGTTAGTCTTTGTACATATTATAAACACAATGAAAAATAAATCTTGAAAACAAAAAGATAAAAGAATAAGAGAGAGAAGACCATGAGACCAATTTAATAGATGGCTGTATACAGACACTTTCTTCAAATTCTCCTGTTTTTAGAAAAATAATTATTTTCTATTTGTGGATGTTTCATCTCTGCATGTGTATTTTTATATCATGTGTTCATTGTTCTTGAAAGCCAGAAGAAGAAGATCAATATCCTGGAACTGAAGAGATAGACAACTATTAGCTGCCCTATGGATACTGAAAGTGTAACCTAGATTATCTAAGAGTATTAAGTGCTGCTAAAATCTGATATCTATTTTTCCAGCCCCTACCCTCTTTATGACAAAGTCTTTCCATATAACCCTAACTGACTTGGAATTCACTATGTATCCTAGGCTAGCCTTAGGCTCACAGAGCTCCATCTGCCTGTATCCCTAGAACTGTGATTATAGGTGTGTGCTATTACTGTTGCTTTGTTTTCTCTAGTATGCTCTTAGCCACATTCCCAAACCTAATGAGAAGGTACCATATTGAGTTTAGAGGATGGTGAAAAAAATTTTATCATTCATACAAAACAGCTCTGGCATGAAAAAAGCAGAGACAGTATTAGAGTGGAAAGGAGCCATGAAACTTGAAGAAATGCAATTTCTATGAGTTCAAACAAATGGGTGAACAAGATGATTAAAATTAAACAACCAGTAGAAATGGCCAGGAAAATGTGGTGAAACTGAACCGAACAAAATAACACAATATAAACTTTTATGGAGTTGTCGGATTCCTTGAATTTTTTTTTAACTTGCTATTAAGTTTCTGAGTGGAATTGTAAATGTCAATCATGAAAGTGTCCTTTTCAATTAAAACTTAAGAATTTGAAAAGCCTAAAAGATATCGATGCTTCTGGTTGAGGTTTCATTTGTATTCTAGGTTTGGCTTCTAATAGTCCCTTACCTTAATATTTTTAATCATTGCCACAGTAAGTAACTTGTGCCAACTTTCAAATACATGTTAAAGGTCGAAAAAGAAAATCTTCCTTCCATATGCTGCATACAAAATAAGCACCACCACAGTGCATATTTGAAAGTCTAAACTGAAGACCCATGGAAGATATGTAATGGAAATAAAAGAGGGAAGCCATGTCAAGAAACAACAATTAAGGAGATGTTTTAAAGACCAACTCTATTTTCATCTCAGTCCTCTACACTCTTCCTGTTTGTGAGTCACCATCCCACAGCTTCCTTTCATGTCATGGCAAGTAAGCTAACTCAGAAAATAAGGAGTCATCCTCTCTATGCTATAGCTACTCCAAAAACAACTGGCCCCACCCATGGCTGTGGTGTAGAAGTCTAGTCTGGGTCATTTTTTTTTTTTCAGTACCTTCCACTGTCTGCTCAGAATAAACACCTCTGGAAAAATTTACTGTAGCAATCACATGTGAGTTGTTTCCCTCTCTCTGAACTCAAGCATTCTTTGCAAGTGAGAACAGCGAAGATCCAATCATTATGCTGAACAGGATTCCAGTGACTTCTCTGACAGTTCAGATAAACTGCTAAATGGGTGTTTACTATAAGCACACATTAAGTGGTACATTGCAGGGGGCTGGGGGGGGAGAGTGACTAGTGGAATCAGTTATTCTAACTGTAAACAAAGAGGGCCTGGGAATTTTTTTTTCTTTTTATCTTATTTCAAGAAAAATACAGTGAGTTAGATGGGAAATTAATGGAGATGTCACCTTAATTTTGTTTGGCTGAGTCAGCACCTGCGTAGCCAAGAATGTCTGTTCTTGTAACACATGCATTTGCATCAAGCAAAAACTTGTGAAGAAGCTGTGAGTCTACTGCTCTTAATCACCAAGACCTTTCAAAGACCAACACCATCAGCTGTAGTGACTGTTTATAGACAGACAAGAAGGCAAACAAATAGTAGTAGTCTTAAAAATTCCTATGAACTCTGGCCAAGGAATCAGGTAGGCTAACTGAAGATTTTCACCTATCCTTCCATTTTTTAAAGTCCAAATCCCATGTCTCATGTTTAGCTCTGTAGCAGACCATATTCTGAGGCCTTCCTTCCTCTGCTTGCCCCAGGTTCAATGGATCACTTGCAACTGGATCTCCTCCAAACATGTCTCTCCTAAATTGTTTTATCTCCATCCCCAACTCTAGTAGCGTTCTGTTGTAACTCACAGGCAACTTTGACCAGAGAGGCAGCTAACTACATATCTTCAAATATGCCTACATTCCTCCAGTTCCAAACCCTGAGTCTGATACCCAGCTCTGGAGCAGAGCACTTGTGGCAGCTTCTCCTCACTCTCTGCCTCTATTCCCAAGGAATGAAGCAGACTCCGATGAACCACCCATCTTTCAGCACTCTTATGAATCCACCCCCTCCTAAACCACCACTATGCCTAAGTGCCAGTTCCCAATGCCCAGAAACACATATTACCTGGAACCCCTAATGTGGCCACAACCTCCACACAATGAAGAACCTGAGAGGACAACAAAACCAAGGAAAAAACACCCATCTAACAAATGTAAGACCAGATATAAGCACCTAGAATTCCAGTATTTGCAGTTTGAGACACCTAAATGTCAGTGTAAAATTGAAATCAATAATAGCCAGGAAAATATTTCTCCACTATCAGATCAGGGCCTGAGGACTGAAAGATAACACAAGAAAATGATCTTGAAACAGTCTTTATGAATACGGCAGAGACCCTCAAAAGAAAATGAATATATCCCTTAATGAAAACACAAACTTTTGGGAGGAAACAAATAAAATAGGTCAAGAACTAGAAGTAGAAATAGAATCAATGGAAACCAATCAAACAACAAATGCAAACTGAAAGAAATCTGGAAATAAAAAATAATTAGGAACTAGAAAAGGGTACCTCATAGGCAAACATCACCAACAGATTACACAAGATGGGAGAGCTCAGGCATGGGAGGCCCAATAGAAGAAATGGATACCCAGAGCAAATAAAATGTTAAATCTAAGAATATCCTGCTAAAAACATCCATTAAATCTCTGTCTAACACTGTGAAAAAAAAAGAAATCCAGAAATAATATAATTACAGGAAAGATAAGAAACCCAGATTAAAGGCACAGAAAATATTTAAAAATAATCATAGGAGATCCAAATTAACAAAATTAAAAATGAAAAGAGGACATAACAACAGATAGAGAGGAATTCCAGAGAACCATAAGGATATACTTTAGAAAGTGTAACTCTCCAAATTGGGACTCTAAAAGAAATGGGTAATTCTTGATACAATCTACTTATTGAAATTAAATCAAGATAAACAAAACAAACTATAAACCCAGTGAAATAGAAACAGTAATTAAAAGACTCCCAGGCTCCTGCCCCCACCCAAAAAATTCCAGACAGGGCCAGATGGTTCCAGCAAAGTAGGTGAATACAATATTAACCACAAAATCATTAGTTCTCTAAAATCATCTATGTTTATTGAAGTTTTATTCATTTTAACCAGACACTAGAAACAACCTAGATGTACCCAAGCTCAAGAAAAAAAAAAAAGGAAGCATGGTACATTTGTACACTGGAGTATTGCTGAGCTGTTTAAAAAATTGACATCATGAAATTTGCAGGTAAATGAAGGCAGCCAGAAAAAAATCATCCGGAGTGAGGTAACCCTCAGAAAGGGAAAGACAGAAGTGGTATGTACTCACTTATAAGTGGATATTACCTTTTAAGTAAATTAAAATCAAGCTATATTCCAAAGAAGTGGAGAAGATATGTAAAGAAGAGGGCTGAAGAGAAGGTACATGCATCTCTCTGAGAAGGGGAAATAGAATAGATTTTGTGGGAGTATAAGAGACAGGAGAGGGTGGGAGAGGAAGGGATCAGGTGAAGGGTGTTATTGAGGGACAGATTGAAGGGAGAGCCAGCTGAAGTTAGGTGACATCTTAGAGGTGGTGTAGAAACAGTGTAGTAGAAACAGCTTGAAATCTCTGAGGTTGTCCCTAGTGAGGACTCCTAGTAATGGAGGATACTGAGTTTAAGGCTTCCAGTTGTTGGACGGTGTTGCATATGGTTGAGTATGCTGGCCAAGGGGTGGTGACATAGAGATAACTAAACAAACCATCGTGATGCTGGAACAGAGACTCATTATCTGAAAGCTGAGAGGGGAAATTGATTGCCATAGATAACAACCAGACAGCTCATTGTGTTTAGATGGGCTGAACCACTGCCTGCTTGCAGCCTTAATCCATATATTCTAGTCTCTTTGGCAAGGGAAAGTACTCTGCAGGCTACGAAAAGAGAAACTGGGACACCAACTCAACCCCAAAATCTTTAGCCTACAATCTGTCCTGCCTGCGAGATATGTTCAGGCAATGGTGGCACAGAACTTGTGGGAGTGGCCAAGGAAGGTAAAGTTTAACTTGAGACCCATGCTACAAGATGGAGCTCATGCCCTACCCTGACTGGATTACCGAAAACTGGATGTTTTATGGCAGAGACTTAGAGTAGAACCAAATGCGAATGAAAAAAGAAAACAATGAAATTATTCGTAATATGACATTCTTCTGTACTCATAGTTTGGTGCATTGTTTATAATCATCACAGAGGCTTCCACCAGTAGCAGTTAGACCCACATCCAGACATATGTGGAGAGAACATCTAAATTGGAGATCTTTATTAGGCCCCTCCCCTTGAAATTTGGGAACTCTACGAAAAATCATAATGAAAGATTTTAGGAGTCAGAGGAGATGGAGGACATCAGGAGAACACGACCCATTAAATCAACTAAGCAGGGCACACCTGTGTTCACAGAGTGAAACAGCAGACAAGGAACATGCACGGGCCTGTAGCAGGACTTCTGTGAATCAGTAGGGCTGTTATCTCTTGTTAGCTTGGTGTTTTTATCTGGAACTCTGAATAGTGGAAGCAGGTATGTCTCTAATTCTTTTGGATGTTCTTGGGACTTTTTTTGTCCTATTTGGTTGCCTTGTCTAGTCTCCATAGGAAGGGTTTTTATTGTCTAACTTGTCTTATTGTGTCTTGTCTTTTCACATTCTGTTGTTGTCTCTTGGAGGCCTGTAAATTTTTGAAGAGGAAATGGAGGAAGGAGTGGATCTGGGGGAGGAGAAATGAGGCAGAAGTTATGAGGAATCTGTGTATATGGGGGAAATTTGGTCAGTTGGGATAGTGTGGAAAAATTGTATTTTCAATAAAAATAAATTTTTAAAATAAGCAAACACAAAAACAACACCAAAATGACAAATGGCAAGGAAGAAATCAGAAAACAACACCTTGGATGATAACCAAGTCAAAAACTTATCATCACAAAAAATTATTATCAAATACCATGATTAATCTCCTGTTTCAGAGCAATTGGTCTTTCTCAATTCTGGATTTTTTTTTCATTTTTATTATAGCTGACAAAAACAACAGAAAATGATGGTATTTTTGCTGTTGTTTACATTGAATTGTGTCATTCTCTAAAAGGACTTTACAATATAAAAAGTATACACATATTAATATCGCACATCTAATTATAAATTAAAATTATAAAGAAAATCACAAGGTAAGTATAAAATGGAAGAAATCCATAATGAATAAAAAAATTGTGTTAGTATTTTTAGATTAGTTTTCATTTGAATTATATTTTAAATGCATAGGGTTAAATAAGTGCATTAAATTATCAAAAATGAACACCTTCATTAATGTCTCTCTAATATACCCCAATTATCTCCCTATAGTACTTGGGTCATTTGTGCAAATCTATATTGTTTATGAACTAAAAAAGCTTGCCTGGAGATCAGAATGAAAAACTACTCGCAGCCATAGAGGCCAGGCAGTGGTGACACACACCTTTAATCTCAGCAGCTACACTAGTTAGCCACAGAACCTGGGCAGTGATTGTGCACACCTTCAATCCAAGCACTGGAGAGGTGTATGAGACAGAAGCAGGGTCTCAGAAATGACAATTAGTCTCCAGCTACATCAAGGATAGGAACTTACATAGAGGTAAGAACTCTCTGGTGGCTTAGCTCCTTTGCTTTTCTGGTCTTCACCTTGAGCCCTAATAGCTGCCTTTGGGTATTTATTATTCATACTGTATTATATCCTAATAGGAAGAAAAGCATTGACTTAACCTTCTCTGGGGAATGTGGTTTATTCTTTCAGAGGACCTGGGTTGAATTCTCTGGGTTCATTTCCCAGCACCCACAGCAAAACTGTCATAATTGCATGCAAGAACAGTTGTAGGGCTTTTAACACACTCTGCTATCTTTCATGGTCACAAAGCATGCACATGTAGGCACTTACAAATGCACATAATATAAAAGTGTATAAATCTTTTAAAACATCCATTTAAGTGATCCAATGTAAGTAGATCATTCAAATTGACATTTGTTGTTTCTTTGTAATTTTCTACCTGGTGTTATATCAGGATCATGTCAGGACTACATTTTTCTCTACAATACAATAATTTCTGTGTGTACCTCAGTGACAATAGTACTTCTACTTGAAGTTTTATTCACTTCTTTCTATATGACACATGTACCAAAGAATGTCAGTTAGTACTCAATCACAGATAACACACTCAATGTCAAATAAATAAAAATGTGTAAAAACCTGTCATTGCTGTCAGATTTTGTATATAGGAGTTCTCCAGAAAAGGGCAAAGGAGTAAGAAAGAGTCAACAAATTTATTACCACAGCACTGAAATGTGTCCATTCAGTTTACTCTAGCTCATGAATTCAATTCGTAACAAAAACATATACAATTGACAATACTGTATTTCATAATTTCTAAAATAGCAGCACCACAGCCTGCACATATTATGAATTAAAGTAGTCAATACTTGTTGCTTTGACTTGAATAGTTTTGAGTGAAAAAGCTTACGTTAATTCCATATAAATAAAGAAGGGTCCACTTTGTAAATGATTAATTATCTTCCTTTTAGTTAAGAGGCCTTGTGTATAGCTTAGGGCTGCACATCTGTCCAGTAATGACCTCATTCCGTGCCAGTTGGTTCCCTCCCTGCTCTGCCTATCTTAGAACTTTTACGTTTCCATTCCTGGGGTTGGGGGTATGCTTTCCTCTGATTGGCTGGGAGATGTGGAAGGAGGGCTTAAAGCTCATGGCCACACTGATTGCATCCTCTAGAGCTGTGGTTATGAAATTGGAAGCTGCCTTCATGAAGCAGAAAGCCTCAAGATAATTGCCATGTGCTGCAACCCTTCCTCCTGTTCAGAAAACAGAAATAAACAGTGCATTTTCCTAGGCACTTACTGTATTTACCAATGCTATGCATGGGGTATATTTTGCCAGTTGACATTACTTTAGCAAGTTATTATTATATGGTCAACACCTGCCCCATAAATATAGAATAGAGAAGTTACATTATATTTGTGTTTGGTAAAATGAAGTGTTACCCTAACTGTGATGTGGTGAAGACCTTTTGTGTTCTCTGTATTTATGGATGCTACATACCACTTAACATATACCAAATTTGGTAAGCAAACAAGTTTGACTCAAAGTTCAACTTTATATGATCTCTGTGACCGGAGATGGGTCATTCAGCTTTTAATATATAATTTCAAATACACTGGAATTCTAAATATGTTTACATTTTTCATGTCTCTTGCTGACTTGATATATATGTTTATTAGATAAAAGGAAATTCGGATATTAAATCAATGTGGTTTACTCTTTACAGGACAGGAATAAGCATGGCTGACTTGCAGAAAAAATATGTAGGAGGAGGAATCTAGGCTGGAGAAAAGAGAACCAGGGGAGAGAGGGAGAAGAATAAAAGGGAGAAAGAGAGGGAGAAGACCTGGGGTCAGCCAGCCAGGCAGCTGCCAGACAGATAGACCCAGAGTTGGACATACAGAATGAAAGAAAGTTAGAATGGCCCAAGGAAAAGCAAAGATGAAGAGAAATAGGTTAAATTAAGTTGTAAAAGCTAGTGGGACAAACATAAAATAAAGTCTAGCATTCATAATTAAGTTTCTTTATCATGATTTGGGAGCTGCTTGGTAGGCCAAATGAAATCCTGATATACATATGCTAATAAAAATATAACAATATCATATTAAAAATTTCATTTATCCAACTTCAAAATCCCCTATAGTCTATCACAATCATTTTAAATTTAAATTAGAAACAATCTTATTTTACTTATCAATCCCAGTTCCTTTCCAGCTTCCCATGATCCTCCCTCCAGCCAACTCCTCATCCACTCCCCAGGGAGAGTGAGGCTTTCCATGGGGGATAATCAATGTCTATCACATCATTTGTGGCATGGCCTAGGTCCTCCCTTGTGTATCTAGGCTGAGAGAGTATCCCTCCATGGGGGAGTCTATCACACTCTTAATAATATTTAAAATTCAGAGTTCTCCTGGGATTCATGCAATTTCTTAACTAACTGTGATACCTTATAAAATCAAAATCTCAAAGCTGTCCACATACTTTCAACATATAGTAGTATAGGATCTACATTATCACTCCAAAAATCAGGAAAAGGAGCGAAGCAAGAAAATACTGTAGCAAAGCAAGACCAACAATGAACTGGGAAAACTTCAAACTCTGGATCTACATGTCTGATGTTAAAATGCTCTTCAGATCTCCAAATTCATTCAGTTTTATTGATGACAACCTACTTCTTTCTCTTTGGCTGATTCCATTCCCTGTTAGCAGCTTTCTTCAGCAGCTAACACACAGCTCCAGCATCTCTAACATCTCAGGATCTCTATGGTAATCAATGCTTTAACTTCACAGCTACACACAGTGACCTCTCCAGGCCTCCATTTAGGGACACTGCTGACACATGCCTAACCTCAGCAGTTTTATTTGTGTATGGAGGTTAAATTCTATAACCGGTTTCTTCTGTCCTTATCTCTAAACCCAGAACAACATAGCAGTAGCTTCCAAATTCTGCTGCTTACTGGGACTAGAACATGGTCTACTCATTCAATTATTTCTTCACCAGCTTTCTGTCTTTCACTGCCAAAGCTTGGCTGGCCTGAAACTTGCTCTGTAGACCAGGATAGCATCACACTTAAGAGATCCACCCTTGTCTGCCTTCCATGTGCTAGGATTAAAGGTGTGCAGCATCACACCCTGCTATAAACACTTTTTTAGTTTCTTTTCACAAATTTGAAACTTAGCCAAGTGGGATCTTGCCCTGAGTTCACTACATTAATTTCATTTCTTAATCTGTTTATCTTCTTGAACACAGAGATTAATTCCATTCTACTTTCTGCTAGTCTTTTCCTCTTCAGATATTTTCCCCTTGATTACTTTGCTCCTTCATCATTATATATCTGCAGTAGAGTTAACACTAATAACTGCAAAACAGAGTCTATACTAGGCTGTTTTGAGATTTACTCTGCCAATGAAATTAATCCAAAACACTTCAGTTTATCTTCAAGCAGACTCTTTAGACAAGGGCAAAAGACAGCCACATTCACAAGAGCAATAGCTATGCCACATACTAATATTCTCCTCTGAAACCTCCTGAACAAACCCCCTACAGTTCATCAAATTATATTCATCATCACTGTCTTCTATGCTCTTACTAGTATGGCTCTTTAAGGAACACTTAAAGCAATTCAACTCTTTTCTAATCCATATTCCCAAGGACAACATTTTTTTTCAGACAAACACATGTTCAGGCCCATCGAAACAATACCCGGGTTCCTCATAGAAACTCCTATCTTAGTTAGGGTTTCTATTGCTGTGAAGAGACACAATGGCCATGAAAACTTAATAAATGAAAACATTTAATTGGGGTGGCTTGCTTACAGTTAGATGATCAGTCCATTATCATCATAGTGGGGAGCATGGCAGTGTGCAGACAGTCATGTTGCTGGCTACATCTTGATCATAATGCAAAAGGAAATGGACTGTCACACTGAGGGGTATCGTGAGCATAGGAAACAACAATGTCTGCCCCCACAGTGACAAACTGCCTCCAACAGTGTCACACCGACCATAACAAGGCCATACCTCCTATTAATGTCACTCTCAATGTACTTATGGTGGGACAATTACATTCAAAATAACACACTGGCTATAATAATATAAGAGCAATTGTAGTATCAAAACTCTTCTAATAACTGTTATGTTCCTTGACTCCTGAAATCTAAAGATAATAGCCATTAGCTGGTGTACAGGAACAAGCCATAATTATACAGCTTTCATTAAAAAAGAGAGATTACAGGTCAAGGGTTGGACTTAAGAATCATTGATATGCCTAAATTTCTCTTCTAATACAATTGTAAAGAATTACCAAACTCGAGGTTTTAAGAGAGTGGGATTGTTAATGAATTCCATGTGTAGAAATGATCTCCCTGGTATTCCCTAAAGGCCTTTAAGACCATGGCTCAGTCCACTGTGAGCTACTGCTTGTGATAAAGCTTCCAAATTTGTTCAAAGAAACATCATCCTCCCTGGTATCCTTGTTGGTACAATGATGGAAAATTGATGGATAACTCATATAAACATGTATATAGACCTAATGGGGAAGGCATTTCATTAATTCTTTGTTTTTAAAATTGGAATATTCAACATTGTCTGTGTAATATAGGAATTGGTGTATTTATAATGACAATTTGGTCTGAATGCTTTAAGGATTCAGATCTGGGGTGAATTAAGGCACATATGTTTTAACTGGAGGCATTGGACTTACAATAGGACAGCTTAATAGTGTGTCTTTGGGTTGTGCCCATAAGAGAGAATATGAGTACACTTTTATTGCTGCACCATATTGAATATATTAACAGCTAATTGTAACCTTCGGTAGAAAACATGTCTCTTCTGTTGCACATGGTTATGGTAGAATAGTGTCATACCTGTCTTCTTGCAGCAGATGCACAAGTTTTCTAAGTCCATCTTATTATGTTTTCCATTGCTTTAATGACCATCATTGTCTCAATCATGTAACCATGCATGCTTCCTGAGGTGTAACCCAGATATGCTAATGGGAAGAATGGCATATTTATCCAAAGTCATTTACTTCTGCTGTAACAGTCTAGAGCATTGAGTGAGTACTACTTTCTCTCCCTGTTTGGAGACATCTTACCTGAAATAAAACTGGATGATTTTACTGAAAAAAAAAAATCAGAGTTGGCATAGGGAAAGTGATAAGCTAGCATATGCCTCAATGTCATTGAAACTCATATAGCCTGTGAATTAGAAACACCTCTACTCTCACAGCAAAGAAGAGTTGATCAGATTTAGAGAAAATGGAAGACTGGCAGAGACATGGTAGAAAACTAAATATAGATAATTTGATTTGTTTTGATTTACACATTTTCATGGGGATCTAGGAATTCATGCTAAGACAGAAAAACAAATCTGTGCTTTGAAATGATTTAGAGGATGAGTTTAGTTATCTCCTATTAAATCTAATATTAGTATAACAATACTGTACCTGAGAGGACTGGACAACAGTTAAGAGCCCTTTCTGCTCTTGGTGAAAACCCAGACTAAGTTCCTAGAACTCACATGGAGGCTCACAGTGACCTGTGATTTCAGTTCCAAGATATCCATATCCCCTTGCCTCCACAGACACCAGGTACACACATAGAATATATGCACACATAGAGGATAAACACACAGAGACATAAAATTTAAAAAAAATGCAGTTACTCAGTGGAAGATAAGGAAATTGAATTCTGCTTTATTAAGTCAATTATATGAATAAAATGATTCAGTATATTAAATATATCACCGTTCTCAAGTGATATGTCAGGAGGTTAAATCTGTAATGCTTTTAGTACTGTGTGGACTATGAACCATGCTGCTTTTTCCACAGTTTCAATGGAAGCAACACACTACATGTTGTTCATGGTTCGACTTTGGACTCAATAGCATCCTGTACACACTCACAGTCTCCATCAGAGTAAATAGGTGTGGGTAGAAAGGGAACATGAGTCACTGTTTACCTGGCTCCAAAAGACTTGTCTTCTTATTCACAGATCACACAGTTTGTGTTTTGAAAGTGAATCTTCTTACTAAACAGTGTTTTAAGTAGCCTAATTTTGTTGGTTTGAGGTACAGGGGCAGAAAAGGAAAAATACTGACTGATTATGCCTTAATACATTTCCAATAGGGAAAAAGATTTTTTTAAACAGCATAATTTATTGAATTAGGATGATTTTAAAATAATATATCCCAATGAGAGTCATAATTAGTATACCTATTTACTGATTTGATGTGAATTATGGTTATTTTAAGAGAGTGTGCATGGTTTCAATGCCCAATTCCTAAACTGTTTGAGGTTATTTATCCATCACCTCATTAGATTGTCTATAAGGAAAAATATGTTAATCATAAAGTAAAACATTTTTAAAATAAATCATATTTTCTCTAGGAAATCTGATGTTAATTACCCTTCATATTGCTCTCCTAATGAGTAGCTAAAATAATTGATATTATAATCTGCTTACATGTAGTAAAATGAATGCTAGCTAAATATAGCCTTGGTATTTTCTTTTTCTTCTTCTTCTTGTTCTTCTTTTTCTTCTTCTTTTTTTACTTGTGGCTTATCATCATAAAAGACAAGAAGAAAAGAGGAGAGAGAGAGAGAGAGAGAGAGAGAGAGAGAGAGAGAGAGAGAGAGAGAGAGAGAGAGAGAGAGAGAACATAAAAGAGGGAGCCATTATAGGTTTGAAGAGAAAACTGACTCTAGAGAAATATACAGAGACCTACAAGATTGACCTCAACTAACAATTTGAGCAACAGTGAAAAGGCTATCATAAATGCACTTCCCTGATAACGAGATTGATGACTAACTTATCCACCATTATAGAGTCCATCTAGTAGCTGATGGAAACAGAAGGAGATGCCCACAGCTAAACACTGAGCTGAACTGGGATCCAGATGCAGAGAGGGAGGATAAGACCAGGCTACAGAAACCCACAGAGACAGCTGACCTGAACAAGGAAAAGCTAATGTACCCCCAGACTGATATCTGGGAAACCAGCATTGAGCCAACTCAGACTCCCTGAACATGGATCTCAGTACGAGAACTGGGCAGTCTGAGGGACCTGTGACAGTGGAACCAGGATGTATTCCTGGTGCACAAAAGGACTTTGGGAGCACATTCCCTATGGAGGAATACTCCCTTTACCTAGAGGCAGGAGGGAGGGCCTAGTCTCTATTCCAAATGACTTGACAGATTTAGATGATCCCTCCTGGAAGGCATCACCCTACTTGTGCAGAGGGGGGAGTGAGGGTGGGTAGTCGGGGGCATGGGAGAAAAGAAATAAAAAGTAATAATAATAATAATAATAATAATAAAAAGTACTCAGTTTGTACTGTCTGTATCATCAGAATTCTGAAGAATTGGTTGATAAACTACCCCACAGGCTTGGCTAGAACTTTTCTTTTCCGGTGGAGGGGGGTAAAATGAAAGCCTTATTGTGCTCGTACGGAGAGAAATTGGGCAAAATAAAGAAATAATAATCTTACAAAGACAATGTCATGTTTTTTTCACCTGAAAATTTCTCGTTTCAAGAACATAAAGTGTTTTGTCAGTGCTTTCATATGAAGCTGTAGAATTTTACAGAGCCTTTCTGGGATATTGTCAAGGAAATTTTGCCATGAAAGAGGTTAGATAAACTTTGGAGGAACTTCAAGTCTTGAATCTCTGATTCTGTGATGTTAGGAAATAGCTCTATAGATTTAAAGAGGATGAGTTTTAGTCAGTGTTTTCTATGAGCCAAGTTAATCATCTGGTTTTAATGAGCCTCTTTTGAAATGCAAAACTTTAAATGTTTGCTTTGGGGAACTATAGTTTTATTGCTTATATCAGACATGTGCTAAGCAGTAACTAAGAACCAGTTAATGTCAATACAGCAATCACAGAGTGATAGCCTACCCTAGGATGAAGTGTGAAGTACTACTATTGTTTTCATGATAAGGAGTTTTATGAATTCCCTGGATATTTTTCATAAAACTTGGAAATTTTCCAAGCAGGGTATATATGCATAATATGACCGATCTACCAGTCTTTACTTGTAAATATTCCATTGATTTCAATAGCTACAGATTGAAACAGTAATATATCATCATAAATTCAGAAATTGGGAATAATTAATTGCAACCAGATGTTATAATTTTTCACTAAATGAAAACAAAGGAAATAAAATAAGTTAGAATATATCATTTAAAGACCAATCACTTCACTGTAATGGAGCAAATTAGACTTAAATAACGACTTCAAAGGCTTCCTTTTTAATGTTTAAATGTTTTATGTATGTCAAATGCCAGTAGTTATCATCTCAATAACCTCTAATCAGAAAAGAAACAAAAGAAACAATTGTCAGTGGATGGCAGCTGGGAAGGAATTCATTACTGAAAACATGGTTACTGGTAGTATTCCCATGCTCCAGTGGATGGCCCTAAACCAATGTACAGCAACTGGACTTAGTAAGGTATGATGGTTTCAGTGAAAATTGCCCTCATGTACTCATAGGTAGTGGCATTATTGGAGGTGACTTGTTGGAGTAAGTGTAACCTTTCTGGAAGAAGTATGTTCCTGTGAGTGGGTTTTGAGGTTTCACATGCTCAAGCCAAGCCCAGTGTCACTTTCTCTTTCTGCTGCCTTCAGACTTGGATGTATAACTCAGCTACCTCTCCAGTAACCTGTCCACCTGCTTATGCCATAGTGCCCACCAGGACAATAATAAACCTCTGAACTATATGCTAGCTCTAATGAAATGTTCCCCTTGTAAGATTTTCTGGCCATAGTGTCTCTTCACAGCAATAGCAAACCTAAGACAGAAATTGATACTGTGGACTGGGAGATTGCTGGGACAGGCCTCATCATTTTGCCTGGAGGAAAATGGAGCACTTTGGTATTTTGGACTAGAAAAGAGCCTTTAAACAGGGATTAATGTGCTATACTAGTAGAAGCATGGAAGACATTGGTACTGAGAATGATTTGAATAGTAGAGTACAGGATTAAGAGATTTCATATATGAAGAATATTAATATGTGGCCTAAATATCATACTTGTGACACTTTGATGGAGAACATGACTGCTTCTTCACTGAAATATTTGCCTGAGGCTCAGTTGAAGAGTTATGGAATAACAGTTTTGTAGAGGACATTTCCAAACACCCTAACATTGACTGTGTTGAAGGTTTATTAGTGGCCAGGCTAATGAATGCAGATCTATAATCAAAAAGGGCAAGCTGAACAAAGAAAAATACAAAATATGCAGTTGGAGGAGTAAAGGAGTACTATGAAATATAAACAGATTACAAGAAAAGCCTGATGCTCAGTGGAATATAGGAAGTGGTGACCTCAGAGCCAGACTCCACCCAGTTCAGCTTCCAATTTGTAGAAAATAATTAAAGACAAACTTTGGGCCAAGAGTTTATCCCAGAATTCAGAAGTCACAGGCTGTTAGATCACTGAGTTCAAGAGCTACATGATTTACTGACTCAATTGCGGGACAGCCAAGATTAAGCAATGAAGGAAATCATTAAAAACAGGAACGTATTCGAACAAGAGTGTCATGTTTCATTCTCAGCAAGCAGCACAACTTGATAACCTTGACTACATGATTCTGGCTTTAGAGTCAAGGATACAAGAAAGGGGTAATGGGACTCTCTCTCTCTCTCTCTCTCTCTCTCTCTCTCTCTCTCTCTCTCTCTCTCTTCTCTCTCTCTCTTTCTCTCTTTATGACCAAGGAATGCTGTTGAGGGAGGCCAGGCATGTGTCAGGATTGTCCTTGCATGGAGGCCTCCAGAAGCATGGGATGCCTGCTTAGGAAAGGTGATAATAGGGAGTAGATCCAGCCCACTCGAAAGAAATGTGTTGTAGTCAACAAAAATGAAAGGAGTTGAAGATCTGAAGAATGTTTTGACATCACAGATAGAGATTGAGAGTTTGAAGTTTGCTCTACTTATTCATGGTCTTATTTAGGTCCTATGCTTCATTACAATGCCCCTTTCCTCCCTTTTGGAGCTATAAGATATATCCTCTGTCACTGTATATGGTTAAGTATGTAATCTGCTTTTTCTGTTGATTTAACAGGGAATTATAGTTAACAGATTACATGGAATTTCAGAAGAGACTTTGAACAATGGATAAACATTTTTGAGACTGATAGAATATGTTGTCTTTAATGTATGTTTAAATGCATTTTACATTATGATATGGCCATAATCTTATGGGGCCAGGGAGTAGAATGTGGTAGTTTGAAAGAAAGTGGCATTATAGGATGTGTAGCTTTGTTAGAGTAGTTATTGCCTTGTTGGAGGAAGTCTCATTGGGGGGTGGGTTTTGATGTTTTAGATGCTCAAGACAGGCACAGTGCCACCTTCTCTTTCTGCTGCCTTCAGACCTGGATGTGGAACTCAACTACTTCTCCAGAACCATGTCTATCTGTTTTCTGCCATGCTTTCTGCCATGATGGTTATGTGCTAATTTCTGAACTATAAGTAACCCCAGTGAAATGCTTTCCTTTACGAGATTTGCCATGGTAATTGTGTCAATGATTAGTCATGGTGGGTTATCAAAAAATAAAAAAATGAATTTTGGAAGAATGGTGTGTAAGGAATGTGTTAGGAGGACATGGAGGAGTTGTAAAATTTGGGATAGAAATATTTATTTTTCACTTTATACATTAATGATTTATCCTAAGCTAAATAAAGCATAACAATAAAATTTATATATTAAAATTGCAATAATAGTTGGACAGTTAGACGTGCTGAAACTTGTCAGCCATGACATCCCTCAGGAAGTTAACACATTTGAATTGCTCTGACTTTGAGACCATTCCAGGTTTCAAGGTTAGTGCCAGGCAAAACAAACCTGTGTAGAAAACCCTATTCTCAACATTTAAAAACTGGCAAAAGTTGTGATAATATTTACAGGTATTTGAAAATAAAATATGAGATGTTCTACCCATGGAATCTCTAAATTGTACAGAATGAATTGCAAAACCCATTTAAGATCAGGAATTCCTTAAAGCTTACTTGATATAGTACTAGCTGAATTAGTCTAGTACTAATTCAGTTCATTATTTAAATAAAATGTCAATATTAAACTGATTTTAGAGATTTATATAAAATAATATAGAACATTATAACTCAAAAGTATATACAGTATGGATCATTGTAGATTATTTTTTATTTAATGATTTATTTTTTGTCTATTAGGACAAGACAGCCTCTTTTTGAGAAATATACTAGAAGGACAGAACTGGTCTTACAGAAAACATTAAGAAAGTTTCAAAACTTATTTCTTGTACATGAAGATTACTTTCGTTATAACCTTTGGTTGGAAATCTTTATTTTTCCTTGTAAATAGTTTGCTACACTGCAGTGTTAACAAGAGAAGATTAATCCAGTTTCACAAACTCTCATTTTTCATAAATGTGCAATTTAGTCATAATAAATGCTTACCTTAGAACTATCTCTTTGAGTCTATTAATATAAATGTTAGCCAAAGAGAGTGATAAGAATTATTATGTGTGAAACAATCTTCACTCATTTGAAAAGAGTCCCTCTAACACTATTATATAACCACACTTGTTTTTTCTCATATGGCCTCATTTATTAATGCATTTTATTCAGAAAATTATTTCCTAGCTTAGTAAGAACTTAAATCTTTAAATTATAATAGATAACTTTTTAAGTTTTATTTAATACCAATGTCATAGTTATGAGTCAATTTTATACTAATATTGTGTGAAATTATCTATCCTATAATATATATACATATATATATATATGTGTGTGTGTGTGCATGACATCATAACCACCTGAGTTGATATCTACATATATGTACATATATTTCTATAAGTTCTAAATATAGAAATATAAGTTTATATATAAATATATATTATTTTAAAGACCTATTTTTTGTTTGTATGTCTGAATATCTTCATGTACATATATGTTCCATGAATATACATTGTGCTACAGAGACCAGAAGAGGACATAGAACCTCTTCAAACTGGATTCATGCCAATGTGAGATGCATTATATAGGTGCTATAAAGGGAAACAAATTCTGTGATGGCTGAGCCATCTTTCCAGCAATTGACACAACTTTCTTTAAAAGAAATTACATCAAATTATTTGGTTTACTATATATTACATGTATAATTAAAATGTCCTGTGATGTTTTATGGGTAATTTACTAATTCTAAGCTTATACCTACTAGGAAAATAAGTATTTTAGTACCTTAATTCATCATTTTTCCTTGTTCCTCTAGAGGATCAATAGTTTGGACAAATGTCTGAGCCACTTGCCAACTCTACACATAATTCCTTCATTTCAATTTCTTTCCCTTATTCAGCAGGCAGCATGCATTGCATAGTTGCTATCTGTCTTGCAGTTGAACAATTCCTGGGTATAAATAAGTGTTTTTACTACTTGAGTCACAGGATTCCATTTTGTACCAATGTGTATGGAAAAAGAATGAAAATGATTTTCCATTGATAACAGTTCTTCAAATATATTCTTTCAAAGAATAGACTACCACAAGATTGTTCCACTCAGAAGACACCCACACATGTGTGTTCTGAGTCAGACAGTGGCTATCGTTCTGTGGTGAGGGATTCCCTACATAGGTATCCAATCTTTCCATAGATGCCAGAAGTTCCTAGAAATAAATATGGGTGGCCAAGTTTTATTTAACTTGCTGATGTTTTAGTTTTATTCAGTGACTTCTCTGGCCACTCTGTGGAAATCATGGAGCTATGGTCTATAATAAATACAAAGCAAAGCAGCCCAGGGTTCTCCCAATGAAATAGCTTGTATCACACTAATTTTAGGGAACTGAAATAGATGTACCACCAGAATGACTATAATTAACCTCATCTAAAGGTGTCATGTGGGTTTAGCAGAAAAGGGGATCATATCTCATTGGGAATATCATGGAAACTTCAAAATTAGTAAAACTCATGTTATTCTAAGCATGGAAGGTAAATTTTAACTGTATTGAATTTCAACACAATGGAAGAGTGTAACATGGGGAGAACAAAGCAAAACAAAGTAAAACTCAGTGCATGTTTCAGAAAGAGAGGTGCCTCACTGAATAGCTTCTGTGCCAAATTAGAGGGCTATTAGGATATATCTGGAGAATGATGCCCATGTTTGCTTATGGATGACATTTTGACAAATTTGTGTCTAATTTAGTAACTTAATTTTTTAGTATAGTAACTATGAATCTAGATAAAGTAACTAGAAAGCTTGAGTTGAACTATATTATATGAAAATGCATTAGACTACAAGGCCAATACTATGAAGATCAATGGAAATTGTAGAAGACAGAGGAAGAAAGAAGAAAACCTAAAAAAAAAAAATAAGCAGGATGTGGACTGACAAATAGACATCATACAGCCTAGATAGATAAGAGTATATACTCAAGGCATTATGAGTCCTACCAATTCAGGTCTGTTTTTCTATATAACTCAGACAATATTCCATACTTAGGGGAAAGGTGAATTGAATTGGATTTCTCCCTGCTAACTTTTAAGTAATCAGTTCTGTTGGGCAATTTATCTAGTAGACCACTGAAAACTAAATTTTGAATCTAAGGGAGAATAGAGAGTACCCAATTTAAAGAAAATACAGAAATTGTTAAGTGTTTAAAATTTTGCTTTTGTTCAGTTTGGCAGGGCAGACACCCACCTTGCATCATGTGTAGCAACATACCTTTGCTTTGTCTATCCACCTTAGCTGACAAGGTATATGCCATGACTGGCACATATGGTCTCATTATGTTTTTGCATGAATTATTTTCTTCCTTCAATCATCATTCATATAGTAGTAATGATTAGGTGTTCACTGTATTCTATTGCAGCATAACACAAAGATGAATGGCATCTGTTTCTTTCTGTCAGAAATAGCTATGTTATTCCCATTATATTGTTCAATTTGTACACAGCTCTTAGCAATCAGTGTAAGCTAGCACATATACATATATTTACCTGAAACTACCTGAAAGCCACATGTAAATAAGTTTGGAAAAAATAATTTTAAAATCTATATAAGCAAAATACAGGTAATCCTCTAGTAGTAGTTATTCTATTGTAAAAATCATATCCCTCTTTTGAGTTTGACAAAACACACACATGGGAAAACATAACTAATTTTTTATGATTACATATGTTTTGTATCGGTTTAAAATTATTTAAAATATGTGGTATATGTTTTAACAATTTCATATGTGGAGGGTAAATTTGATGTCATTTTCCTTTCTCTCTGCATTCTTGTCATCTTTGTTTGTCTTTTTTTTTTCTGTTTGAATTGACATACCAATCTGATGTCCATTGATGTAAATACTCACTTGATCACTGAGGCCCCAAATAGAACTTTACATTATAGTTAATACAAAATATCCTCAGTGAATAATTATTTGAGAAACTATAGAGATCAGATGTTTTACTGGGGCTCAGTTCTTGTCCATAGTGCTAACTCCTGGCAATGCCACCTGTGTTGCCAAACACTCCTAGAAGCTGATTATAAAACTGTAACTATCTTTAAAATCTCCCTTTGAAATTTTTATACATTCCACCTAAACTCATAGAGTTTAAAATAGAATACACACACACACACACACACTTCCAATCTATATGAATATGGTATTTGGTGAAATGTTAACATCCTATTTTCATGAAAATAAGTATCGGTGAAAGTAAGACAATATAATTCTTTAGGAGAAATGTTATCTCTACCTAGAAAAAGTGAACATTCCATATAGCATGCATAATTTTCATTTTTATTTGATTACAATTATTGTGTCTCACCATTATCTATATTACAAGCATATAAGTAAAATCATTGTTCCATAAAATCTAGAGAGCATTAACAAAGAAATAATGCAACAAGACTTGCATTTATATGGCTTTAAGTTTGTCTTATTAAGGGAGAAACAGTTTTCCAGGACATTTTTAAATTTCCTTCTATCATTTGTAATAAGTTTGTATGGCATCACAGTGGTTGAAGGAAGGCCTCTGTGGTGTGTAACATCACAAACATGAAACAGCAGAGAGGGTTTCCCTTGACTTTCCCATTTGGGATAACTCCAAGAATAATAAATAACTTCATTTATTACTCTAAATTTCTTGGATAACATGCAAATTAAGCATCCAAACATTTTATGCAATAAAGAACACTTTATAAACTACTATGTCTCCTTAGTCTAACTACTTCCTCATGCTAGGATCAAAGGTTTTGAAAATATAGTAGTTTCTTTCTACAGCATTTACTTCATTCCTCCTCCCCTACTTTGATAACTGGGACAGCAATGACTAAAGGGAAATTTTTAAAACAACACGACAAGAACACATGCAAAAATCCTATTATATCTTTAAGGATATTTTTAGAAAAGGAAATCATAGAAAATGAATATAAACGCTTCCCTAACAGTTCCAAAAATTTATGGAACTATTGTCCTGTCTTTGAATTCTGTTTTAAAATGGCTAATTTATGTCTATAATATATGGCCCATAAATGGCCTTTAAAAGCCAATGATTTTGACTTAACTCTTTTTTTTTTTTTAAATTCAGCTGGGCGTTGTAGCATACACTTATAATCTGAGCACACAGAATGCAAATGCAGTTGGATCTTTGTGAGTTCAAAGACAGCCTGCTCTAATCAGCTACCTCCCACATAGTAAGTCTTGCAGCAAAACTAAATGAAAACTCATTTTTATCTACATTTTAAAATGATAGACACATTTAAATGCATGCAACATATATAACATGGTATTCTAGAGTTTATAATACCATGCAATAGTCTAATCAAGTTAATTAACATATATATTGCTAAATGTTGCTAACTTTTTTATGGTGACGATACTTAATAAAACTCCTTTGGTTTTTATCTTAAGAAAACACAAAATAACAAAATTTAAAACAACTTAAAATACAAAAAAAACAAACTCTTTTGTGTTTTGAATTAACAAAACCTTTTGTATGTTTCATGATTGCAAAATGTGATTATTTACATTCATGATGTGTGGTTGACATAAAAATGAATGTTCCTGGTTAATTTCAATTTTGAGGTATTTGTTTTAACACAAATGCCCTGACCTATTATTGTTAACACTATATTATTAAAGTTATACCTCCTTAGTGACTGGAAATGTGATCTTGTATATCTTCCTTTCTAAGTTAAGTAAATGCCAGCCCAAATACAAATCTTTGATCTATAATGATGTCCTATCTGCTAGATACACTAATGCAACTGAGGCAAAAGTTATGGGAGTAACTAACCAATACGGGAATTGATTTGTTTCACCTCAAAATATGGAGCCAATGTTGCTTGGGCTACCAAGAACCTGAGACTACACAGCACCGGTTCATAGAGGGAAATCAAATACTACTTCTCTACTAACAGAACATAGAAATAAAATGAATGCTTATGACATTCTCTTCTTCCTGCATGGAATGAAATCAAAGGCAGGCCCACAGACAAAAGTGACCAAGAGTGAGAAACCTTGCTTTCCTGAGCTCTAAGAGTGATGTCTAATCAAATCCCTCTCTTCAGTGCTCAGTGAGCCCATGTTTAAAATATATGTCTAAGAGCCAAAGTGTATGAAGGATACCAATTAAACAAGCCCATCAAGAACAGCAGGGCTGTTACACAAAGAAACTCACAGAGACTGAGGTAACATGCCCTGGCGTTCTTGGCTTCACTACCCGATTTGGAGGTGAAATGAGAATGTCACAGATGCCTTACTATAATTTAGACATCTATTTTATAATGAGAGACAGAATGAGGATATATCAGAATAGGAGGGTAGGTAGTGAGGAACTGGTAGGACTAAAAATGAGAAAAAAAATAAAATTAGAATATATTGTATAAAAAAGTCTTCTATATTTGATAGATTAATAAAAAGGTATATTAGCTTGTTAGTAATCTCATAATAAAGAATATAATTTGGGCATGTGAGAAGAGAAGTTTATTTGCAAAAATTTCTTATGGCCAACAGTCCAAGGTCAAAGTTTTGTAGGGCTTTTTTGTTTGTTTGATTTTTATTACTTTTTTATTTAGAAGTAATTTTATTTTACATATCAATCCCCCCACTGTTCCCTCTTCCTCCTATCCTATTGTGCCCCCCACTAGCTGGCCACCCAACGCACCCTCACCCACTCCTCAAAGATAATAAGGCCTTCCATGGGGGATCATTAAAGTCTGTCACATCATTTGGGGGAGAGCCAAGGCCCTCTTTCATGTATCTGGGTTGAAATAGTATCCCTTCATAAAAAAATGACCTCCAAAGTCTGTTTGTGCACTATGAATAAAAACTGGTTCTACTGTTATAGGTCCCATGAACAGCCCAGACATCCTGACTGATAGCCACAATCAGAGGTCTTGTCTTAGTCCAATGCTGGTTCCCCAGCTTTATGATTGGGGCCAGTATGTTATCACTAGGTCATGTCAGCTGTTTCTGTAGCTTTCTCCAGCATGGTCTTGACTGCCTTGCTCATCCTCTCTTCCTCTCAACAACTGAATTCCAGGAGTATGATACAGTGCTTAGCTATGAATCTCTGAATCTGCTTCCATCAACTACTGGATGAAGGCTCTAGGATGGCAATTAAGGTAGTCATCAATCTCATTACAGGGGAAGGGCATCAAAGTTTTCCTCTCCACTACTGCCTAAATTCTCAGTTGGAGTCATCTTTGTGTATCTCTGAACATTTCTCTAGTGCTAAATTTCTCTTTAAACCTATACTGGATCCCTCTATTAAGGTACCTCTTCTTTTGCTCTCCTCTATTCCTCCCCTGATTCAGTTTTCCTGATCCCTCTTGTTCTCGTCTCCCCTCCTTGTCTTCCCTTCTCTTTTTCTTACCTCCCTACCCTCTCCCCAGGCTCCAAAGTTTCTCAGGAGTTCTCGTCCCTTTCCCTTTCTTAGGGCCAAGTATATTTCTCTTAGTATCCTCCTTGTTTCCTAGTTTCTTTGGAGGTGTGGATTGTAGGCTAATGATCCATTGCTCTAGGTCTAATATCCATATATGAGTGAGTACATATCATGCATGTCTTTCTGTGACCGGGTTACCTTACTCAGGATAGTTTCTTTGAGTTCTATTCATTTTCTTGAAAATTCCAAGATTCCATTGTTTTATTTCACTGAATAATACTCCATTGTGTACATGTACCACATTTTCTCCATCTGTTCTTCAGATGATTGCTAGGTTGCTTCAAGGTCCTGGCTATTACAAATAATTTCTTCAGTGGCTTTTTTTTTTTCATTACAGGAGAACATATAATGCCCCCCATCCCAGTATATTCAAATGTCCTTTCTTTAGAAGGTGGTACACAGATTTAATTTCATTTTGAATTATCAGGTATATGAACCAGAATATATTCTGCAAAATTCAGTTAAACTTTGTGTGTGTGTGTGTGTGTGTGTGTGTGTGTGTATGTTCATGCCCAAGTACACTCACATTTTTTGGTCTATAGTCTAGGTTTTAATTTATAGATTACTGAGATACACAATTCAGTATATAACAAGAAGAATTAAGATATTACTTATATATATTTTGTGTTTCTTCCTTTTTATTTAAATTAGAAACATTCATATTTTATATCAACCTCAGTTTCCTCTACTTCTCATTTTCCCATGTCCCCCAACAACTCCCATCCTATCACTCTTCTGCTTCATAGAAATGGATTATTTATATTTTTAAATTAAGTACAGGATAAGATTTTTAAATTTTCTAACTATTCTTAAAACCATAATGAGTATTATTTACTAAGAACTAAAGCTTAAAATGAAACATTGGATATTTTATGTGCTGATTCTTTAGCTAATATTTTCAGTATCAATTATACCATCACCATTGGTAGTCTGGGGTAACAAAAATGTTGTTCTGTTATGGGGAATCAAGGGTAACCATATTTCAAAGAAAGAGAGGTCACTGGCCCTAGAACAATTTCTCAAACATAAAAAAGTACACAAACACAAAATACAATTTTCTACTTTTAGTTCATAATATTTTTGTCATTATAGTTATACCCGGGCTATTAAGTTGAGAGAATACATTAATTCTATAAAAATTTAGTAATTATATTTTAAGTCTCTAATTACAAATTTTGTTTCACTTCAATCCTGCAACACTAAATCCATGTCTGAAAGAGGATAGTTCACCAGTTGGATTAAATAGTAACTCAATTAGGAATAATAATATAGTTTAGAATGTTGGCAGTTATAACATGCACAGTAAGTATAATGGAAATAATTGCACTAAAAGAATCATGCTATAAAACAACTTCTTTGTTAAATTAAAATTTTAAAAACATTTTTGGACAGTTTTTTAAATGCATACTATATTTATATTTTTCCAATTCCTAAGGTTAGAAAACTAAAGGAAAATGACAATGTAGTTAACCCATTAGTGAAAAAGAAATAAAATGTTAAATATATGTATATATGACACAAATAATAAAATATTTATTTTATTAATATAAAATATGGCCAATATGAGTCATACAAATTATGAAGGAATAGGAGGAAATGTCTATTGCAATGCCCTTTAAGTGCTAATTCTAAGTGTACAGAGAGTTTTTTAGAACTTTGTTAGGGTTAGGGTTAGGGCTATGGTTAGAGTTAGGGTTAGGGTTAGGGTTAGGGTTTAGGGCTAGGGTTAGGGTAAAAATTCTCTCGTGGATGGTAAAATAAGGACTGAAATAATAATATTTCCTTTCCAGCATAGGAACTTCCAGCTATAAAAATTAATGACAAAGCAAAAGCATTATAGACTAGATAAAGAAAAAGTGCTTACAAAACTAGGCATTTGGCCAATCATGACTATCGTCTAATTCTACAAATATGTTTTAAAGTCAAGACTGTAATCATGAACTTTAACCTAATTACCATAATTATGAAATCTGTTAAGGAGCCAACCACCCCCAAATCACTGGATATTCTCATATTAAATGTTGAATGGTTGCCAAAAACCTTAGAACTCTCTGTTCAGATGTCTTGTTCTTAACAGTATTCACACTAGGGGGATGCTAATAGTGGACATAAGAAATCCTACACAGTTATTTGGTCAAGAAATTTGAATTTCTTGGTTCTGGTTTGGGGTTAGCATTGGAAATAGACACCACCAGCAGGCATTTGTAAGAATATGTGGGCCTTAGAGACAGGGAAGAAATATTACAGATTAACAGAAAAGTTTCAGATACTTCTATAAAGTAAAATTGCATGTGAAGCAATTGTCATCCTTGTAAAATGATTTACTGATAGGCTATAACAAGGCGTCTGATATCTGAGCTGGATATTTCTTCTTAGGGTTGCTAGAATTCCCCTATAGAGATAGAATATCAGTGATGCTTTTAATTTCAGACAGATATACCCTTAGAGACTTCACACCATGAATATGTTCTTGGTTCCTAAAATAAAGATGACCATACTAAAAATAATTCTCCATTTTAATAAACCTAAGTACATCTCTGGTTCTTGGTTACCAAAGCACTGTCAGGTGTAGATTCCTTCTCCTTGAGTGGGCCTTAGGTAAAAGTTGACATCCCTTAGCTACTCATAGAATTGCTGTACCAGCCTTGCCCTTGTATATTTGCAGGCAAGACAGATTGTGGGTCAGAGGTATTTTAGCTGGGTTGGTGTTCACATTTCTCTTTCGGTAGCCTGCAGAATATCTTCCAACACCAAAGACCACAGAAGGATAATATATAAACTCTAGAAATGACAGAGACAATGCATTGCCTGGTCAGTCACCCGAAGTTCTTCTGTAATGTTCCATCTTCAGCCCATAGGCCATAATGTGTGTCCAGACTCCTCAATAAGGCAGGAAACTTTTCTCTGTGTCCTGTAGACTATCTGGCTGTCTGGCAGCCTCTTCCATGAAACAGGAATCCTGTAGCAATGTCCATCTTGCATCAGCAGTTACCTTTTTGTGGGTCCTGCATGTCCAGTTTCTACAACATAAAGTCAAACAGTTCAGAAGAGCAGTACCTTGCCCAAATGGCTAGTCTTGCCATATTAGAAGCAAACTCCATAATGTGTTTCTTCGATGTCCATTTTCCTTTCTTCTGTAGGTGGTGTTACCAGGAGCAGTTGTGCCTCACTGTCAAGAAAAACCCTAAACCATTTTAAATGCCATATTCTGTAGGTCTTTGAAAGGTTTGAAGAATGCCTATCCATCTCAAATACATCTCTATATATCTAGAAATCCAAACTAACTTAACTCCCATAGGTAACTCTCTATAATCTGTACTAAATTATTACATTACATTTTCTAATGAGCTATATAAACACAATACCTAAACAAGAGGAGAAATATACATATCACAAAATTGACCTTAAATTGTATCAATAAAAGAAAATCCATTCCAAAGCAAAGTATTCATATCTATACCTTAATTCCCTTTTTTACCTTTACAAGGATTGCTTGTGTCATTAACCATTTATAACCAAGCCCATATAAATGAAAACAAACATTTATAAACAATATTTGGGAATTTGGGCGTCGTTCTTTCCAAACTACTTCCTGCTGGTAGAGGGCGCTGTCATGGGGGTCCAAAGAAGATGCAGAAATCTTGGCAGTAGTCTGCAAGGCTTTGTCTCAATTGCTTTGAATGTTGGATCACCTGGGGAGTTGTTTCAGGGGTCTGGCTTGATCAAACCACATAAGTCTGGAAAGAATCCATAGCCTTCCATTTTCTGTGGAAACAAAATAGAAATCCTTTTCCCCAGTAACTTGTCCTTAGGTTCAAATTTTGGAGTCAAAGCATTTTTAAAATATATAAATTGAATTAATCCAGCAGCATTTCTTTTATCAGTAGTTGTTTTCTCAGCAATCAAATAATTTAAAGACAACAGAATCGCGTATAGTATCCAAAATTTCTCTGTGTTTTCCATCTTTACGTGGCTTTTTTATTATTCTATTTCTTCTACTTCTATTTTTACATATTTTGAGACAGGGTTTCTCTGTGTAACTTTTTATCTGTCCTGGAATTCACTGCATACCAGGTTTACTTTGAAATCACAGAGATCTGCTTGCCTCTGTCTGCCGAGTGCTGGGATTAATGGCGTGTGCCATTACATCCATCCATTTAATTCCTTTTTTCTTTTTAAACCATTGTATCCCGTTTCTTTTTTCTCTCCTAAGCCAGCGTATTTTTAAAACACAGTGTAAACCTTCATTGCAGCTCTTGTACACACCAATGAATTGTTAGCAGAGCTCTTTAAAAGCAAGGCGGTTTTTGCCGCTTATGCTAATTTTGGAAACCTCTCTTAAAGGAGCCACACAAATCTCTGTCTACAACAAAACATTCCGTAGGTGTTGTTTTTAGCAATAGGTTCTCAAAGTCAGTTTGTGGAATGCAAATTTTTTATCTTAGCAACAACCTAGGTTCTGTGGTGATTTACATGGGAACTCCTTGGCTGACAACTCAACTGACTTAAACTTAATCCCTCTACTGGAAGTCTCACCATGCTATAAAATAATTACCAGTTGAGGCTCTGTTCCCTGCTACTAGGAGTCCTCATAAGGAGCACCTTCATAGATTTCAGGAAGTTTTCCTTGTCCTAGGTTTCAAACCATCATACAAATGCTCTCCTTCTATGTCTGGTTCTCTCTCCCCACACTCTCCCCCTCCACTCTGTCACCCTGCTACCTGATAAGCCTACCTATCCCATCCTAAACTTCCCCAGTCTGCTATAAAATCTATTCATTTTTATTCCATATTGGAGCACAGTGAGTCCCACCTAGATCACTCCTCTCTATGTAACTTCTCTCTGTCTTGTAGCTTGTTTATCATTTACTTAATGACTAATATCCACTTATAAGTGAATATATATATTTGTCTTCTAGGTATGGGTTACCTCACTCAGGATTATTTTCCAGTTCCAACACTCTGCTTGAAAATTTCATGATGTCATTGTTTGTTTTCAGCTGAGTAATAATCCTTTGTGCAAATGTGCTACATTTTCTTATTTTTCTATTGAGGGGCATCTGGTTTGTCACCAGTTTCTATTATTAATAAAGACACAGTGAACATGTTTTTGCTACTGTTCTTGTGATAGAAAGGTACATACTTTGAGGTAGATCAATTCCCAATTTCTGAGGAATGGAGATGTTGATTTTTATAGTGTTTATACAAGTTTACACTCCCATCAGCAATGTAAGTTCCCCTTGTTCTACACCCTCACCAGTAAGAGCTGTCATTGTGTAATTGACCTTAGCCATTCTGACAGCTGTAAGAGGGAAACTCAAAGTAATTTTGACTTGCATTTCTCTGATATCTAAGGTTGTTGAAGATTTTTTAATTGTTTCTCAGTCATTTGAGATTCTTCTACTGAGAAATTTCTATTTGTATATTTAGCTTATTTTTAACTGTATTGTTTGGTTTTTGATGTTTATATTCTTGAGTTCTTTACAAATTTTTGGTATTAGTATCCTATCTGACATGGAGTTGGTTAAATATTTTCCCATTATGTATGATGCCATTATGTCCTATTGATGGTATCTTTGCCTTTCAGAAGCTTTTTGGTTTGATTAGTATCAATGTATTAATTGTTGATCTTAGTGCCTATACTATTACTGTTTTTTTTCAGGAAGTTGTCTCCTATGCCAATGTGTTCAAGGCTATAACTCTTTTATCAGGTACAGTGTATCAGGATTTATTTTGAGGTCTTTGTTCCACTGAGACTTGAGTTTTGTGCAGAGAGATAAGTATGGATCTATTTGCATTCTTCTACATGAAGAGATCAAGTTTAGTCAGCACCATTTGTTGAACATCCTGTCCTTTTTCCATTTTTTATTTCTGACCTCTTTATCAAAATCCTTGTGTCCAAAGCTGTGTGGTTTTTTTGTCTGATTTTATGTTAATAACACTTAATACTATACTACTTGAAAATGGAAATGTTAGAACATCCAGGAATTGTTTTATTGTTCAGGGTCAATTTAGCTATGCTGAGAGTTTTTTGTTTTGTTTTTCATATGAAGTTGAGCATTCAGTATGTGTAAATAATTGCTTTATAATTGTGATGGGCATTGCATTGAATATGAGGATTGCTTGTAGTAGGAATTTTTTTGAGCCATGTACTATCCTAATGATCCTTGAGCATGAGAGAACTTTCCATTTTCTGAGATCTTCAATTTCTTTCATCAAAGACTTGAATATTTTTTTATCATGCAAGATGTTTACTTGCTTGGTTAAAGTTACACTGAAATATTTTGTATTATTTAAGGCTATATTTTGTATTATTTAAGGCTATAGTGAAAGGTGTAGTTACCCTGATTTCTTTTCCAGTCTTTTAGTCATTTATATATTTAGGAAGGCTACTGATTTTATTCAGTTACTCTTATATCCAGCTACTTCACTAAAGGTGAAGGTTTTCCAGCTGTATCAGATGTATGGATTCCATGGTGCAAATTTTAGGGTCACTTAATATATCATAACATCTGCAGATAATGATACTTGACTATTTTCTTTTTAATTTTTATCTCCTTGATATCCCTTGTCTATCTAATTGCCCTAGCTAGAACATTAATTACTCTATTGAATAGGTATGGAGAGAGTGAACAACTTTGTCATGTTCCTAATTTGGGTAAAATTGTTTTCAGTTTCTCACAATTTAAGTTGATGTTGGCTATTGGTTTACTGTAAATTGCCTTTATTGTGGTTAGGTATGTTCTTTGTATCCCTAACACCTCCAGGACATTTATCTTGAAACACTGTTGGATTTTGTCAAAGGCCTTTGCTACATTAAATGAGATGATCATGATTTTTACCCCTTCTGTTTGTATTTTGTGGAATAATTTGAGGAATATTGGAGTTAACTCTTCTTTGAAAGTATGATAAAATTCTGCACTAAAATTATTTGGTGTTGAGCTTCTATTATACATTTCTATTTTTATTTTTTAAGGAGACTTTTAATGACTACTTCTATTTCACTAGGTGTTATAGATTTCAAAAATTGTTTAGCTAATCTTGATTTAATTGTGGTGATTTGTACCTATTGAGAAAGTCATAACTACTTTAGATTTTCCAATAAGGTGTAGTAAAGTTTTTTAAAATATGTTCTTATGATTTTTAATTTTTCCTCAGTGTCTGTTGTTATATCTCTCCTTTGCTTCTGATTTTGTTTATTTGGATATTTTTCTCTGCCTTTTAGAAAATTTGAATAAGCATGTGTCTCTTGTTGATTTTCTCAAAGAACCAACATTTGCTTAATTGATTCTTTGTATTGTTCTATTTATTCCAATTTTATTTCATCCCTCAGTTTAATTTTTCTGTCATTTATTCCTCTTGGGTGTGTATACTTCCCTTGGTTCTAGAGCTTTCAGATGTGCTACTAAGTTGCTAGTATGAACCATCTCCATTTTTTCTAATGAAGGCACTTAGTGCTATGAACTTTCCTATCAGCACTGCTTTACTTATATTTCTTGAGCTTGAGTATACTGTGTATTCATTTTCATTGAATTATAGAAAGTCTATAATTCTTTTTATTATTTCTGTCTTGCCCTAATTTTATACAGTAGACAGTTGTTTTCCTTCTGAGTTATAAGCTTTCTTTCATTTCTGGTATTGTTGATATTCAGCTTTAGTGCATGGTAGTCTACAGGACTGGGGATGAGATTGGGGGCATTGAATCTCAAGATCACCAGGAAAGATGTGGGTCTGCTTTCAGTCTACTTGTCCTGGGAAGAGTAGCATTGGGTTAGCAGGTAGTGCCTTCTGGAGTTGGGTCCTGGGACAAATCAACAAGTGGAGTTAGGGAGGTTAGGAGAGCATGGTCTGTAAGAGATCTATAGGTGATGTGGGTGGATGTGAAGGGAGGCTGTAGGTGATGTTGCAGCAAAATTTCTCTGAATTGATAGCTTTAAAATTTTAGTCCTTGACTAAAGAAGTTCTGCTTAAATTTTAACCAACTTTTTTTTTACAATATTTTTATTAAAATTAGAAACAAATTTGTTTTACATGTCAGTTCCAGTTCCCTCACTCCCTCCTACCCAGCCCTCCCAACCCCGATCCCAGCCCCTTTCTGCTCCCCAGGGAGGGTGAGGCCTTCCATGAGGGATATTCAAAGTCTGTCATATCATTTGGTGCAGGGCCTAGGCCCTCCCCCATGTTTCCAGGCTGAGAGAGTATCCCTCTATGTGGAATTGGCTCACAAAGTCCATTCCTATATTAGGGATAAGTACTAATCCACTACCAGAGGGCTTTTTCACATCTGAATCTTACATCTTTTTCTAAAATCTATATCTGTGTTTTATTTAATGTCCTCATGCTATCTAAGGGAATCAAAAAAACTAGCCCTGTGATCTTATTTATGGTAGTTGTGTACCTTTACTAGTCCAAAGTGTACCCATGAGGTGTTTCTTAATGAGATTAGCATTTGAATTTACATGTAGTCTCACACAATCTACTTGCTAACATGGGTGGCTTTTATCCTATTAACTAAATAATTAGAGAACAGCCTGGAGAGTGGGGTGTGGATAGCCCACTAGTTGAATAGATTGCTTGGCAACTTGAGATCAGTCTTGTGGATCCAGACAATCCATGTAAATGCCTCTAGCAGTTCCAGCCTTGAAATCCTGAACAACCTGGATAGCCAGACTACTCACACAGTGTACTGAAGGGTTTATATAGAGACCCTGCTTCAAAGAATTATAGGGAAGACTGACATCAACTGCAAACATACACAGGCATATACACCCACATACAAATGTACGCAAGCACAAATATGTACCCATCAATGTGTGAACATATGTACCCTCAACACAGAAAACAAAAGAGAGAGCAAAAGAAGTAAGGAGAAGAAGAAAGGAGAGTGGTAGTTTGTAAAATTATGTCCCCTATAGGCTCATAGGGAGTGCTACTTTTAAGAGTGACCTTGTTGGAGTAGGTGTTGCTTTCTTGTAGTTCAAGTCTCAGAAGCTCAACCTGGGCCAATGTGTCACTGTCTCTTCTGCTGCCCGAGGATCCAGATGTAGAAGTGTTGGCTCCCTCTCCAATGCCATGTCTGCCTATAAGCAGGCACCCTTTCTGCCCTGGTGATAATGGACTAAACCTCTAAAACTGAAAGCTAGCCCCAATTAAATATTTACCAGTATAAGAGTTATTGTAGTCATGGTGGCATTTACAACAAGAGAGACCCTAACTAAAACAAATGTCTTCAATAAAACAACAAACCAATCAGGGTAAAATTAAAGCTGAATAGAGGGGGCTATTTCTGCCTGACTTCCTCTCAACTGTACATCAGTATACTTCTGACATTAAACATTTAACTCATATATCAGTTTCTCTTGCTGCTGAGCCAACCAGATCCATTTACCTGAAACCTCAAAGGCTTTGATTTCAATACTAATGGAAAGAAGATCCATACTTACACATACTTTTCATGTATGTCTGGATTTGTGTTAAATATATTCATGTTTAAATATGTATGTATTGTAATATAAACAAAGCATTAACATGGAATGTTGAGCAATTGTGAGAACCAACGTTATATTTTATGTTTTAATTACTGTGCCCAAGAGATCCTGAAACAAAAGTGTCTCTAACCTGTAAATCCCTTGCCAAAGGACAGATACTTTATGAAATGATGGAGACTATTGTTTATTGAAAATAACAGGATTTATGTATTCACTTCCCTAAACACATTTGATTGGTCCAGAGACACTGGATGTGCTGGGCTTAATCACAGGTTGGCAGGAGGTATGTGGGCAGAAAACACATCATGCTTGTCCCTGAAGGTAGGTAGGGAGGTATGCAGGCAGGAAACATGTCAGAATACATGTTCACCACTGATATTACCAGATGAGAACCATGATGGCATTATGGGGTCAGCATTCTAAGCTTCAGCAAATGTGACTTGGCACCACTTTCTGAGAATTCTGGAATAATCTTAGCACAAGCCCATGCTCCTGGCCAATATTTAATTAAAGCTTGCTTCAAATTTGGCTCAAAATCGTGGTAGTGTTGTTATTCTCAACTGGTGGGATCAATACAATGAGCGAATTGTAAAAGATTAGCCAGTTTATGAGAAAATCTCTGGATCTTCAGCATACCAAATGCACATCTTGGGACTTGCCAACCTCCACAAGCACAGGCCAATTCTGATGAGCAAATAAATGAACAAAAGTTTCTTTCTGGTTCTCTTTAACTACAAATACAGTGTAATTTCTTATTTCTTTTAAAGTTTTATTTTATTGAGTTATGTTTCCTTATAATTTTTAAAATTTTTTTATGAAATGGATTCTTTACCATACCATTCATCTCTACTACATCTATCTACTCTTCCATGTTGCTCCCCTGACTATCAATCCCCTCTGTTTTAACTTCAGAAAAGAGCAAGCCTCCAAGAAATGACAGCCAAACAAGACAAAAAAAGATACAATAAGACAAGACAGAAGCCACCATATGGAGGCCATACAAGGCAACCCAATAGGATGAAGAGTCCCAAGAGCAGCCAAAAGAATCAGGAACACACCCAATCCCACTGTTAGATGTCACCAAAAAATATCAAGCTAACAACCATTACATATAAGCAGAGGACCTGGTATAGACCCATGAAGTTTTCATATTAGATGCTTCAGTTTCTGGGTGTCCATATGAGCCCTGCTTAGTTAATTCAATTGGCCGTGTTCTCCTGGTATCCTCCATCACATCTGACTCACACAATATTTTTCCAATTTTCTGAAGATTTCCCAGAGCTCCAAAGGGATGGACCAAACAGAGACCTCCAATGAGAGTCTTTCTCCATATTGTATGGCTATGTGTTTATTCAGTTCCCAGAGGAAGCTTCTCTGATGAGGACAGGACAAACCAAATGCTATGTAATAGTGATTTTATACATTGTGAAGATGTTTTGCTATCATTGGTTAATAAAGAAATAACTAGTCAATAGTTGCTGGAAACAAGATAGGGAGGAGAACCAGACTATGAGGAAAACATGGGGAAGTGGGGGGGCAGTTTTACTAGTGAGATAAAAGGAAGCAGGACATAATCATACAGTGCTGAAAAAAAAGGTACTGCCATGTGGTAGAGATCAGATAAGAGATGTGGTTAATTCAAGTAGAAAAGGGTAGTTAGTAACAAGACTAAACTATCAGCTGAGTATTTATAATTGCTAATAAGTCTCTGTGTGGTTACTTGGAGAGCCAGTGGTTTGGAAGGAAAACTCTACATACATCACAGATATGTGAATATAACAGAATAACATTAGAAATCATTTCACTGATTTTTTCCATTGATGTTTGGTTCTACCCTAAGTTTCTCTGTGCTAGCCAGTTTCTGGTTCCTTGCTATTCAGGCATGATAGAAAATAGCCCTCAAGTGATTGATAGACCACTACTACATGTTTTGTGCCACCATTGACCCACCATATCTTGCAGGCTGTATAGATTGTTGGTTGAAGGTTTTATGCCTGGGTTGGACCCACATTTCTCTGTTGGTAGCCTACAGTGTACCTTCCATTACCAAAGAGACTAGAATGTAGGGAGTTATTGTTTCATGAAGTCACAAGCTCATTATCTCTATATTTTTAAACGTTTAGTTTTTACTTTTAAAAAAATATTCACATGTGTATGTGTGGATGTATGTGTGAGAAAGTTTCTACAGAGGCCAGAGAAGGCATTGATTCCTGTAGTTTTGGAATTATAGGTGATATGAGACATCCAACGTGGGTGCTGGAATCAAACTTTGGTCAACAGGAAGAGAAGAAATAGCTCTTAACCACTGAATTATTTCTACAGCCTCTCTTCTTTATTTCATTCTTTGAAAAGTTAATAGAAATATATAATTAGTTATATCTCATGGATAGTATTTTCTAGTTTAGCTACTATATTTTACAGCAATTTCTGGACTTAAAATATCAAAATTCTTTAATAATGTTAATATTTGTTCAAAAACTGACTAATTAGACTTATTTCAAGTTTTTAAGTTTCCTCATCAGTATATTTTGTTAAAATTTCAGAGTTCATAATAAATATTCAGCACTATCAATTCTCCTTACTTCTTGGGTCCTCTAGGATAGCACATGACTTTGTACAACTGATAATTAAATTGTTCTGACCATATATTTTGTCTCTATGATAATGGTTGTATCTTAAGCAGTTCAGGCCAACAAATCTGAGCTAAGTAGTCACAAACAACTTGCCTTCATCTTGTTGGTACTCCTAGCTGTGCTATCAATAAATTTCTCATGTCTTCTATACATTTAAAGATTTATTTTTGAAATTTAAAATCATGTATGGTAGAAGTAGTTACAGAATATGTGCACATGATCCCCTGAATCTGTAGTTACAGGCAACTGTGATTCTTCCAACCTGTACTGGAGACCCAATTCTGCCACTCTGCGAGAACAGCAGAAATACTTAACTCCTGAGCCACTTCCCCAGATAACTTTGGTAGTTTTAAACAGTCATTTTTCCTCATAGTATATCAATTACATTTCTTTCAAATTCTCTCTCGTTTGAATTGGGGATTACAATGCACTATTTATTAATTTCAGTTCAAGACAAAGAAACCACATTGTTTCATAGGCAGTAATGACGTGAAATAATTCTATTTCTACTTCCTTCTCTCATCTCATGGGATCCCAAGTTATTCCTCACTTGGCGATGTCTAAAAATAATCCAGTATGCTGTTATTTTACAAGTTATTTTAGTTAATTTTGAATATTAAAATAAAGTATTTTAATTTTGTTTGTTTTTATCAATTCTTTGATTATGGAGTTACAAATATTTTACATATATAAATGTAAATATAAACTTATATGCTGAAGTACTTTAACATTTCTTTCAGTATATGCTATAGGAAATGAAAGTTTTACTTTTTTATTTTAACAATTTTTCTATATTTGTGATTAAAATATAATTATGTCACTTCCCCTCTTCCCTGTTCATCCAAATGCCATTCCTGGTGTCTCCCAACACTCTTAATTAATGGCCTATTTTCTTTGATTAATATTTTTGCTTATAAACATCTGCATACACATATATACCTTCTTAATGTCTTTGAATTAATTTTAATTTGAAGTCTAATTTGTTAGATTTTAGGATAGCTACAACAGCTTGTGTCTTAGGTCCATTTTATCAGAAAATCTTTTCCCAGCCCTCTGCACTGAGGTAGCCTCTATTGTTGAAGTTGTATGCAGAAGGATGGATTCTGTCTTTTTATCCATTCTGTTAATGTGTCTTTTTATAATCAAATTAAGACCTTTGATTTTAAGGGATATTAACAACCTTTGATTGTTCATTCTTGTTAGTTTTGATTTTGTTTTTGGTGGTTGTGTGTGTGTGTGTGTGTGTGTGTGTGTGTGTGTGTGTGTGTGTGTGTTTTCCTTTTTATTTGTCTCCTGAGGTCTGGGAATAAAGGTGTGCATCACCCCTCCATGATATTTGTAGCTTAAGGCTGACTTTTCTCTCTGAATATCCAGGCAAGCTTTAACAAACCCATAAATAATTTATCGCCACATATCATGAATTTGAAAGATGATATAGTGAACACAGGAAGACGATGTAAACATGATATTTGTCTTAGTAGGAGTTTCTGTTTCTGTGAAGAGACACCATAACTACTGCAACTCTTCTAAAGGAAAACATCTAATTGAGGTGGCAGCTTAAAGTTTCAGAGTTTTAATCTACTATCATGGTGAGGAGCATGGGGGCTGGGAGTATGGTGGCAGACATGAGCTCTAAATCTTGGCTTGCAGGCATCAAGAAGTAGTCTGTCTCATTGGTGTGACTTAAACACTTATGAGACCTCAAAGTTTCTCTCCACATTGACATACGTTTCCAACAGGACCACACCTACTCCAACAAAGCACCCTTTGGAGACATCCCTTTGGACACCATTTTCTTTGAAACCATCCCAATACTTGTATATTAAACTATACTATATATATATATATATATATATATATATATATATATATATAAATATATATATTTTATATATATTTGGGACTAGAAATATGGCTCAGTGGGTCAGATACTTGCTACTTTTGGCAAGGACCCGGGTTAAATTCCAAGCACCCTAGTTAGTAGGCTTACAGTGGTATATAACAATAATTTTAAGGAATCTTACATTTTCTCTTGATTTCCACAGTCATTTTCATGCACTTAGTATAAAAAATAATGTGCAGGTCCACACTTATGCATATTAAAAAAATAAACAAATGTTTTAAAAGTAGCTTATGGATGAATTTGTTTTTAATGAAGAAGTTACAAATCTGAAATCAGTGATATGGTCCTTGCTTTCATTCAAATAAATTTGAGTATATTTTTATATGTTAGTTAATACTTGAATGAATGTGAATATGCACATTAAAGGGAGAAAAATGTATGTTTCCTTTTAGTATTTCCTAATAACATCTACAAAATACTAAATAAATGTATCCTTAATTTGTGAATTGATCATCCATTTTCTGATTATCACCTTACATGTGCTTTAACTACATTAAAGTATAAGAGAATTGACAAAGGAAAATATATAATTGAATAAACAGGTAAATATATAATTTAACATTTATTTTGAATACTGTGAGTGATAAAGTACTTTCTTTTTCTTAGTAAATTAATGCACAGAATAAATTAACACAAAAGTAGGATAACAGGATCTTACACTCAGAAATTTCATGTGAATACTTTTATTTTATTTCCGGACTTGGAAAAGCAACTAAGAGAGCTTAGTATAATAAATATTCCTTTTGGTTGCACATAAAAATAGTTACTTTTTCTTTCTGATACTGTTTTGCTGTAGTTTTTATGACTTCCTTCTTTATTAAACAGAAGATCCACAGTGTGTATGAGGTCAGTTTCCTTTAAAAAATTCTTTAAAAACTGATTAATTTTACAGAGACATTTTAAGAATTTACTGCCAATTAAATAAATTTAAATATAAATTTATGTTTGTAATATAAAGGGTTAATACTTCCCTTAGAATCTGAAATAAGTAGATAACATGTATTCCAGCCTCAGTTACTAGAAAGAGCAGAATGAACTCTAGCATTTCTTGAAGACTTAGAATATTTTATGTTAAAGCAAAAAATTCCAACCACAACACTTACATTTCTAAATTAAACATATAAAATTCAAATATGAATTTTAAGCAAATAGTGCATCCTTCCACAAGGAATGGCAAAAATAAATTAATTTTAATTATGAAATTAAAATTTGCTTCATTTGGACAAAAAAAGTTTTGATGTTTCATTTTGGTAGCAGGAAAAAAATTGCATGCATTCCCACAGGAAGAAATTCCATGGGAAGAAGAGGTACAAATCAACTACTTCTCCAAAAGTGAAAAAAGAAAGCAAAACTAAGCCCTATCCTGAAAATATCTAAGTGTGTTATTAATTTGCATCAGTAGAAAGAGCTTGAAATAAACGACTATGAATTATTGAATCTCTAACGCTTATGTGAGATCACCAACTTTATTTATTTGAAGTTAATAAATAATGTCTCAGTTAATGTCACTTAAGTTGTATTTTTTAATATAAGTACTCAGGAATTTACAAGCAACAGCTTTTATTCTTTATTATACTTCATATTAGACTATGGAGCAGAAAGGCCATTTTGAAAAATGATCTTAAATTCCACTAATGAACAAAAGTCTGTTGCATTTACAATTGTGTAAATTAAATTATAAAGTCTTTTGTTTTCAAAACCATAAAATGTCTATCATTTTAATATCTATAATAAAGCCATCAAAGAGATTGGATCCTTTGTTTATAAAATAACGCTAATTTCTTTTCAGATGAATCTATATGCAAAATAAATTTGGAATTGCAAGGCAATTTGGAGAGTTTTAATTAATAGAAAATGAAGATTGACTATGTAGTTGAAACAAATGCTTTTCAATTTTAGCTGTTATTTTGTGATACATGCAGGCCATGACCCTGAGCATTCTTTAACTAGTACCTAAGGATTCTCTTCTACATGGGAACAGCAAATATTTGTGAATTAAGTAGACAAGTAAATGAAAGACTGGCTAAATCTTGTTGTGCTCTCCATGACTTTTACAATAGTGGTGAAAACTTTAACCACCTAAAAAAATCAAATGGTCAATTCATTTCTATGGGTTTAAGGGTTTATACATACACACACACACACACACACACACACACACACACACACACACACATATACACACACACACACAAACACACACACACACAGCATACACACACACACACCACACACACACACACACACACACACACACACACACAGGAAAAAAAAAAACAAAAATGTGTTTATTCTGAAATTTTTATTCTGAAATTTTCTTTATTTTCATGTTTTCTCTAAAACTATATACATATATAATTTCCCTATCATATACTGCAGTTATGAAGAGTGGAAATATTTCTTGACTACACATTTACAATAGTTTTGAAAACAAACATGATTTTTATGATATTCAAATTAATTTTTCTTTTCTCTGTAAAAAAAAATTAAAAGATAGAACTAGCCATAAACAATTATCCTGAAAATTTACTTATTTATACTCTGTCTAGTTGGAATATTTGGTCAATTTATAGTAGGCAGAGTTATGTGGGTTTTTTTAAAGCAAATAAAGAATGTAATCTTATACCAAGGGAACCATGGAGGTAGGAAAGAATTCTTTTGTATAAGCACAAAATATCTTTGCCATGTGGAAAGTTTCCAGAGTGATAAAGCAAACCAACTCCTAAATTGATATATATATATATATATATATATATATATATATATATATATATATATATATATATGTTGCATGCTCATGTAGTACATTTAGAGATCGGCACTAATACAGTTGGACCCACAGTAGGAAGGCCAAATGAAAGGGGAATATGAAATCCCAAACCACCATTTTCAGCATAATTTTTGCTCTGTCAGCAGTAGGCAGTACAATTGGGAAGACACTTTTTATTTACTTGTACATGTTTGTGGGTTCATATGCAAGCATCTCTCTAATGTATTTCATCAGATTTGGACAGGCATATATGGATTTTCCAGACAAACTAATAAGCAGACATTCCTTCATACCACCGTGCTTTCAATATTTTTTCACATTAAAGAGGATGGTTTACTTCTGTCTGGCTTGAAAGTAGGGAACACAGTGCACCAAAGGATGGATAAGCCTCTATCTACTTTCTATAATGGTTTGCCTTCAGCTTCACGTTCTATTTTGCAAAACAAATAACCTTAAAGTTAAAGTCCATTTTTAAACAAGAAGATTAAAATTGATATCTCAGCACATGATGTCTTTCTAGTGTTTTATCCATTGGACTGCATCAGTTCTCAAAATTGTGTATGTATATACATATATATAGTATATATATACACACACTATATATATGTATATGTATATATATATTGTATGTATAAGAAAATTGATCTGTAACCTTAATATTTTCTGTATGTAGTAAAATTAGACCATGTAGTTGCTGAGGAAGCAAGAGACCGGGGCATCACCAGTAAGACAAGACAACATGGCGATACACAGATTAATAGAAATGAATTAATAATGAGGAGAGAGCTAACCAATTAGAAGCCTGGACCATGAGTCAAACAGTTTATAATTAATATAAGCCTTTCTGTGTTAAACAGCTGGTGAGCCAAGCAGTACAGAAACTTCTGTCTACATAACAATGGCCCCATGAAGAAGCAACATTAACATTACTTGGAAACCAGATCAGGTATCTCAGCTGCCAGGGTGTACCAGGACATTCTTGGTAGACTGGACAGAAAGATTTTCTTTGTAGTCATTTTACTCTAAACTTCCTAGCCAATTTTAACCAACTTGTTATCATTCCCTACTCTTGAGAGGTATCTCTAACTGAAATTATAAAATTGGAGTGATGACTGACCCTTATCCTTGCAGCAGCTGAATATAGAAATCAGTTGTGGTTTTTAAAATATTCCTCAATGAACCTATCTAAAAGACCCCAAAAGTTTATTGGGATTCCATTTGCTTAACAGGCAGATACAGGAAGTTCTTAACTGGTTATGGAAAGAAATGTGAAAGAGGAGTAAAATCTTGATGCAGAGACAGGAAGAAGAAGCCAAAACAATGCTTTTTGATGTTTTAAATTAAGGACTGCTAGCATCTCTTGATCACCTCACAAGAACTTGTTCTAACAGTCTCCTGATCTGTTTTACTTGGGCTTTGCAGGCTGGAATGGAGAATGATGAACCCAGGATGTTCAAGGCTCTTTGGGAGCTGCTTAACTGACTATAATCTTGTATGTAACACAGATCTCAGATATGCTATAATTTGGAACAATCCAAATTATAGTATTTCTGGAATTGACTTACTCTGGCATTGCCACTTTTATAGGTACTAATCTAATTTCTGCAATGAAATTAGATTACCTCATTCTTATAACATGTACATTATCAGTCCTGCTTCCCTACAAAGTGGGAGTTTCTGAAATTATAATTATGGATGACCAGCATCTTGGCTCTGGTTTTGTTGACTACCCTGGAAAAACCTGGCAAATATTCTTTCAGTTCTTAAATATTGATTTTGATTGAATATGTAACTAGGCCTTATTCATACATAAGAAATGTAACTAACTATTGTTCATTAGTTTGCTATCAATAAATCAAATAGATACAATTATTTTGATTACATCCGTATGGTCCAGTCATCATTAGTATAAAGTCAATTCTTTTTATTATTTTTGTAATTTGTATTAGATATTCTAATTTAACAGTATGTGATGGGAGATGTTATTCTGTATATATATGTTTCTCATACTGGTTAATAAAGCACTGTGGCCAATAGAAAACTAGATAGGCAGGGCTAGGAGACTAGGAGGAGGAAAGAGGAAGTAGAAGGAGGAGTCAAGATATAGAGCATGGAGGAAGGAAGACGCCTGCCGCGGCTCCCTGATAAGACGACTAGTTGGAAATACTTAGATAAGTAGAAATGGGTTAATAATTAATACAGAGCTAGCCCATAAACAATAATGGTAATTGGCCAACAGGATTAAATCAAATACAGAGTCTCAGAGTGTTACTTGGGGCTGGTGTGGCTGTGGACCCAGACTGGAGGGCTGGCAGGCTGGTGGAAACATACATGCTACAAGTGTGTCTGCATAAATTCTATTCCATGTATATACAATGCAAAATTTACTATGGGACAAGGTAATACTCACTGAGTGACAGAAAAGGAAGGTACTGGGTTAGACAGAGTCATAATATTTACCCTACACTGATTGTTATGTGTCTCAGGCATCTACCTATGCTTATAAGAAAGATCTGTGACTACACCAAAGTAATGATGTTCTGCTAGTGAAACAATTCCTTATTTGAAAGTTTTGTTTTTGATTAACTTTACATCTTTCTGTTGATAAAGTACATGTGGAACCTTGGCGCATACCGTGGCAGACAGAGGGGCAAACATGCCGGCAGACAGAATTGAAGTGATAAATTTTATTAGAAAGGGAATGGGGAAGGGGAAGAAAGAGGGAAAAAAGTTAAAGAGACACAGAGACAAAGAGAGAATAGAAGAGCAGTGGGAAAAGGAAAAGTTCTATCTGACCTGGGGTGGGGGGAGTAGCAGCAATAAAAGAGAGCAGGGAAAGAGAGTGCAAGTGGCCAGGAGTCTTTCTTTCAAAGGTGTCCTTTGCACCTGCATATAGACTCTGCAACTATTTAATCGTGGGCTGACCAGGGTACTGCCTAAGTGAATTCTGCCAGATGACAGTGGCAGATCAGCATAATGACTGAATCCTTAAACTCTGCATACATAGTGGCATATACTAACTAGGTAACAAGGGAGTAATGGGGGCAAATAGAAGTGCAGAACAATGGTATGCAATATGAAAATGCTATAACTAAACACACTATCTTTGCATGCTAGGTAAAAATTAATAAAAACAATGTACCCTCCAGATAGGTAAAATAGTTCAGAAATCTACAAGAATCATCAATGTCATGAAGTGACCTTCAAGAGGTTTGACAATTGAATTACTCTTTTCTACAAAGAATAATTCTGGATTTTATAAGTCTGCATTTTTTAGAGCAGCCCATTAACTTTCTATATGCCTCACTATATGTGTTTATAGTACGTACTGATATTTAAATATAAAATATCATCCATAGCCTCATGTGTTTGAATACTTGGTCTCCCGCAGATACTTCTTTTGGGAAGTCTGTAGAAACTCTTGAAGAGAGAATCTTGCTGGAGGAAGTGATTCACTGAGGGAAGACTGAGGTTTTTCTATCCTGGCTTTTTTCTATCATTTGTTCTTCACTCTCTGCTACCTGAGTTTAGATGCAATGTGTCCAGACAACTTTCTACTCTGGCCACCATGTCTCCCCTGTCACTATGGACCCTATCCTTCTGCTCCTGTAAGGCAAAATTGAACTCTTTAAGTTATTTTATCAGTGTATTTTATCACAGCAAAGAAATGATCACTAATACAGACATTGGTACCTAGACGTGGTACCAGAGACTGTAATTCTCAGGCCTTTGGAAATGGTTTGTTTGAGGAAGGTGAAAATTTAAAACTCTGGGCCAAAAAAACCTCAAAGGTCACAAGTAAGGTTTAATGGGCTATTCTTTTTAAAGGTTGGAAAACAGAAAAATGCAGTCTGTGGAGTCTTGGCTCATGAGGTTCACTGGCCAACAAAATAGGGCACTGGACACAAGCCTTTTGGGTTATATTCTCATGTAGAATCTGGTTGCATTATTCCTATGTCTTCAAAATTCCAAATAAGCTGATTACAAAGTAATGGCCATATATAGAATTATGGAGTTCTTTCAAGGACAACATTGAAGTTGTGCCATGATTATTGCTCACAAATCTAATTCAAGTGCATATGAGAGCAAAAAGAAACAAAAAAAATGGTCAACATGTGGTTTGTTGAGGAAAGGAATTTGACTAAGCTTAACATTGTGAAAAAAGAGTGAAGAGGACAGATTATTATAGTTGTTAAACGTATCAGAGTCATTAAAGAGAAAACCTTTGAATTTGTCTGGGAACAGTAGTAAAGGTACACTGAAGACATGACCCTACCCTTCAATGATCCCAAAGTGTGAAAATATAAATCTATTTTGAAGGGGAAAGATAAGCTCATACTTCTAAGAGGAATCTATAACTTTTATCCAAGGGAGACAGGCTCCATCTCTAGATGGTAACCAAAATGTGTTACCATCCATACTGTACTGGTTTTAGAGATGTGAAAGATACAAGATTGAGGGATAAGTGGAGTTAGACCCTGGCTTCAGAGAGCCCTAAAGACAAACAACAGCAGGCTCAATGTGTCAGCCAGGGAAAGCTGTGGGAAAGGAGAGGCTACAAATGTTGCAGGTGGCAGATCAGGAGGAATGGGATGACCCAAAATTTTGGAGTTGTGTCAACATCATCATGAACACCAGATTCTGAATGCTATAGACACAGAACTGCAGGATATTTTTTTGGGGGGGGGTCTGCTGTGTTTCATTCTTGTTTTTGCTTGGTCTTTCTTTCCTATTCTCCTATCTCGCCTTTTGTAATGGGAATGTATGCTTTGTACCATTGTATGTAGGAAGTGATGTAACTTGTTTTGATTTTCCAGGGCACATGGGTAAGAGATTGCTTTAAATTGCAGAAGAATTTGGACCCCCCCCCTCATTTTTTTTAGGACTGAATGACTATGGAGATTTTTGAAGTAGACAGAATGTGTTTTGTATTCATGTGCAACATTCCACTCCTATGAGGACCATAAGTGAAATATTGTAGATCAAACAAGTAACATCCCTGAGTAGGCTTCTGTGTCTGAACACTTGGTGCCCAGATGGTGGTGCTCTTTGGGAAGGCTGCAGTAGCTTTCCAGCATGGAAACCTGTTAGAGGAAGGTACTTACCAGAGCAGGCCTTGATGTTTACAAACCAGCCCCACTTCCTCTCCACTCGCTGCTTCCCTTGTGTACAAACAATGTGATCAGCCAATTCTCTGTCCTTACCGCTTGCCTTCCCACACATTTTCCGTGCATTTGGGTTTTCACAAATTTTCCTAGTTGTTTTCATTTTTGCCTGAAGAGATGTATTAGGAAAACAACAGTCTGTAGTATCAAGTATATCACAAACATAAAGAGGAATTTGCAGAGCATAAACATAACTGCACAAATGAATGAAAGATCGAGCAATTTTGATTGCATCCTTCCCCAATTTTTGGTTAAGGGCACATAATCCTGTACTACAAAGTTTCTGTGTATGTGACAGCACAGAGAGCAGCTGCTACCCTCCCCAACCCACCCCACCCCACCCAACACCACCCCCCTTCTATTAAGGGCTCAGAAGCCTTGTCTGATGTGCTTTGGTACTTTCTGCCTGTGGAAGACTGACATGTCCAAAGGCAGTTATAGCAAGGCTGAAGTATGTGTATCTTTTAACCCATGGACCACTTCAAGGGAAGTTTCCTGCAAATTTTCTGTGAAAATCTTTAATTTATTTCTCAGTTCCAAGACATCTCATTTCTGTGGTATTTCCTTAGTGTGGCTAAACCGCACTTCAAACTTTCCCCTGGCAGTAGCTCTCCTTCCTGGCAAGTGCCCTGAACTGAGCTTGGCTTGCAAAGCCTGCATTATACTCTTCCCTCAAATACTGCGGTCTGAAATTCGTGTACTGCTCAAACGTCTGTCTTCCTCTCCTGCAGCAAGTTTCTGTCGTTGATAGTCTGAGGTGGACAATTAAAACTCAAATGCAACTAGAGTAGATCAGTTAAATTTCCCCAGGAGAGCTTAGTTGTTTTGTTGTGTATTTTCTTTTCTGTTGTCATTGTTTATTTTTACTTATGTTCCCAGAAAGAAATATGTATTTGGCATTCCTAGGTTGATGAGATGGGTCAGAGGGTAAAGGCACATGCCACCTGATCTGTTTGATCCCAGAGACCCAGATTATAGAAGGATAACACTGACTTTGAAAGTAGTCTTCTGGACTAGTCCCAACACACACACACACACACACACACACACACACACACACACACACACACACACACACCATGAGTGCACTCACACAGATATACGTGAAAATGAAAAATTAAGTGAAAGTACTTTCAAATGTGTATTCAGTTAAAGATTGTTTGTGTTCCAGTTTATCATCACAGTTAACAAGGTACATACTTGTTGTTCTTCTCAGAAGAGTTATTTTCCAACTTAGTACCTCTTAGCCCTTAGTCTTTGAGATTTTGGTAAAGGTGATACAGGGAACAAACTGAGAATAATAAAATGCAATTCAATCAGTTAAACATGCCACACTTAACCTTGTTGTTGAATATTTGTACCCTGTGAAAATATATTGCCTGTGATTGGTGTAATAAACAGTCAAGGTCAATAGCTAGGCAGAAGGTATATGCAGGACAAACAGAAAGAGAACTCTGGGAAGAAAAAGTCAGAGTCCCCAGCCAGATATGAGGAGAAATTGGAAGGTGGAAGATTAAAGAGAGGCAACTCCAGGTGATAGATGTAGATTAAATATAAATGAGTTAATTTAAGTTACAAGAGCTAGTCAGAAAAAGAGCCTAAACGAAGGGCAAACATTCATAATTAATAACAAGTCTTGGTATCATTTTCTGTGAGCTGGTGGCCAAAAGGAAGGTCTGACTACATATGGCACCCAGTGTGAAGGCTTGATTATTCACACAGTCTCTTTGATATGTTAGGCATACAGAGTCATTGCTTTTTTTTTAAGAGATCTTGCTGTGTGCAACAGACTGCTTGAGCAGATGCTGCTCAAGGTAAAATTTCTGCCCCATTGCAGACAGGGCAGTTTCCCAGAGCTGGGGTGTTAAATGCTCCAGCATGAGGCAAGGTTCTAAAGGCATCAAGAAGGGGGTTGAAACCAGCCAGCAGAGCCATGCAGTGGCTGGCATTACCATTTAATGTTTGTCTTGAGGTCAGAGAATGCTGCACACCTGAAGTAAAGCAGTCCAGACCAGAATACCTATAAACAGATACAGTAGAAAGTAAATGTAGACATTCATGGAAAAATAGTTTAAAAATAATAAAGTCTTAAAAGGCAGAGTAAATTCACAAAAAAAATCGTGTAAAATGTAAAATACACAGGGTGTCTGTCTTCTGTGGAGTTTTGTTCAGTTTGAATTTTTAAATGCTAATATGAAAACACAATAGTTATTTTGAGACAGTTATGGAAACTGATAAACTCGTGAATCTATATATTTTACTAAATTTTAACTTCAAATGGAAGTCAGGAAACATGTTTGTTTGGGGAAATGTTATGCCTATGTTTCCACAGAAAACAAAAATCACTTTAAAATTAATGAAGATAAGATTTGATTGGAGGAGACCTCCTGAAAATCTTGGCTACCAACATGGAAAAAAAGACTGCAGTACAGGTGATTACTTTGGGAACAGTTCTAAGTCTAAGACTAAATGAGACATGATGAAACTTGTTGACTACGGAGTCCTCATGACTTATTATCACATGCCATCCTTTTATATGGCATAGATAGAATTTGGTTACACACTTCAAAAAAACTTATAAAGATAATACATACTTATTGAATGCTCAATCATAAAACAAAATGTCGTTTTAACTAACTTGGGCATTTAGCACATTCCATACATGTGCTAGTACAGATATATATATATATATATATATATATATATATATATATATATATATCCTTTAAAAGTTTGTGTGTTTTTAGAAAAAAAGGAGCAGAGCACACTAAAACAAGTAGATCAGATATCCAGGCTCTCAGAATGTTTCTGCTGCATTTCCTCAAAAATTTATGGATGTAGAACAACTTCAAAGATGCTAGGTGAGACTATCCAGCCAAGACTTCAGATGAGCTATACATTCTCCCATCTCATAAAGACTAAACAAAAAATAATATCCCAGCTCTCCCAAGATTTAACCATTTTTCCAGTTTTCTCAAGGTCTCCCAAGGATACCATTGCCCTTAGACAACAGGATTCAGTCTAGAGAACATAGCAGCCACATTCTCAACAGTTAGGATAAGTAGTTGTTGGTCATTTTGAGAGCTATAGATGTTTGTTATTGTTTAGGGGGGCTTGGTTACAAGTTGTTATTGGGCACAATCAGGAAAAAAAGCTGAACAAAGAATAAATTCAGGAATTTCTATCTGAAGGGAAACAAGTGATGGAATAAAAGTGTGGACTATTGAGTCTACTTTTGGACAACCACTAGTCTCAAATATTTTAAATTGATATGGTTATTTTTATAGAAATTTAAGGTTATTTTTGTTATAATCTATTTATGTTTCTACTCTTGTTTAAGGTACTGTATATATACAGCTCATTTAAAAATATAACGTGAAGTTTAAGTCCTTGAAAGCTAATTAAGATAATGAAGAAATGTAGGTTAGTAGTCACATATAACAATCAATATTATAGTCATGTTAGGTATGTTTTCAAAGTCAAGCAAAATATATTTTAAATATATAGATGGCTTTCAGACATGTCAAAGACCTATAAAACAATGCATTTAAAATGTTTTAATAACATAAGCTTTTAATGACATTGATGCAAGTTTGTTCTGGGTAGCACCAATCTATTTTAGAGAAGATGATGGGTATCTTAATCTTGCATATAGGGTTTGCTATCTTTGTGACAAAATTTAGCCACTGTGCCTAAAACGACCCTTGCCTTTACTGCTGACAGTATGCTGTCCAAATTGGATGGGCAAGATGCAAAAGAAGGCAACTGCTGAACTTTGCCAAGACAAAGGAGAGTCCTTTAAAATTTCTGCTTTAAAGTAAACTATGCCAGATATTCTAGGCTTGCAGGCTGAAGATGGATGCCCCTATATTCCAGATGAACTTTGGGTGCTTTTCCAGGCAGCAAGGTTTCTCTGCAATTTCTACAGTTTTGAAAGTTGTTTATTCTATACTTCCTATTTATTCAGGTAATATTATATCCTTATCAAGTCTTTGATGGGGTTAAAGGCTAGTTAGTTAAAAGTTTTACAGCTATCCTTTTTATCAAATTCAAAAAAAACTTATATAAGAGACAAAATTTATAAGGTGAGAAACATAAAAGCTTAAGTTGTTTAAGAAGATCTTTTAAGATCTAAAAAGATATGTTTGAGGATGGTAATATGAGTTATGATAGAAATTAGTTTAGGTATAAAACTTTGATTCATAAGATAGAATTGATAATTCAGTACTTCTTCTGAATTTGCCAAATATATATTTACTGGACACTGTGAATATAATTATAATATAATTCTTGCCTGATAATTGTTGTATATAGTTTTACGATGTTAGAGTTAAAACATTTCCTTTGTATTTAAACAAAAGGGGAAAATATTGTGGAATATTTGTACACTGTGTGAAAATATATTTACTGTAATTGTTTAAATGAATAATATGAACAGCCAATAGTTAGGCAGTTGGTATAGGCAAGACTTCTGGCAGAGAGAGAACTCTGGGAAGAAGAAGGCAAAGCGACCATCTAAACATGCGGAGGAAATAGGAGGTGCAAGATAGAAGAGACATAACACCACGTGATAGAAATTAGAGTAATATAAATGGGTTAATTTAAATTATAAGAGCTAGTCAGAAATACACCTTAGCTAAGGCCAAGCTTTCATAATTAATAATAAGTCTTTTAGTCATTATTGTGAGTTGGCAGTCCAAAGGACAGTTGAACTACATATCCCAGATATGTTGCTTATTTAAGCAACAATTAAGATTACTTTCTCCACTCTGATTTCATATGTGATACCATTCAAACTAGTAAAAATTTGAAAATTGTTATAATCTGGTTGTAATATTTGATTTACATTAAAATCTGTATGTTCAAGCTATAATGCACAATTTGTCTGTGTTGATGATAGAGTTAACTAATGCAGTTTTCAAAGAGCTGCGAAAATGGGGCTGTTCACTGTGAAGATTAGTGATATCAGAAATTAAGACCCAAAATTAGCAATCTGTTTCCCTTTCTCACTCTTTCCCACACCTCCTCTCTCTCCCTTTGTCTCTATCTCTCATCATATTATGGCACAGTAAGTGGGGGATCAAAACAGATCCCTTAGCAGAAATAAACCACCTTTGTCACCTTGGTTTCGGAATATTCAGCCTTCTGATGTGTGAGCTACAAAAGCTTCTCTTTGAGCCACCTAGCCCATGATATTTTGTTATGCTATTCTTCAATTACCATGGCAGTCTGACAAATAGAATGTGATGTTTACTGGAAGCTATCATACCCCAGATCCCTAAAGTTTTAATAACTCACAAAGTGCCTATATAATAACTATTTGAAATAATGCTCATACGGCTACATTTACAGTTGAAAGTAAATAGAGTGAGAAAAAGTAAGCAAGGTGTCTAGGATTTCATAATTTTTAATTAAATAAACACTTGGATTTTCTGTTGCTGTCCTGGGATATTATCATATACTTTGAGCATGAAATAGCATAACTATCTTTATAATGCTGTGAAAAAATCCTTCTATACAGTGTGACTATATATCATTGGCTAATAAAAACTGACTGGCAAAGACCCAGGCATGAAGTTTAGGTATAGGAACCAAACTGAGAATGCTGGGAGGAAGAAGAACAGCATCAGTGGAATAATTATTAGATGCAGAGAGATGCAAGACGGGCATGCCATACTGAGAAAATGTACCGAGTTACACAGCAAAGCATAGATAAGTATGAACTGCTGACAGAAAAAGGGAGAGCTCATGGACTGACTTTTTTTCAAATTTAAATTAAAAATTACATATAGAAAAAGAAATATGGAATAGTTGAAAATCTTAAAGCAAAAAATCCAAGCTATCAACCAAGCATTTATAAATAAATTTAAGTCTCTGTGTTGTTTATCTGAGAGTCAACAGTGTAGGACAAGAAAAGTCCATCTACATTAATTAATTCTGGAATCAAGTTTTTAACCCAGGTATATTAGGATTATATTCCTTTTATGGCACATGTGGATATCACTATTTTTGCTCTTTCAGTTCTGGTAGGTATAAGAGATTTGTGTCCAAGCGTCTGGCCTCATCCTCTGTCTTCATCTTGAATTCTCCTTGTCTTTGAACCAATTATCCATTTACATTGTCCTCAAAGGATATTTGTCTAGAACCCTTTTATATGATCCATATGGTCATATGTCAGTATGTTCAACTAATTGCATAGTTTATAAAAATGAATATCATTACTATGTCCTAGGAACTAGAATGGATAATGGATATACTTCACTTTGATATTCCTACTTACGTCAGTACAAGAGCAGTGTTGGGCTCAGGCTATGTTTTTCTCACTTGCTTATTGGTTGCAACATACAGATTGACATGGGTAGCACTGTTGGAGTCTAAACTTCAAGTTTGCTTCTCTTTCTTCTGTGCTTTGTGTTCTCAACAATATATTCATGTGTAATTTCTGAATAGTGAAACCCATAGTACAGAGTATTGAATTAGGATAAGCACAATTCTAAACCCAAGCCATGCTTCATACACTGAAATGACCAAATGCCTCCTTTACCATGAAAGTTCATTGCAAACCAGCAAAGGCTCTTCCTCAGACACATAAGTCAAGAGCACCAGTAGGTATGAAGGTATGTTATCAGGTGAATGTAGAGTGTTTTTTGATTATTTTAATAAAAAAATCAATTAACCTCTTCCATATTAACTATTTTCCTAATTATCAAATACTACAAGAAATTCTGGGTTTTTTTCTCTAGTGTTTTTCATATATTTTTCATCAGGTAAGAATGATTACAGAAATATTCAACACATTTTAAGCATTACAAATGTCTCCTTTATGTGAATTGATACAGTATCAAGGACTCTCTGAGTGAGGTACTTTACAGGAACTCATATTGGACCCTACTTGATACAGATCACTGAAAACATTTACTCTATTTGATGCTACTACTTTAAAATTAAAACACAGAGAAAAACTTATGTTTAAATTAAACTAAAAAATTGTGACCAGGAAATCATTTTTATACAGGATGATATAAACATCTAAATCTGAAGTAATTTCAGCAGAAATACAATATCAATATAAGAGCTGAAAGTACCTCAGATTCAGATCTCATATGAATGCTTGCCTTTGTTACAGTTACCCAGCATTCCCAGGACTTGAACTGAAGGCTTTTTTCAGCAGCTTACCAATCTTCTCACAGGTTTATGAAACTCATATTTCTATAGAAAATCTGTCCCAATGGTAAAAACCTCCCTGGACCATTTAACCTCGTTTTAGGTGGCAAGTTTAAATGCAAGAGCTGAATATGGAAAGAACTGATTACAATCTCATTTCTCAGAGATGGCTGAAGCAGAAGGATCACAAGTTAAGAACTAGTTGTAGATACATACTGAACTTGTCTTAAAGAAAGAAAGAAGCATATAAAGATGTACGAATAAGAGGAAAAGGAAGAACTAATAAATAATATTTAGTAATTTTTATGTGCCAATAATATCAATTAACATGGACTAAGATAAATTCTTATGATCTATAAAAATTTAGAGAATATTTTGTACAACTTAGGGAACTAAAGTTTAGAAAAACAAATTGTGTAATATGTACATAGGAAAAAGATAGAAGAAGGAACATAACTTTCATAGATAAGATGAAAATATAAGATAAATTGTCTTATTGTCATTTACAAAACTTTGAACATTACTGATGTTGAAGTCAACTCACATGTCATGGACTTTCATTTGCTTTTGTTGTCACACATGCTCACTTATATTCCAGAATGTACAGTACAAGTTATAGCAGGAAAATGGCAAAACCTGATCAAATACAAGCTCAGACTGTTCTTTGGGATATCTTATATAAAGTTAGCAGTCAACTCCTTTCCACAGAAAAAGAGTATTTACTAAAAAGACACAAGCTTTTTAACTGATAAAGACTGTTATAAAGATGAAAAGATGGCACCAACATACTTATAAGGGGTTTACATGCTTAAAGTAATATTCTTTTTAAGTGGGAAACAATGAAAAACCCTCATAGAATTGAAATGATTTGTAGAGTGCCACCCCTAACTTTGAAGTGTTTTAATGAGGATACTATATTATCCACATCAAGGCCATCTTAAATAATTAGAAAAGAGTTAATGAGCTAGACTTTTCACAGAACTTGTATAGTGGGTTTTTATAAATTGAGGGAATTATGTTGGAATATGCTTATATTCACAGGAAATGCTCACTAAAGTGCCCAAGTGATGTCACCCATCGCTACTACAATCCACTCTCAAACAATTTATTGAAAATGTTCTCTGAGTTACTGTAACCTTTCAGTCAGTTTGAAATTATCCTAGGTATAATATTGTAAAAATAATGTAATATAACATTGGAGTATATATAAAATTATAGGAAAAGGTTGCAGAATTTCCACATGTTTTTCTTTACTCAAATTCTCTCAGTTTTTAAATTGTCATTAACCTATATTTTGTACATATTGTTTTTAACCATTTGGAATGGAGTTTCTGACGTACTACTAAATTCATTTAAATTTTGTTTTGATATCTATCAAAGTATCTGTTTAAATTTGTTTAATCCATTCTCGTGTTAAAATATTTTTATTCTATTCTACAGAATCTAAAGAATATATAAATATTAAGTCCAAGGAGGAGTTGGTTGATATGCATAATAATGAACAATATGTATTTCATTAGTGGTAATTGAAGTCATATACTGACTGTTGGATTCATTCCATTTTTAATCAAGAACAACCCTTTTCTCTGAGCTGGATGATCAGTGGCAGCAATAACATTTGATATAATTCAGCACTCAGTTTTTAAAAAGCTGTGGAAATGTCTCTAAAGAACAATAATAGCATTCTAGTTGAATAAAGGGGACACTTATTGAGAGAGAGTGTGACAAGTAGAACCTCACTGTCAATAGGCTAAGAATTCCAGGTTAAATAAATGGATCATAATTCAATTTCCAGAGTCACAAAACTATATGGCCAGATTTTCTTCTTTCCTAAACACACTCTATGAGCCATCATGTAATGGTAACTATACACGTGTTTTTACACAATACCCATTCCTTGCAGTTTGATAAGAGTTTTGTTGTTGTTGTTGCTTATTTATTTGATTGTTTGTTTTGGTTTTTCAAGACAGGGTTTCTCTGTATTGCTTTGGAGTCCAACCTAGAACTAGTTCTGTAGACCAGGCTGGCCTAGAACTCACAGAGATCTGCTTGCCTCTGTCTCCCGAGTGCTGGAATTAAAGGGCATGCACCAACATTGTCCAGCTAAATAAGAGTTAATATTCTTATTACATATCTTTTTCTCCTTCAAAAATGTTCCATAAGTGACTAGACTAGTATGATAAATACTGATCATTAGGAACAGGAATCTATCCATAGTATATTAAAGTTGGACCATCAAACTTAAATTCTAGTAAAAGTAAATAATATTAACATCAATCTTTAAAATAAATTTATGGGTGATTGTGTAATACGTCAAATACTTTTCCAACTTTAATAATTGTGGAGTGGAATAATTGACTTGAAGACATAGGACCATTTACCTATATCTAAATAACTTGCTGTGCATGGTCAAAACCAGTGCTAAACTTACTAGGTAACTGTGCACATGTCCAGTTTAAGATAATGAAATTGTTTGGGAAAATACATTTTTGGCTACTATGTATCATCAGTTTTGTCACATGAGTCAAAATATAATATTAAAGTATTCTGTTCCTGCAGGTATCATCATGTCAGGAGAATAAACATGTGCAGACACCAACTAGTCAATTACTTCAAAGCATATTTGGCAGACACATCATGGATCAAACACTTCAATTTAATATTAAATCTATCTTGAGGATTGCAAAATCACAAATTCATACTGTATAATTCAGTGTAATATGCCATACAATCATATTCACAAACATAGGAAAATAATAGCATAAAATCATTACAGATCTAGCTGTGAATTTTATAGCAATATTTGATATGTGATGACAATCATACCTATGGCCCTTTTCAATACATATGTGTTTTATCTATTTACCCAATAGTTCCTAATAAGTGCTGATTGCCTATATATGTACTTTCTTGTTAATGTAAGTGAAACAAAACTGCTGAACACTCTTTTTGGATCGCATGGAATCCACAACAGGGTCTTATGACCAGTGTTCCCAACTGGCAAGCTGCCTTTCTGCTATTTTGGATCTTAGTTCCTTTACCATCACTTCACAAAGAAACACATCTCTTCTCAAAATGTTTTCTCAGAAGCATTTTGTGATCTTTCTTTGAAAGCAAAACAAAAATCTACATGTATAATGGAATACATGTGGCACACACATTTAATCCCTACATTTGAGAGGTAGAGATAGGCAGATCTTTGTTAGTTCCATGCCAACCTGGTCTAAAAAGTGAGTATTAGGACAGACAGGGCTGTTATAGAGAGAAACCCTGTCTTAAACTAAAACTAAAAACCAAACAAACAAACAACATACAAGACGTAAACAGAACAAAACAAAAACTAGTATTATCAGAATATCTATTAATTTCTGAAAAAACAAGAAAGCATGGAAGAAGTGAATGTCGATACTCTTTGTGCTTTATGTTTCAGAAATCACCTCTTTCACATGAAAAGTAACACTTTTATGCCTAAACAATTTACATCCTCTATAGGTGGTGTTCAATATAGAGAAAACTTTTATTGTGATTCTTGCATAGATGTTGTATTTCCTAATATGATCCAAATGTTTACTGACCAACATTTTCTAAAATGCTTAAGCATCCCAGATCTTTATAATATTCACGAATAGGAGTCTTTACAACTCAATTGTCAGCTAACCACATATTTAATGTATATTCTACCTGTCTACTTTTTATCACTCTCTTTACATGCTTCCTCTTCATACCACTACATTTTTCCAGATATGACCTTAATATTATTCTAATATAATTTGTTCAGTCTTGACCACACATTGAACTCACAATTTTTTATGGAAAATGATAAAATTGGCATACATATTTTTTATAGAAAGTTCTAAAATAAAATGAGTAGTCATAGTATAGGACTATTTCTGTCTGTATCAAAGCAGGCTCATCACTGTCTCCCACTTAAAGACAGTGTCACTATTAAATGAGAATCCAGTGCTATGGTGCTTTATTCCCTTTCTCCTCATGTCTTATTATCAGAGCCTCTGGAATTCTGCCACCAGCTTTATTTTCTACTGGTGCCATCTCTTGTTAAGAGTAGCAGTTTTTGGGTGGTGGTAGCACATACCTTTAATCCCAGCACTAAGGAAGCAGAGGCAGGCGGATCTCTATGATTTCCGGGCCAGCCTGGTCTACAGAGCAAGTTCCAGGACCTCCTCCAAAGCTACACAGAGAATCCCAGTCTCAAAAAACAAAAAACAAAACAAACAAACAAAAGAAAAACAATAGAAAAGCAAACAAATAAATCAACCAACCAATAAAAGAGTAGCATTTTTATTGTTTCAATTTATTAGTTTCCTTTGAACTTCCTACTCTTCAATTTGTAGAATTTGTCTTTGAATCTTTAATCAGTGTCCTCTGTGATCTGCCTCCTGTTTACCTCTGACCTCATTTCACCTCTTTCCTACATATGTATTGCTTTCCAGAATTTTCATAGTCTCTCCTGATATTGTCCTCTATGTCTATATGATTTAGCTTTACTAAATATGACTTGAATCTCACTTTACTCATCATATAGCATAAATACCTTATCTTATGTTGGGTAGCACATAGAATCAGTAAGCAACTGAATTCTTATGTATGTACCTGATAGTTTTGTCTATTGAATATAGATTTCACGTGTGAGTTTAATAAATGTTACTTATTCTATTCTTCTTATTCTTCCTTTCTTTTTCAAGGCATGGTTTCTCTGTGTATCCCTGGCTGTCCTGGAGCTTACTCTGTTGACCAGGCTGACCTCAAACTCAAGAGAACTGCCTGCCTCTGGCTCCCTAATGCAGGGATTAAAGACAGGCACCACTGCCATCTGGCTTTTAAAAAGTGTTTTATTCATTTAAGCATATGGGTATTTTGCATGAACATATATATGTGCACCACATTCTGTCATTCAGAGTCAGATGATGTTATCAGATATCCTTGGACTGGAGTTACAAACAGTTTGACCCACAGTGAAGATGCTAGAAAATGGACCTGGGTTCTGGGAAGACAACCAGTGCCTCTGACCACTGAGCTGTCTCTCCAGCCCCTCATTTAAAATTCTCTAAATTTTATTTTTTAAGTGGTTAAGTGGTTATTTTTAAGTGGTTAAGTGATCTGTCTAGATATATGTCAATGCACCACTTGGACACTTGAAACACACAGAGGTAGCAGATCTCCTGGAGCTGGAGTTGCAGATGGTTGAGAGTAGCCCTGTGGGTGCTGGTAATTAACCTGAGTTCTCTGGAAGAAAAACAGTCAGTGCTCTGAATAATTGAGTCATCTTTCCAGTCCCTTTAATTATTTTATTCTTGGCATATACAAGTCACAGAAAAATCAAATAATAATCTGGATTATTATCAGATAATATATATTAATTAGATGACATTTAAACTTTGAATTAATTAGCAAAGTTGCTTCAGTATTAAGATTAAAATGCAAACAAAATAATTTTAACACTGTTATTCTAGGTAAAGTATGGAGATTACTGTTACATTATCATTATTTCTTTTGATACTAATTTTAGTCTTAGGCTTACTTTAAAATAATCACAAGGTTAATGGAAGAGAAAAAAACCTCATGATGTTAGTATGAGTGTATGACATTAAGAATTTGGTTAAGTTTGCCGGCAATTTATTATCATTGAGTTGTCTGGAAGAAATTTCAGTTGCATCAATTTTTTCTTCTTATTTTTCTTTATAATATTTGTTTCTGTTGTCTCTCTCTCTCTCTCTGGGTGAGAATCTCATAGTAAAAGCAATATACTGACATAACTCTTAAATTAACACTGCCTTTTTAGTAAGTAGGCAGGAATGGAACTAGGAAGGTTTTTCCCTGGGTACTGTCACATACAGCTATGCACATGCAATGATGACTGCCTTTGTAAAATGTGAAAACTGGGCAGATGCAGATGATTAGCAACAAAAGAAACATGGATTTCAATTATAATATTCATTGTGTGGGGTCTTGTGCTTCTGATTTAGTCTCCAATTAAGAAATATTATTGTTTTACTAAAGTCAATGAAAAAAAAAAAGCAAAGAAAAGAAAAATGAATAGAAAACAAATCCAGCCACCAAAGAAGTTTAGGAAAATCTTGACTTTCAAGAACACATTGGACAATCAAAGTCCTAGGGGAGGTTATTGAAGCAAGAAAGAAAGGTGGGAAACTAAGAACAGCTAAAAAGAAAAGATCGCCCTCATTACAGAGCCAGCTTGAAGCTTCCTGACCTATGAGAATAGAGAATTCCAATACAGTATTTACTGAAGGTCTTTCTTGACCTCCAAGAAGGAAGAAGATATTTCTTCTTTCCAAAGTATAAGACTTTTTTTCTTAGAATTCTCACTATAAACCCCATTGAACATTGAAGATGTTCCTAAAACCCTGTGCAACTCTAGGGGTTCCTGGCTTTACCTTCTAAAATTATAATCCCATGTATGGCATTTTAGAACTATCATACAATTTGCAAAAAAAGATAAGAAAAATATCATTAGTAATCTTTCAGGATAAAACTTGAGAACTATCAAAATTGTGTACTTGACTAACTTTAAGACATCCCATTATCAGCAATCTCTTGAGAAGTGTATACCTACATTTAGCTAACTATTATTCATTTCCAAAGTTGGTACATACTCACATTATTCTTTGTGTCAAATAGTGAAATTATTCTTTGTGTCAAATCCTTATTTCCCTGAATACAGTCCCTAAATACATCAATGAACCTCTCAGGATTTTGTGAGAGGTTATGTAGAGCTATCTCCACCCCTAATACTGCTAATATAATGAAGCATTTATAAAAGAATAAAGTTTATTTCTTTTAAATTCCTTTTCCTGTTTTTAATTTTAAAATTAAATCCCTGTTCCCTCACCCTCACATCCTCCTCTATCAGCTCCACCAAACCCCAGCTCACTCCCTTTCTGCTCCCAATGGCAATTTTCCCACTTTTGTCACTTAGTCTTTTGCCTTTTGATATATAATGGTGCTACCTGTGGCCCAAGCCATAATGTTTGCTCACTGCTAGAGTCATAGTGCTTGATTGGATTAATAAAAACATACATGTTTTACTATAGCAACATTATTATTTAAATAAAAGAAATATAAAAACAAAAAACATCTGAATGTAGAGAGCAGTCTTTCTCTTAGATTATTAACCCCAAGGCTCCCATTGCTGCTCATCAGAAATTAATTAGTGAAAAATTCAAATCAAACAAGAAAGAGCTACATGTTCTTTAAACACTGCATACTTGATTCATTTGGCCAAAATTATTAAAGGAGCAGAGTTCTATTAAATTAGTTGTTTTGGCTGGAATTTGTAAATAGAGAGGACAAAAGCTGTAAAATAATATTTAGGTCCAGGAGTGTGTAGTCAGAAGGACAGAGGTCTTCTCAATCCTCATTAGGCAGACTTGTGGAATATTTGGCATTCAAGTTAAAGCCACAGGAAATAAGTGCATTGCAAGTAATGCCTACAGTATAGATGCAGTTCTCTTCACCTTGGACTCTCTACTGAAGCTGATCATCATAAGAAGCACTGGAGCAGTAATTTGTCCATAGCATCAGGGTTCACATAGCTCTTTGAAGAAAGGAATGGGTTATTGACAATTACTCAGGAGATGTGGACCTTAAAAATATGTGCTATCGTCCAGAGTTCCATTGCTCCATGATGCTTAGGGTAAAACTCTTTACTGTCTCTTATTCTCACCATGCAAATAATAACTCAGCCTAGAAAAGGCAATGGAAGATTACAGAAAAAGTTTATGCTTGTCCATGAGAGCCAGTTGTGTATTTCATTATAAAGTGATGGTCTGAATACAAATCATTGAAGCTATTTCTTTTATTTTTTAAATAATCTTTTATATTTAAATTTGAAACAAGCTTGTTTTACATGTTTCTGCACCCTTGCATTCTCCCCTACTCACTTCCCCCACCAACCCTTGTACCATACCCATTCTGTTCCCCAGGGAAGGTGAGGCCTTCCATGTGGAGTATTTAATGTATGTCATATCATTTGGAGCAGGGTCTAGGCCCTCCCCAAAGTGTCTAAGCTGAGAAAGTATCCCTCTATGTGGAATGGACTCCCAAAGTACATTCATATACTGGGGATGAATACTGAATCATTAACAGAGACCCTATAGGCTGCCTAGTCCTCCTAACTAACACCCATATTCAGGGATCTTGGTCCATCCTATACTGGTTTCCCAGCTGTCAGACTATAGTCCATGAGCTCCACCTTGTTCAGGTCATCTGTTTCTGTGGATTTCTCCAGCATGTTCTTGACCCCTTTGCTCATCACTCCTCCATCTCTGCAATAAAATTCCAGGAGTTTGGCTCATTGTTTAGCTGTGGGTGTCTCCTTCTGTTTCTATCAACTTCTGGTTGAATGATCTAGAATGGCGTATCATCAATCTCATTATTGGGAAAGGGCATTTAAGGGAGCCTTTCCACTACTGCTTAGATTATTAGTTGGAGTCATCCTTGTAGATCTCTGGACATTACCTTCTGCCAGATTTCTCTTCAAATCTATTATGGCTCCCTCTATTATGATATCTCTTTACTTGCTCTCTTCTATTCTTTCCCTTACTTAATCTTTCTGCTTTGTCATGCCCACTTCTCCCCTCCTCCCCTTCCTAAATTCCTCTCCTCTGCCCCCATGCTCCCAATTTTCTTGGGAGATCTTGTCCCATTCTTCTTCTTCAGGGGACCATGTATGTCTCTCTTAGGATTGTTCTTTTTTCCTAGCTTTTCTGGATGTATGGATTGTAGGCTGGAAATCCTTTGACTATGTCTAAAAACCATATATTAGTACACACTGTGATTGTTTTTATGGCAGGGTAACCTCACTCAGGATGAATTCTTCAGGTTCCATCCATTAGCCTGTGAGTTTCAAGATTAGATTGTTTTATTTCCCACTGAATAGTACTCCATTGTGTAAATGTACCACATTTTCTCCATCCATTCTTCAGTTGAGAGGCATCTATATTGCTTCCTGGTTCTAGCTATTACAAATAATACTGCTATGAACATAGTTGAACAGATGTCCTTGTATGGATATGCATCTTTTGGGTATATGCCTAAGAGCTGAATTACTGCTTTTTGAGGTAGAACGTTTCCAATTTTCCTGAGGAACCACCATACTGATTTCTAAAGTGGCTGTAGGAGGTTACACTTTCATTAGCAGAGCACCAGTATGCCCCTTTCCCCACATCCTCTCCAGCACAAACTGTCTTTGGTATTTTTGATTTTAGCCATTCTGACAGGAGCCCATAGTATATAGAAGGATATTTTCTCAGCCTAGACACATGGCAGAGGGCCTAGGCTCTGCCCCAAATAATATAATATATATTGAAGACTTCACATGAAAGGCCTTACCTTCCTTTGGGAACAAAATTGGTATGGGTCCAGGTTTGGTGGTGGGGGGAAACAGGAGGGTGTGGGAACATGTAAAACAAGCACTGCCTTTTCCTTAGTTTGGTAACTAGCTTCTTGAGTTATTTGTACATTTTAGTAAAGAGTCCTCTGTCAGATGTGGACTTAGTGAAGATCTTTTCCCATTCTGTGGTTTTCTGTTTTGTCTTGTTGACTGTGTCCTTTGCTTTAGAGTAGGTTTTCAATTTCAGGAGTCCCATTAATAAATTGTTGATCTCGGTGACTATGCTACTAGTGTTATGTTCAGGAAGAGGTTTCCTGTAATAATTCATTCTAGAGTACCTCACACTTTATCTTCTAAAAGGTTCAGTGTGGGTAGATTTATACTGAGGTCTTTGATCCATTTGGAGTTACGTTTTATTCAGGGATACAGTTATGGCTCTATCTACAAGTCAGCATCCAGTTGTACCAGCACCATTTGTTGAAGGTGTTTTCTTTTTCCATTGTATTGTTTTAGCATCTTTGTCAAAAATCAGGTAGATGTGTGGGTTAATATCAGGGTTTTCAATTATATTCTATTGGCCTTCCTGTCCAGTTTTGCACCAACACCAATCTGTTTTCAGGGCTATAGCTATATAATAATGCTTGAAATCACAGATGGCGATGCCTCTGAAAGTTCTTTTATGTTCATGGTTGTTTTTTGGCTATCCCAGGTCATTTGATTTTTCATATAAAGTTGAGTATTGTTCTTTCAAGGTCTGTGATGAATTGTACTGAGATTTTGATGGGGATTGCATTAAATCTGTTAGATTGCTTTTGGCAAGATTGCCAATTTTACTATGTTGATCCTACCTCTCAAAGAGCATGGGAGATCTTTCCATTTTCTGGTATCTTCTTTAATTTCTTTCTTTTGAGACTCTTATATAGGTCTTTCACTTTTTTGGTAAGCATTACCCCAAGATATTTTATGTTGTTTGTGGCTATTGTAAAAGGTAGTATTTCTCTGATTTCTTTCTCTGCCTCTTTATCTTCTGTACATAGTAGGACTACTGACTTTTTTTTGAGTTAATCTTGTATCCTGCACTTTGCTGAAGGTATTTATCAGCTGTAGGAGTTCCCTGGTAGAAGTTTTCCAGTCACTTATATAAACTATCATATCATCTGCAAATAGTGAAAGTTTGACTACTTCCTTTCCAATTAGTATCCCCTTAATCTCTTTTCATTGTCTTACTGCTCTAGCTAGAACTTCAAGTACAACATTAAAGAGGTATAGAGAGAGTTGACAGCTTTGTCTTGTTCCTGATTTTCGAGGAATCACATTGAGTTCCTCTCCATTTAGTTGGATATTGGCTGTTTGCTATATATTGCTTTTATTATGTTTAGGTATGTTTCTGTTATTGCTTAGCTCTCCAATACCTTTTTCATGAGGGGATTTTGGATTTCGTTACAGGCTTTTTCAGCATCTAGTGAAATAACCATATGTTTTTTTTTTTCTTTTTCAGTTTACATTGTTGTATTTTCATACACTGAGACTTTCCTGCGTCCCTGGGATAAAGCCTTCTTGGACATGGTGAAAGATTTCTCTGTTATGTTCTTGGATTTAATTTGCTAGTATTATACTGAGTAATTTTGCATCAATGGTCATGAGTGATATTGGTCTGTAGTTCTCTTTCTTTGTTGTATCTTAGTATGGTTTGGGTATTAAGGTAATTGTAGCCTTACAAAAAGAGTTTGACAATGATCCTCTCCTATTGTGTGGAATAGTATGAAGAGTATTGGTATAAGTTGTTCTTTGAATTTCTCATAGAATTCTGCACTGTAACAATCTGCCCTGGCCTTTTTTGGGGGGGGGTAAGAATTTGATGACAGTTTCAATTTCATTAGGGGTTATAGACCTACTTAAATTGCTTATTTGTTCTTGATTTAATTTTGGTATGTGATATCTATCCTGAAAATTGTCCATTTCCATTGAATTATCAAATTTTGTGGAGTACAGGTTTTCTAAATATGACCTGCAATTCTCTATATTTTCTCTGTGTCCATTGTTATGTCTCCCTTTTCATTTCTGATTTTGTTAATTTGCATGTTCTTTCTCTGCCTTTTCATTAGTTTGGATGCAGGTTTGCCTACATTGTTGATTTTATTGATCAACAGTGATTCTTTGTATTGTTTTTCTAGTTTATGCCTATTGTTTTCAGCCCTCAATTTGATTATTTCCTGGCATCTACTCCTTTCACATGAGTTTGCTTCTTTTTGTTCTAGAGAATCCAGTTGTACTGTTAATTCTCTAATGTGAATTTTCTTTTGTTTCTTCATGTGTGTACTTAGTGCTTTGAACTTTCCTCTTAGTACTGCTTTCAATGTTTCCCATAAGTTTGGATATATTGTGTCTTCATTCGCATTGAATTCTAGGAAGTATTTACTTTCTTCCTTGACCCATGAATGGTGCAATTGCACATTGTTCTAGTTTCATGAGTTTGTAGCTTTTCTGCATTTTGTTTGTTGTTGAATTCCAACTTAGAGCTTGGTTATCTGATAAGATACAAGGGTATTTCTTTTTTTTTTTTTTTTTTTTTTTTACCCATTGAGGTTTGCTATATTGCTGAGTATGTATTCAAGTTTAGAGAAGGATCTATGTGGCTCCAAGAAGAAAGTATATTTTGTTTGTTTGGATGGATGGAATGTTCTATACATGTTTGTTAAACCCAGTTGTGTCTTAATTTCTATTAGTTCCTTGGTTTATTTGTTAAGTTTCTGTTGGTGAGCCTATCTAATGTTGGAAGTACGGTGTTGAAATCTCCCACTATTAAGTATGTGAGGTTTTATCTGCGACTTGAGTTATAGCAATGTTTCATTTGCAAATGTGGGTGCCTTTTTATATGGGGCATAGATGTTCAGAATTGAGACTTTGCACTGATGGGGTTTTCCTGTGATGAATATAAAATGACATTCTTCATGTCTTTTGATTGACTTTGGTTTGATGTCTAAATTTTTTAAATATTAAGATTGCTACACATGATTATTTCTTGGGTAAATTTGTTTGATTGAAAAAGCTTTTCCCAATTCTTAACACTGAGGAAACATCTGTCTTTAAAGTTAAGGACTGTTTCTTCTATGCAGAAGAAGGATGGATTCTGTGTTTGTATCCATTCTGTTAGCCTGTGTTGTTTTATAGGCAAGTTAAGACCATTAATATTGAGGGATATTAATGACCATTGATTGTTAATTCTTGTTTGTTTTGAATTTCCCGCCCATTTTTCTTTTGGCTGTTGGTAAAATGGTACTATCTATTGTCTATGTTTTTGTGGGTGTAGTTGACTTCCTTGGGTTGGAGTTTTTCTTCCAAAACTTTCTGTAGGACTGGATTAGTTGGTAAGTATTGTTTAAATCTGGTTTTGTCATGGAATATGTTGGATTGCTATCTATAGTGATTGAAAGTTTTGCTCAGTATAATCATCTAGGCTGGCATCATTCCTCTCTTTCTGTTGATAGACTATCTATCCAGGATCTTCTGGTCTTCAGAGTTTCCATTGAGATATCAGGCACAATTCTGATAGGTTTGCCTTTACATGTTACATGGCCTTTTTTCTTTGCTACTCTTAATATTCTTTTTTTATTCTTTGTGTTTTGATTATTATGTGGTGAGTGGACATTTTTGTGGTCCACTCTATTTGGTGTTCTGTAAGCTTCTTGTACTTTCATTGACATGTCTTTTTTATGTTGAGTAAGTTTTCTTCTTTGATTTTGTTGAATATGTTTTCTGCACCTTTAAGTTAGGTTTCATCATCTTCTTCTATACCCATCATTCTCAGGATTGGCCTTTTTACGGTGTCCCATATTTCCTAGATATTTTGTGTTAGGGATTTGTTGGACTTAAGATTTTCTTTTGTTGATGAATCTATTTCTCCTACTGTATCTTCAACACCTAAGGTTCTGTCTTCTGTCTCTTGTATTCTGTTGGTTATGCTTGCATGTGTAGTGCCTGATCATTTTCCCAGCTTTTCTGTTTCCCACATTCTCCCAGACTGTTTTTTTTTTTTTTAATTGTCCTTATTTCACCTTTCAAACCTTGCACTGTTTTAATTGTTGCTTGCAATTTTTGCATTGCCTTTTCTTCCATTTCTTTAAAGGATTTTCTCAATTTCTCTTATAGGGTCTCTATCATCTCCATGAATTTGTTTTTAGGGTTGTTATCTTTTGCTTCATCTGTGTTGGGATGTTCAGGTTTTACTGGTATGGAGTCCATAGACTCTGAGTGTGTCATATTGATCTTTCTGTTGTTGACTGTTTTCTTATTGTGTCCTCTACCCATCCCTTTTTCCAGTGCATATGGTTGTGATTTCTCCTTCTCCTGGAGGTTACAGAACCAAGGTTCTCTTCTGGTGGGTGCAATCAGGCTCTCCTCTTCCAGTAAGTGGAGGTGGGTGAATCTATGATTCTGGCAGACTCTGATCAGGGTGAATACTCTGGGTGGGCTTTCCCATGGGTACATAGGCCCCATGCCTCTGGAGGCTCTTAGCAGGGCTCTGAAAGGCAAACCAGAATCAGGACCACTCTTAATCCTTTTGTGAGTGGATGTGGGACTAGGATAGAGGCAGACTCTAGATAGGCCAATCTGCAGGCCCTCCCACCCAGGAATGTAGTCTTCAGTCCTCAGGAAGCTCCAAGAAGGGCACTGGAAGGCAGGTTCCTCCCATGGGTCAAGGTAGGACCAGGACACTGGCAAACTCTGGATAGGCCAGTCAACCTATATGAGCTCCCCAGTGTGTGTGTTTATGTCCCAGGCCTTAGGAGGCTCTGAGCAGAGCTCTGGAAGGCAGGACAGAAACCAAATCTATTTCTTCCTATATATGTTTGTATATATATGTACATATGTATATACACAAATACATATATAGTTTTGTACATAGTACAAACCTGATACTTTCATTAGAAATCTTACATGGCTGAATGAATGAGATAGCAAAATTGTTACTAGGCACTCTTAACATTTCATGTTCTAACAGTATGGTGGTTATCTATATAAATTTACTTGTATGGATTTATGTTTTATATTTTGTTTCATATTTGGCCTTCCTTATTGAATAAAGTACTAGTAACTTCTGTTTCTTTCTTTTTTTTAAATTTGTGTTCAGATTTATGTTCTGATTAAAGTGTTCAAGAGTTCGCTAAGGTTGACATGAACAGAGGCAGCAAAGAAGGAGAAACTACTGTATTTGATTAGAAAAATACTGGAAAGCTATAGTAATAAAAACAACACCCTGTTGACAATAAAACATACAGAGCTGCAACTGAGATAGAATACAGCTTGATGTATATTTGTATATCAATTTCAAACTGATTTTAATAGATTTAATGTTTCATTTTTTGTGAGTATGCATATTTGTATGTGCTTGTGCATGCTAGTGCTTGCTTCAAGAGCCCAAGAGGTATATAGATCCCCTAGTGTAATTGTGGAAACAAGGGCAGTTGTGAGTTATCTGTGTGGATGATGAAAAACAAACTCTGGTCATATGCAAGAAGAGGAAGAGCTCCTAATCCTAACTTCTATGCCAATTTGCAGCCTCCACAAACTAATTTCTGATAAGTTATCACTAGCACATACTGAAGGGAGTGCATTCTTCTTGTATATTTGGGGGGGTACATTCTTAGCAGTGAATGTTACTGGGAGTATTGTATCTCTGCAAATGAAGTAATTATACTTTCATCTGCTAAATTTTACAAAATATATGTCAAAATAGATTAAATATTTAAATATGAGTTTAGAAGCATGAAATTACTTTAAGAAAACTTTGAGATTTCTTGGATTAGATATCAAGAGCACAGGAATCACAGATACACAAATCAGCATCATACTGAAAGTTTGCTGTTCAGCAAATAACGCATCAACTAGACTGCAGAGACAACCCACAACATAGTTCAACAGGTAATGAGGGGTAAATTTCCAAATTTATTAGGGAGTCTAAAAATCCTCAATACTAACAGCCTAACTCATAAAAGCAAAATCATTAAAAATAGGAAATCATTAAAATATAGGAAAGTATACAATAAATGGTCAGCAAGTGTGAGTAAAAGTGTTTAATATCAAGTCACAGCTGCAGTAAAATTCCTACTAAGTTTGAGTATGAATGTACAAAGTTAGAATGACAACTGTTGGCACTAACTTAGAAAACAGAAAATACTTGCATACTATCTATGAGATATAAATTTGGAAATACATTATGGAAAGCAGTGTGGAGATACTTCAGTATATTTAACTTTAGTAAACTAAATTACTATATGAAGAAACTGTATAAAGCTCTATATATTGGACCATTGTTCATAAGAAGCAAAAATGGTAATGAAGCATGTGTTCATCAGTGATGAATGGATGATGACAAAAGACACACACACACAACACACAAACACAAACACATATCATAGACTACTATTCAGCTATAGAAAAGTAAGATTGACTGTCATGACATGAAATGAATGGAATTATAGAATTTTTTAATATTCTCAGCGCATATGAATGATAAATGGTTCAGAGAGTACGTTCATTTAACCTAATTCAAATATTATGCAATGTGTGCATGCAATGAAATACTACAGGATACCCTTCATCATGTAATTCTTGTTTAATACATCTTAAATTATTTTTAACTGAAGCTTTAAAAAATGAAGCCATATCTAGGATTCACAAACTCTTTATGCATGTAGCCTCCTCCAAAATTCCAAGATACTAAATTTATAATGCTAATTTCTTTTCCCTTTCTTATTGTGTATTCATAAATGTTTATATGTGGATATTCATATCTTTAGATTGACCAATGGATAGATGATATAAAAACATTCAGCTCAATAACTTCCTCTAGAGAAAAAGGACAAAACTTGTGTGAATCATATGTAAATAGAAAAGACCTTGCACCATGGTTTCTTTCCTTAAATTCTTCTTGTGTTTTCCCCACTTTTGTCCCACCCACCCTTGCCTGATCAGGAATCTTGCACTGGATTCCTGCTAACACTTTTCTTAAGGAGTCCCTGTCATCACCAGGAGCCATGAAAGGGTTGCTAATTTATGCTACGCTGATTTACATTCCTACGTTTCATGGACAAAAGTGGCAAGACACATACACACACAAGCACATACACCCAGAGGTGGATGTAAGAACACACATACACACACTTACACTCTCACACACACACACACACACACACACACACACAAACACACACACGCAACATACTATCTATCATCTATCTATATAGTATTATTAGTCACATACATCCTCATAATTTTAAAAGTGAATTCAAAACGTATATCATAGTAGTAGTAATGTTCAATTATATTGTTTAATAATTGAAAGTGTCCTCATGTTTACATTATAACAACTTAATGTCTTCTTTAAAAACATATTACTATATGTACTATTCTTTCAGTGACTCATATGTAGTGAGCTAATGCTTTGCCACAGAACTGCTTCCCTAGTCTGTCTGCTTTCTTCCTCTTTTTTGCTCATATGCACTTCTGATTTGAACACTGTCTACAAGTGATCAGTCATGAATTCATCCTAGAAAGCCTCTATGTAAAGCAGCTCCATTGTTGTCAGCAACTTACCTCTCTGGAAACCCAGAACTCGACTGAAACTCAACCGTGCATATCACAGATGGCAAACACATACTTCTTAAATAAATATTCGATAGTAGTAGCGAAGAATTTCAAAGCACTCAGAAACCTGTGATTATTTTCCCTATCAGTGCTTTTAACAAATCCTTTTGTTATTTATAGCTAGGAATCTGCAGTTTGCGAATTATTTATCACAAACTTTCATATACATACCGCCACCTGCTGGTTTCTCTGCATATCTACTTCAAGTATCCCAACCTAGACTATCAGAATTCAGTGGTCCACCGTTTCACTTTAAATAAGGATTGCAAATAGTTTTTATAGGAATATCCTTGTGTCAATATTTACTGGCTATATAATACTTTTGAATGAAAATGTATATGTTTCATATATGTGTTTGTATTTGATTAGAAATTTTGGAAGCAAGAGTAACATGAGTGAAATATGAGGTCAGTATATTATAAACACACTGTGCAAGGCCAGTAGATTTCCAGAAGCTCTGGTTACTTTAATCATCTTTTGGTGTGCAATTTATGACATGCTGCAATTATAACTGTCCAGTAGCTTTAATAGTTCTTGTAAATACAGTGACGGTAGGAGGCTTTGAGACCCAGCACCTTTCATCCCCACAGCAAACAATGCTAAGTGATATTTCATGGAAGTATCCCCAACTTAAAAATAAATGTAATGGCCCAAATCTGCTTAGTGGAAAGAAATCAAGGCCCACTTTAAAATTAAAGTTGCCAACTATAATGGCTGATCATAAAATTAACATGTCACTATCCTAAAAATGGGAACTACTTAATCCCTTTAATAGTTCATTCAATTATGATGGTGCATTTAATTCTAAAGGGCTTTATGCATAGAAAATACATATAAAATTCATGGTCACTGAAAAACACAAAATGGCCCAGTTAGATTGTATAGTTATATTGTAGTACATATTAGAATACCCCTAAAATGAAAAGCATTCTAGATATTCCAAAGAGCATCATGTATTTTAAAATATGTTCAGAAACTTGAAAATGTATAATGATGATATATCTGCTCTTTCTTAATACAAATATGAAAAGTATTTCCAAACATATTTGAATGACCTCATTATGGATAAAGAAATAGTAATATTCTTTAAAAACACATTTCAATGATTATGTAATTCCTTGGACAGAAAACCTAACTGATGTTTTGGATATGTTGCCATTTAAATACTGCATGCTGTCCCCTACTGTGTATCTACTTACACAGAATTTAGATACTTACAGACTTCAGGGAGGATGGGATAACAGCAATTCCACTATTCTCCCCTGGAAGGCACAACATCTATGGATTCTAATTTATAGCAACCATATGTTCTTTCTTTTCTGAGATGGTTAGGATATCATATTTTATATATATTTTTAATAAAGATGACCAGAACAATTTATAACTGATATGTAATTTTATGCACATATCATTTAAATATATATATATATGTGTGTGTGTGTGTGTGTGTGTGTGTGTGTGTGTGTGTTATAGTATTGGTTTACTCTATATATAATCAATTCATACTTGACCAACAAAATTATTCTCTTTTTAATTAAGTAGTTTGAGAATGAGTGACTTTTTTTAATAACATACGGGAAGTATGACTTTGAATCTTGAATTTTTAAGTGTGTTTCAGAAATCCTCATTTTTTTAATGTATTTTATTTAAATTTGAAACAAGCTTGTTTTACATGTTAACCCAGTTCCCGCACTCTCCTGTTCTCCCCTGTTGTTGTATCAATCCCCATCCATCCCCTTTCTGCTCCCAAGCAGGGTGAGACCTTCCATGGAGAGTCTTCAAAGTCTGTCATTTCATTTGGAGCAGGGCCCAGGCCCTCCTGTGTTTGTTTAGGCTGAGAGAGTATTCCTCTATGTGGAATGGGCTCACAAAGTCCATTCATGTACTAGCAATAAATACTGATCCATTTCCAAAGGCCCCATAAACTGCCCAATCCTCGCTACTAACACCCACATTCAGGAGGTTAGGATGATCCTATGCTGTTTCCTAGCTGTCAGGCTGGAGTGCATGAACTCCCCTTGTTCAGGTCAGCAGTTTCTGTGGGTTTCTCTAGCTTGGTCTTGACCCCTTTGCTCATCACTCCTTCCTGTCTGCAGCTGGATTCCAGGAGTTCTGCTCAGTGTTTACTTGTGGGTATCTGCTTCTGCTTCCATCGGCTACTAGGTGAAGGCTCGGAGTGTTCTGCTCTCTGCATCATCCATGTTGAGTCTCCTCCTCTTTATTCCAGAAACCTCCTTGTCTCCTCGCCCTGCCTATCTTGCTTTCCTATTGGTCAACAGTGCTGATTCATTAACCAATAAGAAAAACATATTTACAGAATGACATCTTTGATCATCTCTTTTCTGTCTAAATAGAAAGAAGGGTTTTAATCTTAACATAGTAAAATATATAACAAAACAGTTATCAAATATGAACCATACTTAACAATATTTAGTCCATTAACATTTAGCAAGATTTAAGAAAAGTATTTTATCATCTATCTTATCTTTGTGAGTCTAAAGTCCTATATGTAACTTATCTTTAATTTTAACTAAGGAAAACTAAACCATAGCTATCTGTCTTCAACTCCTTCAAAGACTACAGAAGGATAATATATAACTCTAGAAATGACAGAGACATCTCATTCTCTGGTCAGTCTCCTGAAGTTCTTCTGTAATGTTCTATCTTCAGCCTATGGGCCATAGTGTGTCTCGCAGACTCCTCAGCAAAGCAGAAAACTTTAAACTGTCCATTGGTATGGACAATGTTTTCAGTTTCATGCAGAATGTCTGGAAGATTTTTCCATGAAGCAGGAACCCTGTAGCAATGTCCATCATGTCAGAAATCCTCAGTCTTACAAAGAGATATTAAAAGTAGTCAGATTAGGATCAAACAAAACATTATACTTTCAATTTCTTTTTCCCAACAATTTGGTATCCAAATATACTGACTACTCATTATTCAAAGTGAGTATCATTTATGTTTCCTCTTAACACTGATTTGCTTTTTGTAATCATTGTTATTAGTTGTAGCAATAAAATACTCATATTATTGAATGTTTATGCTCTAAGGTATAAAAAACATTTTAGAAGACAAGGTGATCTTGAATTGGGAAGCAGAGATTAGCTTTCTCATGATGCTACCATGCTGATCCAATTGACATGATGCCTTTTAAAAAATTAAATGGCTCTCAATCCCTGTGGAGGAGTCCATATTTTATACATTTTAGACTCCAATATTAGAATGTAAAATAGAATTCATGCAAAGACTATCCTTCTCATGAAAATGAATATATAGATTTTTAGAGCTGTGATACTGTTCAAGCTCCATAACTCATTATTTTTTTCTCAAACAATATGGCTTAGCAGTTAAAGGCCTGACTGAGTTGGACCACTGGAACTCGTAGAATGTTGGGAAGAGAAAACAGACTCCATAGAGCTGGCCTTTGACCTCCGCACTTGCTCCACAGCAAGTGTCTGTATTCTTGCACACATATGCACACACACACACACACACACACACACACACACACACACACACTAATAATAGTAATAGCAACACAAAGACATTATCTCAAGCCCTGTATTATTCCTTCCTTTTAGTTCTCTTCCTGTGATGGGAGATGTTATTCTGTAAACATATTTCTCATACTGGTTAATTAATAAAGCCTGTGGCCAACAGGAAAAAAGATAGGTGGGGCTAGGAGACCAGGAGGAGGAAAGAGGAAGTGGGAAGGAGGAGTCAAGATGTAGTTCAGGGAGGAAGGAAGACGCTAGCCGCGGCTCCCTGATAAGATGAGCCACGTGGAAATACTGAGATAAGTAGAAATGGGTTAATAATTAAGACAGAGCTAGCTCATAAACAATAATGGTAACTGGCTAACAGGATTGTATCAAATACAGTCTCTGAGTGTTATTTGGGGTCACGTGGCGGCAGGACCATGGGCGGCAGTACTGGCGGCAGCTGGCAGGAAAATCCCGCAGGTAACAGTCCTGAGCTTTTTCTTTAGGTCAACTGATGGTAATTTATAACTACTTAAAAGACATAAAATCTTAAATTTCTCTTTATTTTTTTATTTAATCATGCTGTCATTAAATTTTGAATTTCCCAATTACTAGTTTCCTGAAGTACTACCATTGAACAAAGCATCCTATCAGTAATGGTAACGTTGAAAACTATAACATATGGCAAAAGTAAGTTAAGTTTTTTTTCTCCTGGCATGTTACTCTCGGAGATGAAGGACAAAACAAAAGTATGACTACGTAGTATCGCTGTTCATAAGATTATGATGTCTTCCAAACACTTTTGGCAATGCTCTATATCTTGAATAGCTAAAGTTCATATTTAAAGGACAAAATATACTAAGTTTAGTAGTCCTTACAGTTAGTTTCATTCTACAGGAATAATCAATGAAAAGTTTAATTTAAAACTCAGATCTCTCTAAGGTAACAGCACCCCCTAGCATTATGCGTAGATACCACTTATTTAAAGACTTGTTGATTGAGAATATGAGATAGCCTGAGAACACAGTTAAGAAACTTACATGAAGAAGCTTACAAACATGAACAATTAGCAAGCATTTTGTCTTTTTATTTTTCAAAATGTTACACTGAACACATCCATACACAGTCTATGTGTAAATTATAGTCTAGTTTCACACAGGGTTCTGAGATTAGGTGACTTCATTTAATATTATACATTTCTAAATCGATCTATTTCATGCAGATTTTTTTAGTTTTACTTTTCCTGGAGCAGTATACAATTTTGTTTTATATATGTACCAGATTCTTACTACCCATTCTTCTGTTGTCGAGCAACTAGGTTGTTTCCACTGGATGTGTGACTAGAGCAGCAATAACCATGGTGTCTAACTTTCTGGTTTTGTGTCAATACTAGGATGTCCTTGTCACTCTGCCTCTATAGCATAATTTGAAGTAGGCTATTGTGCTACCTCTGGCTGAGTTCTTTCTCCTGTAGGGCTGCTTTGGTTATTTCTGCTCTTTTGTGGTTCCATATAATGTCTTACATCATTTTCTATACCAGTGATCTATGAAAGCAGACTTTTTATAGCTATTGCATTAAATATCTGTATAACTTTTAGTAGCATACTCAGTTTCATAATATTAATATAGACAGCCTAGGAGTATGAATACTCTCATCTGGTGGTATATTCTTTAATATCCCTTCCCAGTGTCCTAAGGTTTTCATTGATGATGGCATCCTCTCTTTAACTGGGTATGTCTGTAGTTTCCTGTTATGAATGTCCAATGGAAAATTTACTAATTTATTTATATATGTTACAAGTTTAAATACATCACAGTAGAGGTACAAGAATATGTTTTAAAGAAGGACCATGGGAACTGGAACCAGAAATACTTGCATTGAATCTAGTTACTCTCAGTTCTTTTGATCAAGTCCCTAAGTCCCAAATCATTCATAATCACAGGGACAGTTTTCTCCCTAGGATTTGTGAAGTAACATGAGACCACCAATGACAAGCATTTTCAAGAATAACAAATTTAATCAACATGGCTAATTTCAATTCATATCAGAGATGACATGGATCAGTGTGTTTTATTGTTTCTTTCTGCTCTCTGAATTGGGTGTGTAACATCATATTCATTTCATTGATTCCTGTAAAGTTATTATGCTACATGTGTAGAATTTGCATATGAAGGTGGCATACCTGCAACCAGTAAAGGATGGCCTACCCTACACATCCATGAGATTTCATGATATGTGTGGTTGTACCTCCACTGAAGACACTTTGAGGTTTTCCCTCACACACGAGGTAGTCTGTTCATGTTACCTTTTGATGAGGTGCTGGAAAGATATTGTCTTGTCAAATAAACTGACAGTAGTTACATTAAAACTGTCATTTTGCTCCATCTGAGCCCATGTTAAAATCACACTCATGCATTATCTTCATACTACAGTTTTCAGAATCTGTGCAATGAATGCTTTCATGGGGTCTCTAGACAGACAGAAAAAAATGCATATATGTACTGCCCCAAAGACAGTCATGGTCACAGGGATCACTTTGAGCTAGTGAAGTTTACACAAAATTGCTATGTGCACCATTCAAGAACTCTTTTATTTTTGTGTAAATAAGCTTTATTTTTGGTTCAATATCCCGGGAACAAATAAGTTTTCAATGTACTTTTGTCTTTGTAAAGTCCAGAGTCATTGTAAATGTTAGCTAATGGAAGTTTAGTTGCATCTGTCTAAAGTCTCCTCTAAAGTAAGATTACAGAAATTTTTTTTTATGATATGGGATACCAGACCCCACCTTGTTCCTCCATGGTGTGCAGAATTTGCTCAGCTCTGCATTTTTTCTCTAAGACTCTTTGGCAGATATATGACACTAATATATTTTTCTTTCTCTTCACAGTATGATTAAATAAGCAAGACTAGATTAAAGAACCACTTAAATACGGAGTTTTGTTTTATGTCAGCAAAAGCAACTCTTACTGGCCACCATTTCCTGTGTCTTTATTAAATACCATTTTAAAAACATTCATAAAATTATGAGAACTCTTATGCTCAAGAATTACAGTAATTTTACATACCTTGCCTACACCCTGTTTTGAATTAGATGCTTAATTGGCTTATCAATGGAGAGAATTACCACTCGAAGTCTTTTTCTGAACAGTGGAAAATTCCCTCATATTTCTTTCATTGAACTGCAAATTATCTCATTATGTTCCTGAGCAATGAAGAATAGCAAAATGTCACAGGTTCTTCAAGAGTAACAGAAATAACATTCAAAGGTCAGATGAGTATCTAGAGTTAATCTCAACCATATCCATAAGAATATAGGGAAGGAGGAAGTGATATTAGCTTTTGTCTTCTCTGAAAATTTAACTATCTGCCAGAATGGGATAATCTTGCACTTCAGTTTAAGGATTATCTGAACTAAAATGACCTCTGCCTCATGGCTGCAGACTCTGGGAAAGCTACTGCTTGTGGTAAATTATCTTGATTATATTACCCATTGTAGGAAAACCTATCTAGATTGTGGGTAGGTCTGTTCCCTCAGGCATCTGGGGAGCTTGGCCTGATGGAGTGGGCAATGGGAGTTGTACAGCAGCATATATGCATCCTCTGTCTTACTTGACAGCCAATGTGTTCTGTCTATAGCACTTCAACCTCCTATTGCCATGACTTCTCAATCGTGTGATATCTTAAAGAAATCTGGGACAAATATCACTCATTACCTGTGGTTCCTCCAAGCACTTTTCACCCCCCGCCCAACCTTCACCTCTTCTTCAGTTAGGCAGGACTTCCACTTGCCTTTCCAGCCTGATCCCTATGTAGTTTAGCCAGTATAGTTACTCCAGTATCTTGGCCCTAGGGACCCATGTCTTGTTCTTCTGCTCCTCTCTTGATCTCTTTCCCCATTTCTCCTCTTATGGTCCAGTATAGTCATGAGCCATTGTAGATTGAGTTCTCCCCTCTGCCTGCTTCCCTCATATCTACAGTAAATGTCTCCATATTTTAAGATTGGTCATGTGCTCCTTTTATTTTATTTTTTTTTCATTCACCATGATGATCTACACTTTGAGCTATGAGCTAAAGTTTTGTCTTCAATTGCTTTTCTCAAAATATTTTATCACAGCATCAGTAAAGTAAATTAAGAGCATTGCTTCTCTCCTTTATTTTTTCTATCTTTGTGGAATGGAACTCTTTATATATTTCTAGTCTGCAACTCTTTTCCTGACCATGCATTTCTGTGCTTCTTATACATAGGATGTGGTATGCAGAATTCTAAGATGGTTCCAGAAAAATTAATTCCTGATATGCATGCCCTAAATACCTCTTCCTGGATATAAGCAGCATGTATGAAAATGATGGTGAGCATATGGCTGGATTGAGGATGTGGAAGGTATTTTTGAGGTTGCTCTTCCACAAATATCTCTTCCAAAATTATCTCATAATACAAGTCAAAAAGTGATTTTGAAGGTTTAAAATCTCTAGTTACATGTTATGCTCATATGGAAATATTAAAATTGAAACATCATGGTTTGTATAGTTAACATATGTTAATTAAAATAAGAAAAAATACCTTTAATCAGTAAACTTTTAAGTGAGATTATCTTGTATCTTGGGATGGGCGATTTTCCAATCATTTTAGCTCTTAAAATTGAGAACAGATTAATCATCTGGTAGCTTTGAAAAATAGCAATATTATATTATTTCAAGTGTCCTGACATAGGAAGTAAAAGGCATTCTGTAGAGTCTGAGGACAATAGTCCTAAAATGTCACTCAGCTGTTATTGGTTAATAACTTAAAGTCCTTGGCCTTCAGCTTTGAGTGGGATTGCAAACTGGCTGCTGCATTAGGGGAAAGGAAAGGGGTGGTCTCTGTGGTTTTCTCAGCAGAAAATATAGCTGCACCAAACCCAGATTTGATCTTCAGAACTGAGAGATAATAAATGAGATTTTCTTCACAGCAAAGGAAGGCAATAATTGGAATGTGTGGTGTCTGTGCTGAGTAGAGTTTGGCATTTGTTCTAAACAATGTGACACTTAAAATAACAGACAGCCTTGTAAGCATGTTTATTCACCTTGATTTTTATAAATTAATAGGATTTGTGCAAAATTATAATACCTCTATAATGATTGTTGTCAACCATGAAAAATGGAAGAATACTTTATCTCTTCCACATGGATTTTGTATTCAGCTATTCTTTTTTCATTGAGGCCAGCCTCCGTGTCACACTAACCCAATTATTTCCTTACCCTCTAATTTTGTGATTTCTTTTGTTTTGTAATACCATCAATAAGAATTCTTGTCAATTTGGCAAAATAACTGAGGAATGGCAACTAACCTATTGCTAACTTGATTAAAATATTTTTAAAAAGTTAATACAGATGCCAATCTTTGTAAATTGTCATCAGTCCCGTGTCTAATAAGATGTTCCTGAGGGTGGAAATATGGTTATGGATAATTTTAGTTCCCTCATAGGATAGCTGAATTTTCCACCTTCACTTTGTGATGATTTGAAATCCTGTTTAACTTTCACTGATTCTTGTCCTCCTAATTAAACAGGTATTTCTTCCTTTGGTTTCGCTCTGTTAGTGGTTAAGTATTGCCTGTCAAAATGCTGGCTACTTTTAAATGTACTTACATGTGTCCTTTCCTTGTCCTTTGTAAAGAATGCCTGGCTTTTGACTTTCTTTAAATTCATCTGTCTTGCACACCTCTGTATATCATGTCAGTAGTGGAAAGTTCATCCCAAGAACAAAGATGATGAGCAGGACACCACAGAAGGAAATTTAAATAAAAAGAAAAAAAATTTATTGGCATGCCTTTAAGAGAGAAAAAGATGTATACAATGCAGACAGATTTCTGCCAACTCCTCTTTTAACTCCCAGCAGTCCTCAGCAGTTGAAACAGACAGAATGCTTCCCCATTTGAAGTAAATTCCTTTGTATGAGTAGCATCTGCAGTGGACACCAGGGAAGCGATAGGCTTGATTTCAAGAATCCACTGAGGTTAGCAAGAAATCAGAAGACAAATGGCTGCCAAGGAGGAGAATGACTCGGCATCTCAGAAATGGAACAAATCCAGAATAAAGAAGGACACTTTAAAAGCCAGATCAGTCAAGCCTCTGATAAATTGGATTTAAATTAAAACTACATGTTTTGTTTTTCTGCTTTAAAATATGGACCTTGCTTTTCAAGAGACACTGAACAGCAGAGTATAGACCTGGCCATTTGACTGTGGAGCTTGAGTCTGACCCTTCCAAGTAGTGTGTAGCGGTGAGCTACCATCAAATGGCCACCATCAAACCCAGTAGACTACAGACATTTGTGTGACTGAAATATTATAACTGTCTCATACTGAAATTGAGGAACCCTTTTTATTAACTTCTATAATAAAATATTTCTCTAAGACATTAACACGAAAGTTGCCCCAATATAGCAGGCATCATTATGGGTTTTCTTTCAATAGATTGATTGCAGAAATGCAAATTGTTTCATAGTCTTCAATAGGATGTGTACAGTAATACTCAAAACTGATAATTATAAATTTGTCTTAATTTTGATAAGTATCCCAAGCTTAATGTTTAATACATCTTGCAAATATGGCACAGACAAGGTGAAGAAAATCCCACACATTATCATACTATGTGCCATAGACAGGAACTGCCGTTGAGATAATGGGAAGACATTATCTCAAATATTTGAGGTTAAAACCACCCTAAATAAAAATGAAAAATTCATATGTCTATGTGGCTTAGTGCTTTATATCTGTAGTAGAAAAATTAGTTGGGTACCCCATATTGAAGTGTTTTTTTAATGATTAAAAAATTCTCTAAAATAGTCTCACTTAAAAATTTTTTGCAACTTATATTCAACAATTGCTTTAGACAATACATTGCATATTATTATTAACTCTGTGGTATTCTCTGTTTCCAGGTCAGCAGCATTGGCTAATTTTGTGCAAAGACATCTTTAACTATTGTAGAACTCACACATCATCCTGTATTTATAATCTCTATGGTTTCTAAATTCTCAAAGAGGAATATAAATGACAAATCAAAAGAAAATTTTGCAAATATAAATGATTTTGTAGATACAAAATATTTAGTGAAGACAAAAGAAAGTATGAAAGACAATAGTAAAACAAGGAGTAGAAACCTTAAGAAAATAATAATCAATCCACATGTATCTATTTTTCAAACAATATCAAGAGAAAATATTTCCTTTGGGGGATTTGTTCTATCATTTGTTTTGGCTGTATGTAGAAACTGATTTTCAGAGGGGTTGAGATTCTCTTGAAGATGAGTTGTGGCTTCTCTAGTGTAAGAGCTAGAATTAATGATGTGGTGGGCAGTGTGAAGACAGTCTGCCTAGGAACTAGACTTCAGTGGGTGACTAGTAACCTAAGACTAACAACAGTAAAGTTGGTAAAGATAGTATTTGGAAGACCATGTATTTTTAGAACTCAAGCTAGTCACTGAGTGAAAGTCAACTATGAAAAATGGAGGAATTTGATTGTTCAGTCTTTCACATTTTCTGCCTGTTACAGACCTCTGGTGTTGTTTCTACAGGAGTGCTTTCAGCACACTGTAGACTGATGCAAAGACTGATGTAATTTCTTCCATTGTGCTGTTCGTTGCATTTGCTGTCTAGACTCCATTCACTCTTCTTCCGTTGTCATCGCTTTTCTCCTCAGGTTGCACAGCTTATGTGGGTCAAATATCAAACAACTTTCTGTGGAAGCTCACAGTATTCCTAGTACCAAAGATGACATATGACTCAGGTGCTAATGTCACCAGAAAAATGACTGAATTCCATAAATAGAAGTAAACGACTCAGGTCAATAAAAGCCAAAGCCAGTGCATTTGAAGGTATTTATGTACCTTGGGAGAAATTGATGTATTCTTTACAAAAGAACTACTGTGGGACTGCAGATTCATGGTCCTGGTGACATCTTTAAGTAACTATTCCACATTTATCTGCACCTGACTTAATATTATCATTCGTAGTTTTAGCTAAACCAGTGAAGTATGCAGTTATAGGTGCATTAAAACTGCCCAAATTGTTGTCCCTGGAATCAGAATATGTGTTAGCTTTCATGGCAAGAGGAATTTAAGATTGCAAATAACACAGTTAGTTGCCTGCAATTCTTGGCAGTAGCAGTTGGAACAGTGTACCTACAAGCATAGCAGGCTTTAGATGCTGGAGAAGACCTGAGAATAGTTCCCCTAGTGCTTCCAGAAAGAGAATAAACCAATGATATGTTACCTGTATTAAATGGCTAATGTGTTGAACTGTAAGGAAAAGTGTGTCTTTTGCAGTAGCAAAAGTAAACACAATTGCTAATAAAATGGCACTTTTATTTTATATTTTAGATGTTTACTTTGATATATATATATATACATATATATATATATATATTTGTCACATCAATGTGACATAATTGCTTAAGGAGAGAAAACAAACACAAAGCCTTTCATCAGAAAAGATATTCCTATGGTACAATAGTGGTATTTATGTTTCAGGAATAGTCAATGGCAGTCTAATAGGATTTGAGGTCCCTTAAATAGAAGATAATTACCTAGACAATTGCCCATGGCAAGAGAGGGTATAGACTCAACAAGTGAAAGTATACCTTCTGTTTTTCTAAATCAGTGTATAACCTAACTATATTCTAAGTGCACATTGTTATATCTACAGAGAAGAATATATCTACTTCCTCATCAAAGAAGCATCTGTTTATGGAGAATATGAAGATTATTGCAGAGATCGCACTACTGGTCAAAATGTAAAGAATAAACAACTGTGTTATTACTAGCCCCAAATGATTTATCTATAACCCAATCATGACGCCTAAGGCTATGTGGGTAAAACATTTTCAAAATACAGACCAGGATACCAGCTGTGAGATTGTATCTTCTTCAAAGAACTGCAATGCTATTTCCATGAAGTTACAACAATACAGTTGCTTAAACAAAAGCTGCACAATGACAGCACCAGTTGATATGGTGATATGGATGGTGAAAAGTTCACAGGGTCCCTTGTCCAGATAAACAGGTTTTGGAATTCAATGGCTGCTGAGAGAAAAGCAATTTTCTCTGGGGATGAACCATGTCACAAATTGCTAGTCCTCAACACATATGTATACTAATAACATCAAATGGATTCAGTTGATTTAATATTATAATGTATATACAGATAAGTATATCAATAACAATATTATAACTATATCAACAATGATTATAAAGAAATTATATCAATAATAATTATAAAAGAAGAGGCCATGGATTGGAATGGGAGTATGGTGAACATGGGAGGAGTAGAAATGATGTAAATACTCATGTATACATTTCTCTACATAACAAAATTTAGATTAAGAAAGTTTATAAATAATCTAAGTAAACTAATAGCTATATGATATTGTCTTAGAGTGCTATGTATTATCCTTTCATCAACAGATTTATGTCTTTGTAAAATTTAACATCATATTTAATTCTGAGATAGGCTACTTACTGATATATTGAAAATGAAGAAATCTATGAAAATAGGGGAATTCTAAGCTATATTAGGATTTAGTTATTTTTCTATTGATATAGAGACCTATTATTTGTTAAGGTGATATATTTTATGAAAATTACTACTTGAGCTATTGTTACATAAACAAATTAAGTCATAATTTAATACAATAATGATTTTTAACTTAGTATGTGTTCTGTATAGAAGAAAATTTTATACAAGAAAAAATTGTATAAATGTACAGCAAACTATGGGAATTTTGGAATGCATTTTGTGAATTATTTCTATAAAGTATCTGCTGTATTTGTGCCATATAAAATTGTATGGCTTGTGAAATGTGGTTAATTAGCCTCTTATGCCCTAGGAAAAACAAAATGAAATGTTACTTCATGCAGATACAAAGCAGCCGCCCCAATAGAAAATAATAGCCACATGCTTTTTAACTGTTTTCCAACTCCTAATGTGTCTAGAAGTGTTAGCAGATTATGGAATCCTGACATACGTTTTTTATTCAGTTGTGGCTTGGTGCCTTGTAGCAACTCTGCAATTGAATCAAGCAAGATTTTGTCAGAGCATATGGAGCTCTTCCTCTCCCTTTAAAACTGGCCAGTTGTATACGTATAGTGGTATTTGCCAAACAATTTATATAAACTATTAATCTTTATTTTATGCTATATATACATATATATTTAAAATGATTTTATTTAGTGTATCTAGGATAGTAACTGAATACAGAAATAAGTATAGTAGATGAGAAAAACAATTGCAGACAAATAAAGAGGCTTACAACCACATTGGATACAATTAAGAACACTCTGTGGTCTTGGCCCAGAAGCCCACCAAGAATGTTAAGTAATGATCCTTCTTTCTGATAGCTGAGGTGTACAGAAAGCCAGCAAGGAACTAGTTATTCTAGAAGCTCTCCCTAGCTCATACTTGATCTTCCAAAACTTTCTTGGAAACAAAGATGTTCATAAGGTTATGAGCAAATGTGCAGCTTGAGGACCAATGACCAATAGCATTAGTTAATAACATTAGTTAAATCTTTGAAAATTGGTGAGCCACTATTCATGGCAAGGATTAGTGGTGTCAAAATTCTAGAAGCAGAACTTTATTAGGAAGAAAAGTATGGGTTCAGACCTTGAAGCAAATACGTTGTCCTTTAAAGAATAAATACAATTTTATATTCCCCTTTGCTAGGGAAGAATAATCCTCATCTCATGTTACTGAGAAAACAGTGATTTCAATCTTGAAAAGACTGGTACATGTTTCCTATTGGTGAACAAATAGGAAATATTGAAACGCATATTTAAAACATCTACTGAAGTCATGAAATTTATAAATAACAATAAAGTGTAGGGCCTTTTTAACAACTGTCTTCATTTTTTCATGATCCTGTAATTGCTTGCTCCCCAATTTATTTTTGGCAGAAAAATCTTCCAGGAGTTGCCTACACATACATGGGACATTTATATCTGAGATATACATGTTTTCTTTTGGCTATGTGACTAGCAGGAGATGTCAGAGTCATGTGATTGCAAACATTTGTTCTTCCTTGTACTTAAACAGTTTATAAAATGCTGTGATAAAAAGGCTAATTTATTGCCAAGCTAAATTTTAGCACAATGATAAATAAACCGTCATTTTGATAACCAATAGAAGAGCTGCATTGCAAAGGAGATATTGGAATATTCTCTCAATTGCTACTTAATTTTTTTTTCATGAATATTACTACTTCTACTTTCTTTCAGTATAAAGATGAACAAGGCAACTGTTTTATTTATGCTAATTTTTTAAATGTGAGTGTTCCATTATATATGAGAAACACGTGAGTAGATCAAAATCCATAATAATTATGAACAAAATATCCATTCATTCACCTTAACTCACTACACTTTTATAGATGGAGAAAATTGAAGGAAACAATATGTTATGAATGAAAATCATAAACAAACATTTACTAATATATAATTCCTCTACTCACCATTTCCTCTATCCTGCTCTCTTACCCTAGTTGAGATTTATGCATTTTCTTCCTTGAGTGAAGTTCTCCCTCCTCCCTCACAATGAAACTAGACTATTCTAACTGAAACATATATCAAGCCATATAATCCTCCCTCTCAAAAGTCTTTAATGACTCTCTAGTGTGTAAATCCAGTGCTTGACTCTGGCTTACTGAGCTTTCACCTCCAGTGACTCCTGTCTCATGATTTAGTGGTTCAATTGCATCAGTGGAGTTGCACAAGCACTCTCTTTAGTAGTAGGGTTTGTTGCCTGATACTTTCATCTGTTGGGGAGACCACCTGTGTCACTTTTTCTTGGCCTGTTTTGATATATTCTTTATATATCACCTCGCCTAGAACTAAGTTAGGTTTATTGCTCTTCTTAAGTCAATGCTTACTTATTCCCTTCTTTCCAACAACATCTTAGTGTTTATCCTCTTATTTTGGTCTTCTTACATGTTTCGTTTCCATTACATTCAAATTTCCCAAGACCATCTTTATTTTGTTTATGATTAGTAGAATGCCTGATATATAATTAACTAATGGCATCCATTGATTTATCCCAAATCCATGAAAGAAGAGTTTCTATTCGTGTCTTGATATTTTTTTTGTGTGTGTGTGTGTGGTGACCTATTATCTCAATACTCTGGAGGCTTAGCCAGGAGATCTGGAATTCAAGGTCAGGATGCATCATATAATCAGACAACTCTCAAAACCAAGAAATAAAAAGTAAAATTGAAGTCTCTCCATAACAGATTCCTTTTTATTTTTATAATACTCTGCAAATGTTCTCTGATACTGAACACATGTTTTATATTCAAGCCTCTGTGTGGCACTTAGTTTATTTGTATTATTTAAAATGTTAGTTCACATGTTTAAAGATTCACCTTCTTTGCCCTTACTGGTCTAATGAATTCATGCAAACTATTTATTTATTACAAACAATGTTCTAACTTTACATATCTGCATAGACTTTTCATTATTAATAGCATTTTTGTGAATCTATTTTAAAATTAACTGATTAATAATGTATGTGAATAAATGTGTGATGTATGTATCAATGTCTGTACATGTGCCTGTCTGTACATACATGTGTAGATCAGAAATAGGACTTTAGGTCTTGCTCACTCAGTCTCCACATCATTTCTTTCAGACATTGTCTCTCACTGAACAGTCAACAAGCCCCAGTGACATTTTATCAATGTCCCCACTGTGTTTGAGTTACAGATGTACTCAACCATGCTCAAATTTTCATGTCAGGGCTGGGGATCTTAACTCTTTTTCTCATAATTACATAACAAGAACTCCTACCCAATGAGCCAGCTCCCACTCCCTGAAGATAACTTTCGTGAAAGTTCAATAACATTCCTTTTTTAAATTGTATGATTGTAGCGTGTATGTTTCCGCCAGCCCACCAGCCCGCCAGTCTGGGCCCACAGCCGCACCAGCCCCAAATAACACTCAGAGACTCTGTATTTGATACAATCCTGTTGGCCAGTTACCATTATTGTTTATGAGCTAGCTCTGCCTTAATTATTAACCCATTTCTACTTATCTAAGTATTTCCACGTGGTCGTCTTATCGGTGAGCAGCGTGGCAGGCATCCTGCTTCTTCCCAGGGCTACATCTTGACTCCACCTTCCCACTTCCTCTTTCCTCCTTGTCTCCTAGCCCCACCTATCTTGCTATCTCATTGGCCACAGGGCTTTATTAACCAGTATGAGAAACATATATCCAGAATAACATCTCCCATCAGTATGATATCAAAAATGCATGCAATAACTATACCCATACTTCTCTTAGATTTGAAATGAGTGAAACATAAGACAAATATAAGTTGGCAGAAAAAGTGTAACTATGGCAGAAACATTAGGAAATGTATGATGAAGTAATGGTGAAATGAACTTCCTTTACCATTGTTCCAAGAACTAAACATAACCAAAGAGTAAGACTCCCAGAGCTTTGAAAAAAACAGAGCATAAAAAAGAAAGCTGTAACACCAATGCTTCCAAAATAAAATACTGTAATTAAGAAGTTCCTATCAGCCTGTAAGTTGATTAATGACTATTACCACTAGTCTATTTTCTTTTCATAATGCATTCTTGTGATGTTATCTTTCTTGCATGAATAAAGCCTGTTTGTGTGTGGTGAGTGGGGCATCAGAGAATGGAACTTGTCACTAGTTAACCATACAGATCTTTTTGGCTGGTTCTGCGCAGCTACATCACTTTCTATCTTTCTGTACAGACTTCCAGACCTCTATGGTTACCTGGTGGCAGGGTCCATTCTCTGACACCCAGACACGCTTTATTTGTGCAAAAAGGATAACACCACACACCCTTATTGCCATAATATTGCAAGTCACCCCCAGAATCTGATGGCTCAAAACACTAAACATTTATTCACTTTGCTGATTGTTGTGAGATGGGTAGATAGATAAGTGATGATACAAAAATGGATAGATAGGTAGATAGATAAATAGATAGATAGGCAGACAGATAGATGGTGAACAGATGGATGGATATACAGACAGACAGACAGATAAAAAAGGCCTCTTTTGTTCTCAACTGTATTCTTTATATGTTTGTTTGGACCTTCATTGTCTATTGTTGTAAGAAGGATTATCCTATTCAAAATTGCTGGGAAGGCTAGCATGAGTCATGAAATTGTTCCAGAGACCTACATGACTTAAGCAGATTAGTTCCATCACAGGCTTAAGTTGTAATATTAAAATGCAATAATATGCAATACAAATGGTTCAACCAAACCAAGTATAATGTACCTGTGATTTTTGAACTCTTGACTACATTACATTTTCTAAAGTCCTATTGCCTAAGAAAGTCACATGGTTAACTGAACAAGAAGCAGAGGAAGTCATGTCTACTGAAAGGTGAAAACTATTGTGGACAAAGACAAAAATGGCAAAACAAGTCTGACTTACCATTACTATGTGTGGAAATGAAGTGAAAACAGCTGTAGATTAAGCAGCCTCATAATAAACAGCAGTCAGCAGCATAACATGAAGCACAAATGCAGTTATCAGTCTGACAATTTTCTGAATCCTTGTTTTCAAAGAATATGACATGCTTTCACTAATACAGGTAAGTTATTCATGTCAGTTAGAATACCAACGAGACATGTGTAGATTATATATATATTAATTTAAATTTGAAACATATCAATCCATATCAATCCAAGTTCCTGCACCATCCCATCTTCATCTGTTCCCCCCAAACATCTCCATCCCATTCTCTTTCTGCTCCCCATGGAGGGTGAGGCCTTCCATGGAGGAGTCTCAAAGTCTGTCATATCATTTGGAACAGGGCCCAGGTCTTCCCCCATGTGTGAGGCTGAGGGAGTATCACTCTATGTGAAATGGGCTCCCAAAGTCCATTCATATACTAGGGATAAATACTGATCCACTACCAGAGGCCCCATAGACTGCTCAGTCCTCCCAACTAACACCATATTCAAGGAATCTGGGTTAGTCCTATGATGGTTTCTCAACTATCAGTCCAGAAATCCCCCTTATTCAGGTCTGCAGTTTCTATGGGTTTCTCCATCCTGGTCTAGTCCCCTTTGCTCCAACCTCCTCCCTGTCTGCACCCAGATTCCAAGAGTTCAGTTCAGTGCTTAGCTGTGGGTGTCTGAAGAAGTGGCACATTAAAATTCCCCTATCAGAAAACAACAACAACAATAAAAACATAATTACTTTTATATTTTGATTGGAAACACCATTATGTTTAAATAAAGGGCTACTCTGAATTAGATGAAAAGATTTTCCAGCAGTGATGACCTTGGCATAGCTAGCTGCAAATGCAGGAGACATATATTGAGTTTTCAATTGAGTTTTCAATTAATTTAAACATGTTCCTCATTTTAAAGGTCCATATTAGATGACTGTAAATTAGAAAATAAAGCATACAATACATTCTATCTTGGAATATAAGGTGTAATTTGTCCCAAATGATGACAATATTAACTTTAATGATTAAGTTAATGTATACTTCTTGAAGGCCCATGCACCTATCTTGCTATGGAAAGTACAGGTATATATTATCAGTTTGTCTCCCAATTTAGTTTCGTTTCCTACTGAAAATTTACTGTAGCATAATTAAGATTTTATTTAGATTTCATATTAAATGGATATAGTCAACATTAGAAAATAATTAAAACTATTTCAGGATTAATGTATTTAGTTATTTTTAAAGCTCCAATAATATGTAGTAAACATATTGTGCTTATCATTTTAAGAAAAGTAGGCTAGGCTTTCCCATTCATCTTCTTCAAAATTTAAAAGGTATGGGGAATAAGAACTGGAATAGAAAGATGGATCAGTAGTTGAATGTATATGTTGCTCTTTCAAACACTAGTTCATTGTCCTCACTCACAACAGCCGAGAACTCCAGCTCCAGAAGATCTGGAGCTTCCACAAGCATCTGCCTGGTGTGAACTTACCCATATGTAAACACACTAATATTCACATAATTGAAAATAAAATAAATCTGAAGAAATAGTGTGGTGGCTATAAAGAGGATGCTAAGATTAATTATCATCCAAGGGGTTATTCAATTCATATTTGCATATACTAAATAATGAAGGCAAACCTCTTCATGCTTGCTCATATGTTTCATTTGCTCCACTGGGTCTTTGGATGTTTCAAATACTTAATAACTATTGGTAAGTGTTGCACTTTGCACTGCAAATCTCAAATGGTCTTGCATATTTCTTCATCTCTGTGAGGGGTTTACTTAGTGGTGAAAATTAATCACACAGATACTGAGCCACTTTACACAAAGATAAAGACGACAACAACATTCATTTCCCCTCTGTGCTGTATATGTTCATTTCTTCACTACCTTTTTCTTCTCCTCCTCCCCCAGGCATTTGGTATTTATCCATGGCTGAGGTGTCTCTTCCTTTGGGTGGAGGCTTGAATATTCTGCCCTTTTGCCTTGTGCTGTAATGAACTGGAACCAGGTTACTTGAAAACTATGTGTTACTGGAGACTATTGTCTAACACTTCCTTGCAATCAATTGACAATCACTTATGTGCTTCTGCATTCTGTCTGTTTGTTTGTTTTTGTAGTTTTAGTATCCTGCAAAGTTTAGCTAATCTGGATAGATAAAACAAAAAGTCCTGCCTTATGAATAAAAAAAACCAATTCTATCGGCACTAGAATTTAGTATGTACATTTCTAGTAAATCAGTCACGTACATGCTAGTAGTGGTCTAGGAAAAGGGAGGCTGTAACATGTTTGTTCCTGGTAATATAAGTGATTCAAGCCTTGTTGAATATTCTCCTTACTTGGAATTCTGGCACTCCATTTGCATAAACGGCTGTTCCACCTCAAATTTCTGGTGCAATACATTTATCTTACAACATGCAACAAATGTAAGGGGGAGTGCTGTATTACCAGCTTTCAAAATGTGGAGTATATAAAACAGATGCCTGAGGTACACCAAATCATCCATTGTGAATACCAGGCTGTCACCACACCTCTGGCACATCTCCCCCAGGCCCTCCTTCATCTGTCATTGCTAATACACTTTACGTTAAAAAGAAAGAAAACAGAGCAGACCATGCTCCTGAATACATTTCCCTGTTTAAAGTCCTCAATTTTACTTGCAGTATTATCTTTAACTAATTAACTCACAGTGGTTGCCAGATTCTCACTCAGTGAGCATCTCCAGTGTTTTATGTGATGTCAGGGTACTTATATAAATGATACTAAAAGCCCATAATTTAGAAAACTCTTTGGATGATTATTGGAAGTAAAGCTACTCCTGCCGAAGAGGGTTGTCATTTTCCTCTCATCTCTTGAGTAGTGAGAAAAGGGAGGACTCTTCTCAAATTTGCTGTAACAGGAACATTAGCTCCTAGTGTGCTTGTTGATTACTGACTAAGGAGCCCTGATCTTACCCAGCATCTACTTCTACAGACCCTAACACATGTGCAAGTAGTTTCACAAAGAAGAATATTCTGATTTGCTTAATGTGATCAACCTAAACTTTCAAAGTCAGAAATGTGAGGATTTATCTGTGAAACTTCAGCCTCCTGTTTCAAAAATGTCTGTATTCAACCTTGAGTACTGAGAAATGTTTTCATTTAATTTGGCGAAGTTCTGAGGTGTTTTCGGTTTTGACTATGAGAGAATACTGAGAGATATTTATCACTAACTGCTCATTATTTGATTAATCAAAATTGCTGTTTTTTTACTGAATTCAAATGTAAGTGAATGTCCTCACAACCTCTGAGCCTGACATAAGATGATAATGGAACATGAAAATATATTACAGTAGACTCCCAAGGCTATGAGGGATATGCTCCAAGACATTTTACAGACAACCAAAATTGCAGATAATACTGAACCAATCATATATTTCCCCGGCTAAACATATATGTGATAAGGCAGATTTATAGCCATAGGAAGAGATGGACAGAAGTAAAAATAATAAAATTTGACAATTATAGCAATATAATGTAACAAATGTTATTTATACTTATGAATTAGTTGTTCATTGAAATTTCAATTTAATATTTTCAAATGACTGAGAGTGGAGAACCTAAATCACAGTGAAGACAAACAAAGAAAAGCATATCTTAACTCATGTCCTGAGCAAAAAGGCAAAAGTTATTATAATGACTATATGGGCAAAAGTAAAAATATGTATAATAATAAAAGTCAAATAGGAAGCTTCAAATTAACAAATAAAAAACCCAACCCAGTCTATTAATTCTTTAAATTGAAATGTCCTCATTAAAATAGACATGATGCTTTCAAAAGATTACATATTTCTATGAGAAATAATTCTGTAATTATAAGGCAAATGGAGGTAAAAGTTAAAACTCTAATCACATATATTGTCATTTACATATAAAAGATACAATGTTACCAAGAAAATCTTACAAATGACAAGTTAATTTTAAAAAGTGCTCGATATAAGGTCAATCCAAAGAATAATAATTTTAAGATATCTACAATAGAAAGCAAACAGAAAATAGTTCTGAAACTTGATTTTATTGAAGTATGTAAATATGTCTCCTAAGAAGATATAACTAACAAAAAATATATAATCCATCTGTAATGACACCAAACATGGCAAAGAAAAATAATGACCTAAATAAAGTCAGGTGTAAGATACATTCATAAGTAATTTAAAATAATATGCAGATGATATAATTAATGATAGCCACACTAGAATAATAATTGTGATATATATGTACATAAATATTGTAGTCAATGATGTAAATTTCATACCAGAATTTAAAGTACTACATAAGTTCATAATAGTAGTAATATAGACTTCACATGAAAATATTAAGAGAAATCAATTGAGATAAGAAAGTGATATAAATTGATACCATGTAAAAATATTCATGCAGCTTACATAATACTTACTAATCCATACAATAAACTAGTTTGTGGTAAATTGACAAACCCAGAATCATAAAATTAGAAGTAATGCATTTTTTAAGTTATTAAAAATTTGTGTAGGAAACAAGGGTGGAAGATTACACCCAAAAAAGCCATATTTTCATAAAATTTGAATTGTATAATATTTTTCATTAACTTGATAAACATGCTAAAGACAGAAGTTTGCAATCGGTCACATTGGGTAAACATATAACAGCTGATTAATTGCTATGATGAATTACAATAGAACCGTGGAGTGTCCCTAATGGTCAACAGACAAGCATGCACACATTGCACATATAAAATAATATATATAAAATAATAAATAGAAGTAAATGTTCAGTATTGCTAGCCATCAGAGAAATGAACATAAAATCGCAACGAAATACCATTTCAGTTAGTGGAATACAACAAAAAAAATAAAGAAAAAAGTAAAAGATTGGAAAGATTTATGGTCCTAAGTATAGCTAGCTTTTGTTCACTATTGCTAGGGCACAAGTTAAAAAATAACTTTAGAAAACTGTTTTCAAGAAGCTTGTTAAATTGTGAATAGAAGTATTAAATGGACTGGTAACTCAAATTTTTATATTTACTCAAAAGGAATGAGAATATACAACTGTGCACAAACATGTCAGATGCTTCATGACAGCCACACAATATAAAGAACCAAAGTTTTATCAACAAAATAAAATACATTATGGAATAATCATACCACCTAATAACACATTCCTAAGATAAACCTGTAGAAATAAAATGCTGAATTCTCAATAGCATGGAAGGTATCATGGTGAAACATAAACAAATACATCCAGAAACGAAAGAGTATGGAATGCTTCCATTTCCTTGAATTCAAATACAATAAAATGAACTTCCCACATGAAGTTAAAGAGACAGTACCTAGTTCACATGTTCATGTAATCACCAACATTCAAGGTTCTAATTGCTGTGTTAGTTATATTAAAATGTACCAGAATCTCATTTCACTAAGTTCTGATATGTAGTAGCTGAGCATTTTGTATTAGATAATTATATCTTAATTTTTCAAAGAAGATAACAGGAGGCTATTCTATATATCTAATGTATTAGCATAAACTATAAATAGAAATCCCATATAAGATTTTATGAAGATTTTGCTTTAAACTTTGTAAGACACTAGCTTTCTCAAATTTTTCATTTCTTTCTGATGCACATGATATATATATATGTACATATATATATATATATATGCTGACTCTGTTAATGTGTTTCTCAATAGCTATATAGTTACATTTACTATCACATGTTTACATTTGCCTCTCCTATTGAAGTTTTGCAGGAACAGTATTTTTAGATCTCCTCAGTACTTTCCTATGGTATAGTAATGCATAAAGACAGAGCCACACATACACTGAGGATCCTTGAATGTGCATTTCAATCTAATCTTTACTTGTACCTTGAAGACTGTAGGTATCTTATGGTCTATGGCATTGAATCTTCAGTTTTTGAAACTATCTCACTTAACACACACATTTTACTCAAATTTCTGTTTTTCTTTTTTATTAGTTCATTGAAAATCTTACACAATATTTTTTGATCATGCTCACTTTCTCCCAAACTCCTCCCCACTTTGCCTCCTACCCAATTTTGTGTCCAATTTTTGCTAATTTTTTTGCTTTTCTTTTCATTTTTCACCTATCAAATTCATCTTTTGCTGTGTATATAGTTTTGGATGTGTAGCCTTCCACTGCACCACAGTCTAGTCACCAGAGGCAAAATTTATAAAGTAAAAGGATATTCCCTCCCCCAGAAACTGAGAATTTATGTCTTTTTTGAGGGGTGGGGTCAGGGAGTATGACTTTATGTCTACTGCCCACATCCATACTGAGATTTATCTGGAAAAGTTTGAGCATGGCTTGCATATATTGTCCCAATCATTGTGCTTTCATGTATACAGCTTCCCTGTGACAGAAGATTATTTACTGGCATTCATCTATCTCCTCTGGCTCTTAACATCTGTTGACAGTCTCTTCTACAATTGTCTTGAGTGAAGTTGCATTATCCCCAGCTAGCTTTGGTAGTGCTAGAAGGTGTTATGCATTTTACTAGAGGAGTAATTTTCAATCTTACTCAACTAGGACTCCTGAGAACTACATAACATATGGCCTGGCAAGACATGCTCACTGTTGCAATAGTGACATGAACATCTTAAAAGTAACATACCACTTTCTGATTGAATTTCAGGCCCATCCCCAAGATAATACCACCAAGCTGGTATAGTTTTCAACTGACATCTAATGACTTATAATTATCATTACAGACTAATGCATCTATAAATATGAGCAGAGAGGTCTCTATTTGCAATAGATGAATATTACACAACAGTGGACTGAGAAATATTTAGTCCTAAATGGGACACCTGTATCTGTCACATTCCTATGCACTTTAAACCTACCTTTCTTGATTGAGTGGTAAAATGGATCTTTTCTATACATATAAGCTATAAAAGAAACATCCTGCCTTTTCAAAGTCTTGTTTTTAGTTTTGATATTTTTAACATTTTAACATCCTAGGATTACATTGTTTACATTCTTGTTTCTAAATGTATTAGAAATATATTTCACAGTCACTGCCACTGATAGCACATTATATCAAATCTTCAAATTATTATTTGTGTCCTGTCATCAATTATATTGTTTTTGTTCCTTGTTGGTTACCAGGATTATATCCCCCCTTATGAAATATTGCCAATATTTCCTTTTCAGCAATTAGTGTTCATTCAAATTTCAATAGGAAATAATTTTACAAGAAAGCAATAATGCATTTTCTTCTAACATTGTAATAAGGCTGCAGAACAACTCTTTAATCATGTGGCATCATTAAATATCTTATTATAGTTCTTATTACCCCAAAACAAGTTTTGTTCTCATGTCTCTGCATCTTAACTTAGACTTAATGGATGACATGGACAATTTTTCTCTATATTATTAATGCATAAACTGATTAAAAACAGATCTAAAAGGTATATTAAATTCAGTTTATAAATTTTCAATATTTTCAGGAAACCACAATTTGTGTGAATATAGTTATATTGAATATTATAATTATGCAACCATGTTCATTTAATCCATTGATATTTCAAAAAATATTTGATATTTCTTTAATGCTGCACAAGTTTCCTTATACTGAACACTTGGTGTGAATTAAATGAAGCCCTTGTTTAAGGCAGTTTCAATGAGAAATATACTGATTCATGGAAATAAAATATTTTTATTGATTTTTGCAATTATAAATTATTAGTCCTAAAGTTTAATATGAGATTATTGAAAGATCTTAGAAGTCAGTCTTGAAGAAAGGATGTGTAGAGCTAGTGTACAGATATGTTTTCAGAATTGGACATTGAAATTAAGCACAATTTTACAAAAGCCATATTAAGTGGTCTGCAATTAGTAGAACTGACTCCATAATTCAATAATGCTCAGGACAGAAAGGAATTAAGATTTTTTAATACATTGGTTTGGCAACGGTAATCAGATTATGTAGGTTTATGCATGTTATGACAATGAAAAGAAACACAGTTCTGGCAAGTAACATAAAGCATGGATCAACAGGTAATATGATGGGCATGGACCAGGAATACATAACAACAACTCTGAGAAATCTGGGAACAGAATCATAGAGATTTGCATGGTGATCCAGAGTTTCAGAAAAATACAAACTCAAAGAGGAATCAAAATAGGTCTGCCTCTGACAAAATGCACTCGTAATTCAACGTGTTTTGTTAATTGGAGCATTTTGTACATTCATCTGGACATGGAAAATGTGTGTCATGGTACATAGAATTTTGGGGGGTTATTTTTTGTTTCAAGTAGGCATTGTCTTTAAAAACATTCAAGAAAGAACCAAATAATTTTAAGTAATCATTTAAAGATGGCATTTAAATGAATTTAGTACCTGTGGAGTTTTGTTTTTTTAATATCCTTTACACAATCTTAATATAGAAATATTTGAAATACTTTAAGAATTGAAAAATTAAAATAGCATTCCGCTTTCTTCATTTCTCTCTACTCCTGACTGAGCCAGGTTATCAGACATCTTGTTGTCGAACAGAGCTTCAATTAGGCCTCAGAATTACAGAGTAATTGGCATTTTTACTCACACATTTCAGTAGAAAAGTTTCCAGGAACTGGAGTGATGGCTCAGTTGTTAAAAGTACTTACCATGTTTTGCAGATGGCCTGAGGAGCTGTGGGGTGGGGCGGGGCAGGACAGAAACTTTCACCTACATAGAACCTGACCAATGCTTAAATTTAACATTAAAGAACAGAATCAAGAGAGGATTCTTGGTAGTAGCATTTTCTCCAGTGGGGTATTTGCTACAGACAAGCAGAGTCTTGGTTCCTTTCATTAAAGCTCCTCAACTCAGTGTCAGTGTTAAAAACTGTAAGACATTTTTAGGAGTCTCTACTATCAAACAATTAAATAATGTTTATGAGCAGCTTTTGGCATGACTCTTGGTGTTAACATGGACCTAGAAACTTGACAGAGTTGTGGCAATATACATGGCTCCCAGCAGAACCTCTTCCATGAAGCCAGACTCCCAGGAATCCAAAGAATGGGTAGAGATAGGCATTGCTTTAATCATAGCCATACTGTTTAGCAGAATAAAGACTCATATGGTCAGAAAAAGATAGCGATATATAGTAAAAACTGACTTAGAGCTTTAAACAAACCAAAACCTCTAAATGGTTTACAATAACTTTAAAAATGTATTTAGGCTTTGGAGAGAAAAGAAAAAGGAGAGAGAATATCCTTTAAAAAGAAATAGAGTAGCTGGGTATGATAGTACACACATTTAACCCTAGCACTCTGGAGGCAGAAACAGGTGGTGATTTCAAGGTCAGTCTGGTCTACAGGGTGAGTTCAAGGACAGCCAATTATACACAGAGAAACCCTGTCTAAAACCATAAAAGTGAAAAATAAAATGAAAAGAAATAGAATAATAAAAGCCAGTTAAAGATGGAAAATATACAGAGTCTGACACTGTATGTTTTGTGTTGCCTTTGAATTGTTTGACTGCTGAGGAAGGTGCACCAAGTGCTGAAAGACATTTAACTATAAATGGTGCTGCATTCATCCAACTGTATATTTTGAAAATTTCTTGACTTCAAAATTTAAGTCAAAATATATGTTACTTTGGAGAAGAGGTTTTGCTTTTTTTCCACATTAAATAAGAGGCAATGGATTCATTCTGGATTAAGAAAAGAAATATTTGATTGAGAAAGACTATCTGAAAAATTCACAATGGGAATTGATGGCCCAGATGATCCAACATTTCAAAGCTCTTCTGTTGCAATTTCTTCTGAGTTCTGCATCCAGAACATCTTCAAGGCTGCTGACTGAGATAATCCACCATCTTGAATTACTCCAGTCAGGACTTGACCATAATCTTAAATTTCCTTTGGATCCCCATAAGTTTAACAATGCCCCCAACAGCAAGAAGTAGCCAAAAAAAGCTATGCCCATATTCCACAAAAATAGATTATGGATGTCTGTCTTTTTTTAATGTGTTAGTTACAAATTGTTATGGATAATGGTCAAGAAAAAAAGCCAAAGAAAGGAGATTGACTCAGGGTTCTTGTTTTGGAAAAAAAGGGGGAGGGGCATGATCCTGGATAAGGCTCTTGTTCACTCTAAAGTTTTGTCAGATGTATTTTTTAATAAAATTCTGATTGGCCAGTAGCGTGGCAGGAAGGATAGTTGGGGCTATGAGCTTAGGAGAATTCTGGGAAGAGGAAAGGCAGAGAGAGAGAGAGAGAGAGAGAGAGAGAGAGAGAGAGAGAGAGAGAGAGTCACTAACCTGACACAGAGGAAGCAATGTACCAAGACAGTTGACTAAATTTAGGTAAGAATTATGGGTTAAGTTGTAAGAACTAGTTAGAAATAAACTGAAAATTAATCTTCACATTTTATAATTAATATAGCCTCTGTGTGTTTATTTGGGACTGAATGGTTGTAAGAGAGGGCAGAACAGAAACTTCCATATACACCAGTTCCCAGCATCTCATAAAGTCTCACAATCATCTGATTTCAGTATCAAGGAGTTCTGATGCCCTTTACTGGACTTTTCAGACATTACATGTACACTGTGCAAATAAAACACACAAAAAATGTAAGGTGGGTGTGTTAAACCTTTCTAATGTAGTTTCAAGTGACCCCTCATGTGTCTTACTGGCAGTAATACCTACCTTGATAACTATTTGCCTGTGTTCCTAATATTTACATTTCCCTTTATATTATTTTATTTACTAGATGTTTTATAAAGAAAAGACATGTATATGCTTACCATATTTATACCAGAATAAAATTGATTTGTCACAGCTTCAAATCTTAATGAGTAAATGTCCTTCATGAGTTTTCATTCATCTCCAACCCCTTTTCATTAAACAAACCATGTGAGATATTTGATATTTGATATTTTCCAGTGCCAGAGAAAATTTTAATAGACATTTGATATTCATTCTTGATAGACTGTTTTATAACCTGTTTGATTCTTAATAGTGATGACTTCAAGATTCTTAGGAAAAATCCAAATTGCCTTATGTTTGCATACTATAAAGTGAAAAAAACTTCACATCTCTAGTTTATCACATATCTGTGTGCACTAGACTGGATAATAAAAACCAGTAAGACCACAAATGTTCTTTGTGTTGGCAAGCTATTAAGTCCCTGTATTTACAATTCTCTTATATAAACACTTAGATTTTGTTTGGAATATGATCAGGTAAATAAGAACACATGAATCCTATTTTGCAATGTGGAATATTTAGAAAATTCTCTCAATGTATCTATGTCCATAACACTGATAACTTTCTATTTTATAAGACAATATAGTTGAAAATAATTCCACAATTTTCAGCTGCTGCATGAAACTCAGAATTATAAAAGGGTGCTGCTTTGAGGGTTTGATTTTATAAGAACCTGAATGTAGAATTCTGTTAAGATACCATGCTTACTAGTAAGAAGTATCTTGAGAATTAATGAAACCTATTGTTAACTACAGTGAAGAACTTGTGTTTGAATAAGTCTCCTCCCACTTGGGAGACATACACACAATATCCTCTCAAAATTTGAGAAGCATTTCATGTGGGTTAGAGAGCAAGCAGAAGTGATTAAGATTGATCATTGGTTGAAATTTAAAGTATGTACTTTTTATTTTCATTCCCTCCATCATCTATTCCATTGCTTACATTTCTTATTGGGTTTTCTTCATTTAATCTGATTTTCTCTGTGATTGTTTTTCTTTTTATGTATTGCGAGGACCTTCCTATATAGTGCTAGTTTGTCTCAAGATCATTTTGTCTCATCTCAGCTTGGACAATAGACATGCACACCACCTTTGCTTTACTTTTTCCTCATTTTTAAAATTTGAAACAAAGTTGTTTTACATGTCAATTGCAGTTCTCTCACTCTCCCATCCTCAACAATCACACCCACCAAACCCCAGCCCATCCCCTTTCTGCTCTCCATGGAGGATGAGGCCTTCCATGGGGAGACTTCCAAGTCTGTCATGTCATTTGGGGGAGGGCCTAGGCCCTTCCCCTTGTGTCTAGGTTGAGAAAATATCCCTCTATGTGGGTTGGGCTCCCAAATTCCATTTAAACTAAGGATAAATACTGATCCATTACTAGAGGCTCCATAGACTTCCCAGTCCTCCACATTCATGGGGTCTGAGTTGGTCCTATGCTGGTTTTCCAGCTTCCAGACTGAGGTCATCTGATTCTGTGGGTTTCTCCAGCCTGGACTTGATACCTTTGCTCATCATTCCTCCCTCTCTATAACTGAGTTCCAGGAGTTCAGCTAGTTTTTAGCTGTGGGTATCTCTTTCTGCTTCCATCAGCTACTAGATGAAGGCCCTAGGATAGCATTAAAATATGGGCTACAGGCCTAACAGACACTTAAGAAAGTGATTAACACCCTTTAGCCATAGGGGAAATCCAAACTACTCTGATATACCAACTTACTCCTGTCTGAATGGCAGAAATCAAAAATACCAAAAACAGTTTATGTTGGAGAGGTTTTGGAGATAATGGCACATTTCTCCACATCCAGTGGGAGTACAGACTCATGGAGCCACTTTGGAAATTAGTATGATGGTTCCTTAGGAAAATGGTAATTAGTCTACCTCAAGATCCAGTAATTCCCTCTTAGGCATATACCCAAAACATGCACAATCACACAACAAGGACATCTGTTCAACTATGTTTATAGTAGCATTACTTGCTATAGCCAGAACCTAGAAGCAATCTAGATGCGCCTCAACTGAATAATGGATGGAATGTGGTACATTTACACAATGGAATACTACTCAGTGGAAAAACACAATGGAATTCTGAAATTCACAGAGAAGTGAAACTAGAAGAAACCATCCTGAGTGAGGTAATCTAGTCACAAAAAAAAAAAAAAGAAACATGGTAAGACTCACTCATATATACTTTTTAGACAAAGAGCAAAGATTATCAGCCTACAATCCACACTGACAGAGAAGCTAGGAAACAAGCAGGACACTAAGTGAGATATACATGGTCCCCCAGAGAACAGAAAATGGATGAGATCTTCTGAGCAAATTGGGAGCATGTGTGCAAAGGGAGAGGGAGTTAGAACAAGAAGGGGAGGAATGGAGAAGTGGGCATGGGCGAAGAGGAAGATTGAGACATGGAAAGAATAGAGGAGAATTTTAAAAAGATTCCATAATAGAGGGAGCTGTTATATATTTAAAAAGAAATCTGGCACTAGGGAAATGCCCAGATATCTACAAGGATGAACCCAACTAACAATCAAAGCAATAGATGGAGACACTACCTTTAATGCCCTTCCATGCTAATGAGATTGACACAATTGAGTTAAAACAACCTATACGTACTTGTTATTCTTTTACCTTTTAATCCCCAGATAGAGAAACTACTTTATTTAAAACCATAAAATGGTCATCTTTGGCATATGAGAAAAAGAAAAACTACTTTTTTTTATAAAAGGAAATATTTTTGCTTTGTAAAATTCATTTGTTTTTATTGTATTTATATTATTTACCCCTCTCTGCCTCTAAGTCCTCCCTTGTTCCGACTACTTCATCTCAAATAAATGGACACACACACACACACACCTCACATGTGTGTGTGTGTGCGCGCACATGTATATGTACATATATATGAGAAAAGTATAAACATATATATCCTGCTGATTCCTTATAGTATTGATAATATTTATATGTTTTTAAGGTTGACCATTTTATATTGAATAACCATTGGGGCCTTCTCTCTCTCTCTCTCTCTCTCTCTCACACACACACACACATACAACACACACACACACACACACACACACACACACACACACACACAGTGCTGTCATTAACTACCAATATCTTTTCATCTAAGGATGCTCTGACAAGAGATTTTCTTCGATCATGTTAGATTTGTCTTTCATGTCTTGTTGAGCCAACCATAATGTTGAAATATCGTGAGTGTGGCTTTTTACTGTGTGTATTGAAAGAGAAATGCCTCCCTGGTTTCATGCAGCATTCATAGGAGATGGAATCAGGTTATATTATGTCCAAATTTGAAATTTTTGTAAGTCCCAATTAAGGTAAATCTCTTTTGAATATATTTTAGAATTTAACTTATTTCTAGTTGTGTTTATGATGAAAATTGGAAGGTATATTTAATGTGTCTGACTTTTGCCATCATTGACTATTGAACATGTTTTCAGATTTATTTTTAATTATGTGTAAGGATGTTTGTGGTTTTGAATGAGGCTGTCCACAGATACTGGAACTGTGTTGGACATTTCAGCACTTGCTGTGGAGTTACAATTAAGTTGTAAGTTGCATGTTAGGGATACTAAGAACTGGATGCAGATACCCTATACAAACATTGCATGTTCTTATTCTCTATGCCTTCTCCCTAGCTCTAACTGCTATGTAATTTTAAATAACTAAAAAACTGAATAAACAGTACATGTCATTCTATATCCTAACAGCAATATTTTGTTTCGTGATAAAAATGTGGCAGTATTTTCACACAAGATTTTTGATTATCCATAGTCTGGTAACTAAATGTCCTTTGAAAGAATCTCTCTCTCTCTCTCTCTCTCTCTCTCTCTTGTGTGTGTGTATCTTAGAAGTGATGACAACAAGGATCAAGGAAGTTATTTCAGTCCTATAATTGAACATTATGAATAATTAATTCTTATTTTAGATTATTTTGTCAATGGTTGTCTTTAGTGCTTAGTCAGCACTTAGCAATTATTAATTACCAACAAATAATTCAAACACGAGTCAGTACTCAGGTATTTCTAATGGGAGTTTTCCAGATGGCATACCTTGTAATGTGCCAACTTTCTTTATACTGTAAGACATAATTCAATTTGCACAGTTGAAATATGGCTGTCTTTCTCCCAGTAAATGTGTTCATATTTCATGTGACTATGTCTGGATTTATAATCTTCTCTTATAGATATAAAGAGAGTACCCTAAGATTTTCAGGTGGGATTCCATGTCACCAAGGAACATAAGGTCTTTAAATTGTCTCAAATGGAATATTTTTGACAAATTGTTTTGGTAGAGTTTGGTAAAAAATAGCATTATTACTAAATTTAATAATTGCTTATGAAAACTGAGGTACAGTTTATACTTGATTTTTTTATTTGCTTGACCTTAGTAGTTCAGGTCTGTAATTATTTCAAGCAACATGCACACACATGCACACACACACACACACACACACACACACACACACACACACCACCACCACCAACAACAACAACAACAATAACAACAACAATAACAATAACAACAACACATCAATAGCAACAAAACTACTGCTAAACGTGCCAGGAACCATAAACAAACAGAAAAAAGAAAAAGAAAGAAAGAAAGAAAGAAAGAAAGAAAGAAAGAAAGAAAGAAAGAAAGACAGACAGAAAGAGAGAGAGAGAGAGAGAGAGAGAGAGAGAAGAAAGAAAGAAAGAAAGAAAGAAAGAAAGAAAGAAAGAAAGAAAGAGAAAGGAAGAAAAGAAAAAAGTCCTGTCTTCTTCCAGGAAGCCAGCCAGACATGAGAAATTGAGGTCTTAGAGTTCTGGGCTACACCTGAGTAGAAGAGAGGATCTAAAGTTATGTGTTTATAATTTAGTAAGTGTCTTTGGAGCAATGCAATGTTCAGTAGGCTGGTTAGAATGAACATCAAGATCATATATATTCAATGGGGAGGCTGTTATAGTATAAAAGCGAAGTATACATTTTTTTAAATGCTTATGCCATTATAAATACTCAAAAGTACAGACATTTATATTATAGAATAAAATTTTTATCTGCCTTGTTATGCTCAATACACAGTTGTTTGTTAGACTTCAAGTAAGGGCACTTAAAACAACTTCTCTTTACCTCAAATAAATCTCTGGTACAACAATCAAAGGAAAATCACAAACACTAGTTCTATTTTCCACCATAGAATAGTAGCAGCTAGTGGGCATACATATTAGCTATTTTGAGATTCAAAAGCTAGATTTCATGTTAGAATAAATGCTTTTAAATGTAAGTCATTTGTTTAATGGAAGCAGAGCAGGACACAGATCTCCTTTTATGTCAAAAGAAAAGAGTCCTTATAGTCATAAACCACTCATCCTTTAGAATACTGAGAATTTAATGAAATTGGCTCATTATTATCCTACATCTCTCCAGTTTGTTGATCCACCCACTTACTTTTCGGTACTAAAATTACTGGTAGAAAAGACTCAATTGAAAAAATTTTTAGCATTGTACAAAAAGAAACTCAATGTTTTGAAGTTTTAATGTACAATTTTCAATTAGTACATATAATAACAAAGAACAGTTGAAATAGAAATTGAAACAACTAAAATGGGTTTTTTTCCTGAGAAGAAATGATCTGTAGTATTTCCCGAATTATATTTTAATTTTTTAAAATAAATATATTTTTTTACATTCCAATCTCAGTCACCACTCCCTCCTCTCCTCCTGCTCCCCCCACACACCCCCACCTTGCATTTGCTCCTCATAGAGGGTAATGCCTCCCCTAGGAAGTTGATTAATTCTATCCTATCATCTCCTTGAGGCAGGAACTAGCACCTTTCCATCCCCCTCACCCCTCTGTCTAGGCTGAGTAAGGTATCTCTCCCCATAGAACAGGCTCCAATAAGTCAGTTTGTGCATTACTTCCTGCTATGTTTTCTTTTCTTTTTTTTTTCTTTCTTTTTTTTTTTTTTTTTTTTTAGTGATGGCATTGTCTGTTCAATTCCCTTCTTTGCAATTTACTGCTCATCTATTTCCTGTATTCTTGTGATCTCCTTGGGTTGGCACTTTCCTTCTACTTCTTTGTATAGGGCTGTGTGTGTGGATGGGTGTTGTTTAAATTTGGTTTTATTATGGAATATCTTTATTTCTTAATCTATGGTTATTGAAAGTTTTTCTGCTAAAGTAGTCTGGGCAGGCATCCAGGGTTTCTTAATGTCAGCATAATATCTTACCAGGACCTTCTGGTTTACATTGAGAAGTCAGGTTTAATTCTAATAGATCTAACTTAATATGTTACCTGGCCTTTCCTGTTTTGCAGCTCTTAATATTTTTTCCTTATTCTCTATGTTTATTGTTTTGAGTATTATGTGGTGAGGGGACTTTTTATTTTTATTTTTTTGAACCAGTGTATTTGGTTTTCTGTAAGCCTCTTCTATTTTCATATGCAAGTACCTCTTTAGGTTGGGAAAGTTTTCTTCTATGGTTTTGTTGGATATATTTTCTGTGCCTTTGAGTTGGACCTCTTCTTCTTCTATCCTTACTATTCCTAGGTTTGGACTTTTCATAGTGTCCTGGATTTCCTACATGTTTTGTGTTAAGGATTTGTTGTGCTTAAAATTTTATTTGACAAGTGAATATTTCCTCTTTTATCTTCAGTGCCTGAGAGTATCTCTTCCATCCCTTGTGTTTGTTGTTTATGCTTGCATTTGTGGTTCTTGATATTTCTCCCGGATTTTCCATTTCCAGAATTTCTTTGGTTTGTTTTCTTTATTGCCTCTATCAGATTTCATGTCTTGAATTGTTTCATTCACTTGTTTGATTGCTCTTTCTTGGTTTTCTTTAAGGAATTTGTCTATATTTTCTACTTTTTTCTTTTCCTCCATTTCTTTAAGAGAATGTTTCATTTCTTCTTTAAGGGTCTCAATCATCCTCATAAGATTACTTTTTAGTTTGCTTTCTTCCATGTCACCTGCATTGGGATGTTCAGGTCTTGCTATTGTTGCACCACTAGTTTCTAGTGGTGCTGTATTGCTCTCTGTATGGTTTAGTGTTCTTACCTTGCTGTCTACACATCTCTTCCTCTAATTGGTGTAGGAGGAGCTTGTGTGTCAGGGGTTTTCTCTTTCTCCATTTGATATTTTTGGGGGCTGTGGCTCCACTGAGCATTCCTTCAGGCACCAGTTGAGCAGAGCTTCTATGAATGCTCTTCCTGGTGGAAGTGGGCCCAATGTTCACATGCTCACTCTTAGATGTACCCATGGAGCTACGGCTCTGGTGGACGCTCCTCCCATTACAAGTGTAGGCAGGGCTGAGAGTCCAATGGTCAATGAGAAATGACAGTGGCTGCTGGCTGGAACACAGGTGCTCTTTCCCAAAGGAACTTGTTGCAATAGATTCTGGAAGCTACTGGTGGAAAGTATTGCTGCTGGTAATCATTTCAACTCTTGAGGCTTTCTCTAACAGTGCTGTCAGGTCTGGTGCTCTTGGCTCCCTGGATTCTGCTCCGCCCTCCCTCTGATGTTGCTGCTCCAGGCCTGAAGTTCAGGCCTACCTCTGACATAGTTTCCTGGATCTGAGGTTCATAGCTCCAGTTCCTCTGATGCTGCTTCTGAATTCTTAAATACACAGATAGTAGATGCCTACAGCTCTTGTTCACTAGAGCTGAAGAGTTGAAAGCACTTGCCTCAGATGCATCATAACCTGTTACTTATAAAGGCTAATAGACAAATATTATCTTTGATTGAAATGTAGGTCTTTTCATTTTTATGATGGGTTCATGAGATTGGGGCAATTTACCATTTTCATACAAAATTGGTGTGCCTGTTGGAGCATGGATTTAAAAATTAATTTCTTCACAATTTTAGTTTGCTTGATAGTGTTTATTCTGTGTGTAGGTAACATAAGTAAGCTTGATATTTCATTCTGTACTACCTACTTATGATTTAAATTCATAAGTCAGAAAAAATAAATTTGTCTTGACATGCCATAACTCTGTAGGTCAATGAAAACTTATCTCCTATATAGCTGATGTTTGCTAACTTAAGTACAGTTTTGATTTTCTTAATTCATGTATTCAAAACCACTTTGGCTAACATCTGTATGAAAGGTGTGCTGCTTTGAAATATGAAGCACATAAAATACATAATGCAGTAACTACACATTTCAAAATTTCCATAATGTAACATTAAAACATTTTCCTCATATTAGTCCTTGGTATTTTAAATTTTGGGTCATAGATATTCTCAACACAGCATAATATTCCTATATATCTATAATTCTGAAAACTTAACTGAGGCAGTAGGTTACATGAAAAAGCATTGTCTGATAGCTTTCATCACAAAATTAAACTACAATTTTTACTTTTTCAATGCTCAATTGCAGAGAAACTATGAGTCACTTCTGCTTGGGTTCTAATTATTCAGTGGCTTTCACTGCAATTACATTTCTGAGTCTCAGAACTTGGTGGCTGCCCTGTGAGTACAAGAATTCTATTCAAAGATATACCCTAATGACCTATTTGAGCATTTACCCATGAAAATATGTAGTCTTGACAGTTCCTACAATTCTCAGTAGCTGAATGTGGTAAACAGTGACACCTGTGAATTCCTGGGATATTGCAAACTGCAAGCTCTAGATAGACAAATTGATGCCCATTACATGCATCCTGGTGATATTTTGGAAATGAGAGAGGGCAGATGTTGCTACTGTGAGTTTCAAACCATCCTTCAGGGACAAAAGTGACTTTTATCCATAAAAATAGCTGCTCCTGGCTTCTGAAATAAACATGTTCTTTCTCATTTATTTTGCATTGAGTTAGTTGTATGGTTTCCCAAGATAAAAGGTCAGCTAGTTTGCTACTTCATTGGCCATAGTTTTATGAACTAAGTTCTGAGTGGCTGTCCTCATCTGTAATGATAACATGTTCAGAGTCATTTTTTTTTGTTTTGTGTTCTAGATCTTCATTCTGCTTAATGAATTTGAAAATGGCACTAATTCAAGAGTGCAGTTAAATATTGTTTATGACCATCAATTAACTATGATAAATTACTTTAAAAAGTGGTGTTTTCAGTGATGCTTGTTACATTTGTTATTTCTAAGCAGGAAAAAATAATTATACCCCATTTCATGCTTGTATTAGACTCAATATTTAGGAACACAGTTTAAAAACTTGTAAATCTTCTGGTACTCACTTAAAATATATCTTCACTTAACAACACTTAATACTGCCAATTCCTTGTGCTAACATAAATAATGAGGATTACAGGAGAAAAGTCTACTGATTCTGACTTAATGGCTGATCTTAAAATCATTTACCTATTTATTTTGCTGTATTTATTGTCTGAAATTATCAAGGAATTTATGTTTAATTTTAGTTCATGAGAGGTGTGTTGACTATCTCATTTTGTCCTCCTTCTTTGTAAATGTTTTTTATACTTGAACTACCTTTACTTAATTACTTTAATTTTCCATCCTGATATATGCAGTGTGCTGTTTCTTTGAATGGTATGTGTTTTATAAAAAAAAGAATCTTAAAATTTATGTTAGATTAAAGAATAAATCGTGTTCAAATAAAATAAAATCATCCAACAGCAAAGATAATTTAGTGCACTGGTTAAATTTTATTCTTTTCACTGTTTTGAACCATTATTCTGCCAAGTAAATGAGTGAGGACAGCCTTTAATGAGGTGTGAGCATTACCTACTTAGCAAATGCCTAAGTGATTGCAGTTCCCCTGAGCACAGTAGCTTTTGTATTTTGTTGAATCTCCTTTGTTTTGTGAGAAAAGCTCTAGCATGCATTCACACTTGATGTTTTTTTCTTTCTTTTCAAGTATTATCAGGTTGATCAAAATACTTATAAATACCTTACTTGTCACAGGTCATTTTCCTGAAGTTGGTACAACATGATTTCCCCTATCTTCATTCCCTTTTAAAAGTTCAATGTTATAAAAACAAAGGAAAGAAAAGAGAAAATAAATGCTTTTGAATTCTAAATTTCTGGGGTCAGGCAGTTGTTGGGTCACCTGGAATTTTGTTGTGGTCGCATGTGTGTGGTAACTACAAAGCCATACTGTTATATGAAACCAACAGTATAATACGCATTGTCCATGACATGTAGTCTGGTGTTGATCTGAAGGTGTCACACTAGACAAAGAACTAGCTTTTTGCAAAGTGGTTTATCTGCTTCACAAAGTGAAGAGTTGGTTGACAGAGTTGAAGCCTCTGGCTCCAGGAAGTCTAGGCATTTTAATTTGACATCAGTAAGCCAAGTCTCAGAAACTCTATTCATACACAGATAACCATTATACCAATCAAGTTGGTATTCTAGAAATAAGAACTTCACCAAGCTTTACTTGGACCTTCAAATGTGTTACTGTTTAATTTTACCATGTGAGTCAGATTGAATCAATGCTGGCTCTTACATTTTAATCATTTCAATTCTAGTTATAAGTAAATTATAATTAATTTAAAATAATTTCCCATACAATTTTAGACTGCATTCTCACAGGATATTGTAACAGAATTTGACAACATATTGTAATTTTATTTTATCTATGAAAACCTGAAGAAAATCAAAGAATGGTTTTTGTTTAATTATAGTGAAACTCTAGTTCTGTGATACTGATTCCTGCCCTACTTTTTTTCCCTCATATCATACTACTTTTGAGGATATATATATATACTTATCCTCCCCTCTTATTAAAATAAAGTTGGCTTGCATTTATTTATCAGATTTGATCTTTACTAAATACCAGATGCAGGTCAGGTGTGGTGGCATACACTTTTGATCCCAGAACTCAGGCAGTAGATCTTTGTGAGTTTAAGAACAGCCAGGTTCACACATAGAGTTTCAGCCCCAGCCATGGTTACCTAATATAATACTGTCACACACACACACACTAACAAACATATACAAACAACAATGAAAAGAGATGCAATTTTCTTGGCAAATGACATGAGAAAATTTTTAAAATCTGACACCTAATATTAGAATTACAGTTTTCTACTATGAAAATATAGATAAAATACATTAACCTACAACATTATGAATATTTTCTCAACAAATCATTTAGTGTTCACCTATTTTTTGATCATATAAAATTATGGATAGAGATATTGGATTAGTATCACTGAAGGCAAAAAATATTTTTTAATTAATTTCACAAGAAATTACTCAGAAAAGTGTTGAATATTGGTTTAAGATTTAAAATGAAAATATGACCTTCTTAGATGACTCAGTGGATAAAATAATTGCCATGGGAGAAGCCGGTGCCCTCAGTTTGATCACCGAGACCCACATCAAATATCTCTATGTAGTAGTATTCACCTATAATAACAGCATTTCTATGGAGAGGTAGGGGTAAAAGCAGGTGATTTTTCCAGGAGGCTTCTGGACAACAAGGCTGAGCTATAGAGGGGAGCAAAAATAAGAGAGATTGCATCACAAGGCCAGGAGGAAACTGAGTTTTGAATCTTATGTTCTGACCTCCACAGGCCAATACCCATACCCACTCTCACAGGAAAAATAATTAAAATTCAGCTTGGAAAAAAGAAATGAACGTCCATATTTCATAATGTATTAAATATAATACATATCTAATAAAGAAGAGAATGTAAAGAAAGTATTGCTAGATAATTGTGTGAAGTGAATGATGGCATTCATTTTTCCTTATCTCACAATAGTCGTGAGTGAAAATTTGGCCTTTGGAATGGGTTGGTTCTGTATGACATAAATTTTAAGGCTTTTAGATGCTGATTGAATAGCTTCAAGATCAAACATCTATTAAAACCATATCTTTACATTAGTTGCAATCAGCAGAATTGTTAAAAATATAGAAGCTGCATTTTGACTAGGCTGTCTTCATGTAGAAGACATACATATATTCTGTCATTTACATTTCCATTCTCTTCAGATACTTATAAAACTCTCCACTTTATAAAAATGATGAGAGAAAAATACTCAATTATCTTCACTGCATGCTCCAAAATCTGGCCCTCTTTCATGTGCCATTTGGATAAAGATAAAATTTTCAAAGACAGATTGGTTGTATCTTCCATCTCCCAACCATAAACTGTCTTTTATGTACCATGCTTCTCACAGGCTGTTAGGCAAATTGAAGCCTACCAGAAGTGCAATATGGTTTACTTTTAAATCACTTGGAAATGAAGTTCATATCGTGTCCCTGAAGAAGAACTTGAGATGGAGTCATATGAAAATTTACTTTTCCTGGATGAACTGCATTGTACAAATAAAAAACCTTCACCATTTTCCTAAATATAAACTATCTGATCTATAATTGTCTTCCTGTGAATGCAATTTGTAGATGAGAGTGTAATTAATATGTGAGGGACAAGATGAGTAGTGTTTTTCTATCAATTTTCATAATGAAGTTAAAGAAAAATTGGATTAATTCCTATATTGTTAGAAATTAATCATCTTATTTTACATATTCATTTTTTCTGCACACACTTTCTTCATACATACTCCTAGATATTTCAGATATATGTTTTTCCTTTTAAAGTTCTGAACTGATATTTGAATCATATCCGGCTCTAAAGAGCTGGATATCTTCTCTAAAGAAATTCATTGCTCAAATTGATTTTACATATGCCCCATCCTTCTCTGCTTTCTCATTCTGCAGGTGCTTTTAGGGAAAATTTCTTAAAAAGCTACTGGTATAAGCCCAGTGTCTTGAATGACAGTATTCATTTTAAAAGAAGATAAATTTCTTGTTTTATTTGACTGAAGAATATAATGTGTACTATAGAATCCTAAGAACCATTCATACGTAGAATCCAAACACAGTACAAATGAGTCTATACTGTAGAAATCTGATTCATATGTATTAATTCCAAATATTTCTTTAAATATTAGAAATCACTCTGGTGACATTTTCTTTCAGGTTTCCTGTAACTCAAGTAAAAGCTAATAATGACTGGACACTTAAATTATGCCTGACATTATCTTAGGCATCTGCAATTGATTGTCCTAATCCTCATAACAATACTATGAAGGAATTTTATTAAGCTCATTTTACACAAAAGGAAATTGAGGTACAGAGAGGCTAAATGGCCAAGGTCAAACATCTGGTACCTGGAAAGAACTGTGAGCCTCTTTTGATTGCCTTTGCGAAGAGAGATCACAGGATGTTGATCCCTGGTTCTGTTTCTCTTAACTTTTGTTATTAGCTGGATGCTATTAACCAATCTGCGTTTCTACTCTAATCTATATGCCAGTGGGTTATTAAAGAATGAGTGGATAAATGAATGAAGTATGTTTTTAATAGTACAATTTCGTCTACACTCCAGACAAAAGTGTGATTCAACCAGGGTATTTGCTACTTGACATTGTGGAAAATCATGTGAAATGAGTTGTCAGTGTAAGTAAAGGGCATGAAATAGAGTTGTCCTAACAGATTCTAGAAAGGGTGTTGCCAACACCTTGATTTAGAAAAGTAAGCCTCTAGATTCATGGAAGTATAAAGTCCTATTTACTTAAACTTCTAGCATGTGGCACTTCGTAAATGTAGCTTCTAGTATGTGGTACTTTGTAAATGTAGTATGTATAGGATATACAGAATATGTTTATCGGACATATAAAATTACTGACCATTGCCATAGATAAATCTCACATGTGATAGTTCTGCTGTACTTAGAAGGAATTGCACAGAGAAATGGAAAGATAGTGGTATTAGTGGTAGATAAGGCTCACAAAAATAAAAGACAGAAAGACTAATATTGGGGCTCAAGATACAAGCTGAAGATCAGAAAAGCAAATAAGCCAGTCACCAGCTCTCACCTCTACTGCAAACCAATCCTGACTTCTCAGACTGCAATCCCAGAATGTTTTCCTCTCATCAACATGGCTGGGGAATCATGAGACTTCAATATCTTCCTACCCTCATAGTGGCTAGAGAATGGATGGCTGCTATTTTCACTGCACTTGGAGAATGAATGTCTGATGTTGACCTTGCTCCTGTCTTTTACACCTCCCTAATGCTGGGATTATAGACATATGATCCCAGGTGTTGGAATCAAAGGAATGGGTTCTTTTAGTCTTCACTGTTGTGTAGGCCATGGTAGCCTTGAAATAACAGAAATCCACCTACATATTAATCTTGAGTCGCGGGATTAAAGTTGTGTACCGCCATTGCCTTGTCTCAATAACTTGAGAATGACTTTGCTCTCTGGACCTTCAGGCAAGGTTTAATAACTCATAAATAATGTATCACAATAGCTATAGGAGAGGCAGGATATTTTAAGAGTTGAGTTAATATTTAACATTAGAATATTTAAAAGGAAGAGAAAAAAATACTTTGTACATCAAAACATCATGGTTCCTGGTGCATTCGCATATGGAGGAAGAAGGATCAAAGGTTGAAGGTTTGACTTCATCCTGGTTACATGAAATTATGTACCAAATAAGAAAAAAAAAACTTGGTAATTATATTCACATGTCACTTAGTTGATAGGACACACTTAGAAATGCATCATAGAATGGTTTCATTATAGAAATCTCATAGGGACAGGGCATACTTCCAGCAGCCTTCTTGTTGTAGTACCGACTCTGCCCTTGATTACTTGTTGCAATCAAGAGACAGCAAACAGAAGGACTAAGCAACTCTTTGGATGTAACAGAGTTCAGTGTTTCTCAGAAAATGTTTTGTGTATGTGAGTATATTCCTTCTATGCTCTTATCTTTAAGTATAAAACCTGTCCTGAAATTGTTTTGTTTTTCTATAGTTCTTGCCACTTTAAACACCTGGGTAGCCACTTAAAGCCCACTCATCATATACCTGTGTGATTTCTGTCTCCTCAGCAAACTTTTCATGTAATTCTTTATGAGATTTCCTCCAACCTACCCAGCAAAACAGCACAGAAACACTCTAGAACGTTTTCCTGGCACCTACTCTATGTTATTTGATGTTTTTTTCTCACACTATTGGCCATCATAACTCTATTGAATTATAAATAATGAAGGAATAGAAGTACCCTTTCATGAATAAGGATTCTTTCCTTAATCAGAATAAAATAAACCTAATGTTAACAGATGAAATGCTATTATACATGAAGGTAATAACTTAAAGCTAACTCTGTACAAGACTGTTTGAAAATGCCTTCCTATGAATAGTACATGAAATCAACCGGCAGCAAATTATTTAATTTACCATACACTGCCATATAAGTGTTTCAAATAAGTTCCTGGGTGATGCAAGATACTCAACTGTTTTACATGAAAAATAATACATAGATGCTTAGCGTGTGTAAAGATGGGTGTAGGTATTTAAAAGTAATTATTAGAGAACAGTATGTTGCTCAAAGTAGACTAAATAAAGGGATAATAAGACCAATTTGGTAAAGACGGAAATTTAAGGCTATGAAAATGTCCAGAAGATAAAGAAGCCAGATTTTGTGTATCTATTTTATTTCTTTAAAGCACTTAGTTTGGCACTTAGTTAGATATTTAATACACCTAACAGTTTAGTCAGTGGCTGACTAAGACAACAATTGCTAATTTTTAGAGTTCAGCGCAAATGGAGATACTAACTCTTCAATCACCTGATATTGATCATGTTAGCATTATGTTCTGAAAAAGGATGCTGTGGTAAGCAATAAGTGTTGTGTTAGTCTATGAGTTTAGAGTTTATTGTGTAAAATATTATTAACATAATCAAAATCCAATAGCATAAATAACCCGTAACAATTTTAACATACTTTATCTTGGATAAATGCATGTGAGTGTTCTTGTACTTACTCTTTGTAGTTTTACATCATAATATGAGTGAAAAGTAAATTAGAAAGTATTTTACAATGCATATCTTGCCAAACAAAAACTATTCACAATATATCAAACATTCATTTGTTATTATTTTTCTTTTAAAAATTTAAATGTGAAACAACCTTGTTTTACATGTCAATCCCTGTAACCTCACCCTCCCCTACTCCCCTGTCACCCCAATCCCCACACCATCTCCTTTATGCTACCCAGAGAGGATGAGGCCTTTTATGGGAGAATCTTCAAAGTCTTTCATATCTTTCATATCTTTGGGAGATCTTTCAAATCTTTTAGGATCCTTTTAGATAAGTAACAGTAGAGGTTTTGGGAGAAACAGATGCACAGGAAAAGTTCCTGCCATGGAACTATAAGAACCTGAGTTGAGATTTCCAGACAATCATGGAAAATCCAGTCATTGCAGTGTGAGAGCTTCACATTACTGCTGGAAACATAGGGCAAGATATCCTCAGTACATTTTGCCCAGCTAGTCTAGTAAATTGATGAGCTCAGTATTTATTTTGTGAGACAATGTCTGAAAAATCAGATGGAGAGCAATCAAGAATAATAGCTGAGTCATTTGGTGGTTGCACACACCTTTCAAAACAGCACTCAGGAGGCAAAGGCAGGCAGATCTCTGTGAATTTGAAGCCAGCCTGGTTTCCAAAGCTACACAGAGATACCCTGTCTTGAAAAATCAAAAAGTAAAAACAAATAGCTGACATCAGCCTATGGCTTTTATATGCATACCCATATGAATGAATGTACATATGCATGAACATGTAAACACATATACTGCATAAATGTATATATGAACAGAGTTTACCATTAACATTATTTCATTAATGTTACTTTAGGAAGAAATAATAAATATAGAAGAAAGTTCTGAAATCAAAATGAAGTGCTAAGTAAAACCAAGCTTAAACTGGCAACATGCCAGACAACACAAGCAAGCATATTGCAAACTACAAAACACTAAAAGCATCATCAATCTATAAGTAATTAAAAACAGGGGATGGTGTTTTAGTGTTACCGAAATAAAACAAACACGTGGTATGCAGGGAAAATGTAAATACTTTTCCTTTGTGCTGGTGCTGAAAAGAAATTTGGCGTTAGATTTTAACCTTAAGAACCAGAACTTCAAACCATTATCTATTTATAGATTATTGAAAGAGAAACATATGAAGCCATTATCTTAATGACTTAGACACCAAAAATATGTGAGGAGGAAAAATAGCAACACTCTTAGAAGAAATAACTGGACAACATTAGGTGAATAAAACATTAAATATAATCTGTGATCATAATTACTGCAGGAGGAATTCAAATAACATGAGTCTAAAGTATATAAATATGTGATATTGACATAGCAACAAGGCTTACTTGAAAAAATGACTAATCTATTGAGAAACATTTGGTACATTGGATGTACAATTTGCACACAAATTGGTAGAGCATAATAATGGATCTCAGGATATGGGCTGTAATATCAACATATTATTCACAATATATGGAATGTTAGAATTCCTTTCCTTAAATTGGTAATCAAGGAATCTTAATTCTCACATTTTTTCTTCAGCATTATTCAGAACAAGCTGGATGGGTGTTCTGGTATTACCATAATTAAAGAAAAAATATTGCATTTATTTCATTCATAAGAAAAACTTTACAATTTCTGTTACATGTAATCATTTTAGGAAAAAAATAAATGATTCATAAAAGCATTATTATATTATTGAGTTCACAAAGTTTAACACATACAATAATATTATTTGTAATGAAATTATTACAGTATCCATTAAGCTGTAATTTAGAATAAAATAGCATTTGCACTAGCAAAGGCAAACATAAGAAACAAGTATGATTTCACAGAGGTTTGACAATGCTAGGTATTTGAAGTTCAGGTTGAATTTACAGGTCATCAGTAAAATTGATCAATGGGCTTTTTTTTTTCTACTCTCATTTTGTCTGTATTGTAAGAAGCATCATCAGAATAAAGAAAAATATATAAAAATTGCCCTTCCTAGAAAATGTGCTGTTTGGTTTCTCTATCTGGTTGGGTTTTTTTAAGCTACTGCATGGTGCTGAAGTGTGCTTCAGGATCTGGGTCAATCTTCCTAGAAAGGTACCCGCTGTTAGCTCTGGAGCCTTCACTGTGACTTCCAGGTTGAGACTTCTGTGGTCCAATGTCATTAAACCCTCTCTATCTAACTTTCCAGGAACCAATCAGACAAAAATAAATGAACATGCAGGAAGAGGGTTCATCTGCAACAAGACTCTTGGGAGAGAAGAGCTCATCTGTCAGTCAATATATCATATTACGGGGTATTGATTTTTATATGATTTCTTACCTACAAGAAGGCAGATGAAATACTTAGTGGGTTTCACTTTAGTTGTTTGTGCCTAGTCTGAGATATAAGTGTGAAATCTCTGTCCACTCATGCTGTGTGTTTCACTTATACGTTTGGGAACTGAAAGAATTAGCAGAGGTTCTTTGTAGGCCTCTGTGAGTTCCGCTCTTCAGTCTGAGTTTTTAAAGTTAATTCAATTTGTTAAGGTACTTTTCATTTTTGGTCTTCCTTCAGCTTCCTTTGCATTCCTTTAAAGTTCTTTTATGTTCTTTCACACTGGAGGCTTATGCTATTAAGGTCATGCCTGACCTGGTTCTATAAACATTTCTATATACAGGCTTTAGCCAACAGGTTTCAAAATATTTAATTTAAGTTATTTAGTGGTTAATATATGTTCTAATTTTGTTAGTGACAGTTTTATATTACATTACCAATACTGATTTAATAATTTTCTACACACACACATATGTATACATACACACATATATATGCATATATATGTATACACACACACACACACACACACACACACACACACACGTATGTGTGTATGTTTGTATGTGTGTGTGTTTTCTTTCAGTTTAATCATTTCCTATGGTGGCATAAGCCAGAGCCTAAAAGTAGGGAAAGTTGAAATTATCCCTGTTGTATTTCACTCACTTCATCTTTGAGAGCTCTCACTTTCTACCAAGGTGGCTTATACCCTTGTTGAATGTGACAAAGGGATTCATTTTTTTTCTATATTCCAGGCCTGGGCTTTTGTTTGGCTGCCCTGAGAACTGACAGCTCAGAATCCCCCTTAGCTGAACTCCTGACAGTGAATGGGTTCAACCACCCAAGTGTCTATATCCTGAGGCATCAACTATATTTTTATAATCCACTCTTCATCCTCAGTAATTTATTGTAACTTAAGATGATGCATCCTTGCACAGTTCTTCTGGATTTGTATTAGTAGGGGCATGTCTCTTCCTGCTTTGATTTCAGACTTTTCTGTTATCCTTTGATTGCAGCTAATTGATTGATTTAAAAATTGTGTTGTAACCCAAGATTGGAGATGAATTCTTATGAATGCCAAGAACTAGGAGCTTACTAGGGGAGAACCACAGGATTGAGGCCAGTGTAGGGCTTGTGAATAGATCCTGTCTCCAAAAAAGAGGAAAAGTCCTGCTGCAAGTGAGAGTGTTGGTCTTTAGAGTTGTATATGTATCAAGAAGCAGAAATATCTGTGTGCATTGCCCTGATACCAAATGTTAATCTCTAAACTTATTATGATTTTTCTAGGACTATGGCAGCATGTTAAATCTATTCCTAAAGTTTCTCATCTCCTTTCATACTTCCTCATGACCAAATAATATATTGCTAGATGCTGCTCTTACCTCTTGCTTCTGTGTATCTAATAGCTTAATATCTCATTCTTTGCTCTCTAATCATGGTCTGCTCTTAGTATTCCCAGAGGAGACTTAGCCCTACCTGAGTGTCTGATGCTCTGCCACATAACTTGGAACAAGTCCTAGAGCAAGAAAGGAGTGTCCTGAAAAGCACATGGAAGCATTTCTGTAATGTCATTAAATAAAAATCCTTTTATTTACAAGGGAAGGTAAGTCAATTAACTCAGAAGTTTCAGCAAATCCTGAATCTCAATGTCTTTGGGTCCAGAGTAAAAGTGGTAAAGTTGCATAACTTCCACTCCAAGTTTAGGTTCCCTTCTCTTCCCTTAAAACTCACAAGGTAAGAGTTCTTAAGGGTGGCAGGGAAGTGCCTCGCTTTCACATTTTATGCTGAATTTTATAAATAAATATTAAACTGTGTTTGCTCTTAAATGCCCCAACAGTTCATAGAAATAACAACTCAATTTCATTGTTTCTATTGTTTATATTTTTTCATATCTTATGCATTTAATGCTTTGCTTGTAATGATGGCTCCATTCCGTTTTCCTTGAAGTTTACTACACATAGGCACATCTTAGGAATATAACACTAGTGCGTGCCAAAGACTCTCAATGATCCATCTGATAGCATTAATGGAATGTCCCAGGTCAGTGAGTGATTGGATACTCCCATATCACTCACTTCAGAAAGCAGTCTGTCTGTAGATGTCTATGAATTTGAACTCCAGGATACTTTTAATGAAACAAAATCTTTTACTATTTATACAAGAATAGAAATTATTGCATTTTAGCAGCCCATGTATATAATGATGGAGAAAAGATCCAGTTCTACTTGAAGGAAAAGTTGATGTGGAAGTCAACATCTCTGTCACACAGGCAGAGCGCAGAGACTCACTCAGAGCAAGACCTCGGCATCTTAATATCTGTTGTCAAAATCACTGTTTGCCTACTCTACCATTTATAATTTTCTGCCCAATGAGACTGATATCATATTTGTTGTTTCACTTACACTTCTATATAGGAAATAAAATTTGCTTAGTCTTCAATTTGATTGCAGCTTTGGCATAGAATATTCTGAAAGGAAAATGAGTTTTCTGTTACCATATACTAAAGCTAGTACTGTGTCTCAGATGAAGTTACTATTGTTGTGATGAAATACAATGACTAAAAGTAACTTGGGGACATAGGGGATTTTGAAACTCATAGTTCCATATGCTAGTTTACCATCAAAAGCAATGAAGGATTGAAGCAGAAGGAAGAAACTGATTCATGGGCCATTGAGGAGTGCTGCTTACTGGCTTGTTCAACCTTCTTTCCTTCTCATAGAACCCAGTACTACCAGCCTAGGGATAGCGCCATCCACAACAGGCTAGGCCCTCTCCTATTATCACTAATTAAGACAATTTTTTCTCAAAGGTAGCTTGCAGCCTGATTTTATGGAGGCATTTTCCTATCTGAGGTTCTCTTCTCCAGATGATGTTAGCTTCTGTCAACTTGACATAAAACTATCCAGTACATGCTGCATGTTGAATGTGGGTTTTTTGCTTTGCAGTCAATGACCCTTTGTTTAATTGTTCATCTCTGTGTGAACATGTGATTGTCCCTCAATCTATTACTCCTAGTGATATGTTCACAGATCTACCCTCAGGTATACTCAGTTGATAAAGTGCTCATCTCATAAGCATGGGAACCTGAATTCAACACTCAGAATTTGGAGAAAAATGTCATACATGGTAGCATTCGTTTGTAATCACAGTGCTCGGGAGTTGGAGAAAGTAGGGTACCTAAGGCTTGATGCTCAGCCAGTCTATCCCAATTAGTGAGCTCTAGGCTAAATGGAGATCTCTTCCAAAGGATGTGCATGGTGTTCCTGAGGATGGCCCATGAGGGTGCTCTTGGACCACAAACATACTTTCACAGAGGAGTGTACACAGTATGCACTTCCACACACAACAATTAAAAAACTAACAATACCATAATAGTTTACACCTTTATGTGAATCTAGTTGGTCAGGTTCTCTTTATCCACTGAGTAAAACAATTTATGTAATTTACATTATATAATACACAGATACTCTTGTAAATCATATATATGGTTATTCTCCCCCAGCCAAAGTGAACTGTGAGGTGAATTAGTGCAATAAGCTATTAGAAAATATTTTCATTATATTTAAGATAATCACATAAAATAGACCATATCCTGATAAAACAAACTAATACTGGAGGTTGAAAAACTATTAAAAGGGCCAAAGATACACCCCCAAAAACTATGTAGTGGAATTTAGTGATACTTCAATATGGTGAAAATTGAATTTTAAACTTAGATCATTTATAATATGACCCCCACAATCCCTTTAAATCTTATTGACCAGACCTTTTCTGTGAAGCACTGACTTCTTTGGATACATTTTCCAGGTCCTTCCAAGTCTAAATTTTTCTTTACTAATGACTAATATTTCAAAATCCCTAATTGTCATAATAGTTGATTGTCAAATTATAAATCTAACTAATTTCACAGTAATATTAACTATTCACTAATTTCTGGAAGGTGCTGATTGTAGTAATTTATGTGTACAGATAAACTTGAAGAATTAAAATTATTGGATATTGTAGAAGATTATAAAGAATACCAGTGATGGGAGATGTTATTTTGTAAATATGTTTCTCTTACTGGTTAATGAATAAAGCACTGTTATGGTGCCTCAATGTGACTAATAAGAACTTCCACTTAAAATTTAACAAAAGCTTAAAAATGGGTTTTAGAAACAAAAGGACAAAGACAAGCAAGGCTTCTAGCTAACAGCATTTTTCTGGGTCGGACTCTGTTTTGTGAAAGAGAAGCAAAGATTTGCAGATTTGCATGGCTCCTTTAGTAACTCAGCATAAGTGACAAAAAAAAAAAAAAAAAAGGAAAAAAGAAAAAAAAAAAAAAAAGAAAAAAGAAAAAAAAAACCGCACAGATTTTAAAGAGCTCTGCTAACAATTTATTGGTGTGTATGAGGGCTGGCAGCCATAGTGACCACATGTCCAAGCTGGCAGCATGCTTCTGGATAGCAGCTTAGACCAAGGCAGTGAGCACAGCTCTCAGTTCTGGTGGTAAAGGTAGCTGCTGTCATCTTGGATAGACCATGGCTAAAACAACTGTAGATTTCATTTTAGCAATGTTGTTGTTTAAAAGACTCATGGCCAGAAAAAGATAAAGATTTACAGTAAAGACAGATTCACATTAAGAAACACCGCTAAAGGTTTACAGTGTGTTTTAAAATATACATAGGCTTGGGAGAGAAAAAGAATAAAATGGTTTTAAAAAGAGAGAGTGTGGCTGGGTGTGTTGGCACACGCCTTTAATCCCAGCATTCTGGAAAACAGAGGCAAGCAGATCTCTGTGATTTCAAAGTAAACCTGGTTTGCAGAGTAAATTCCAGGACGGATAAAAGTTACACAGAGAAACCCTTTCTCAAAATATGTAAAAATAGACGTAGAAGAAATAGAGTAATAAAAAAGTTACGTGAAGATGGAAAGCACAGAGAAACTATGGATTTTGTACGCTGTTCTGTTATCTTTAAATTGTTAGAGTGCTGAGAAAATAACAACAACTGATAAAGATTAGCTGGATTAATTCAATTTATATATTTTAAAAATGATTTGACTTCAAAATTTAAGTCTAAGGACAAGTTACTGGGGAAAAGGATTTCTATTTTTGTTTCCACAGAAAATGAAAAGCTGTGGATTCCTTCCAGACTAATGTGGTTTGATCAAGCCAGACCCCCTGAAACAGTGCCAAAGGTGATCCAACATTCAAAACAACTTGGACAAGGCAGCCTTGCAGAATACAGCCAAGATTTCTGCATCTTCTTAGGATCCCCCATGACAGCGCCCCCTACTGGCATGAAGTAGTTTGGACAGGACAATGCCCAAATTCCCAAGTATCATTTATAAATGTTTGCTTTCATTTAAATGGGGTTGGTTTTAAATGATTAATGGCCACACCCAATCTCCTTTTAAAGGTAAAAAGAGGATTATGGTATAGATATGAATACTTTTTTTGGAATGGATTTTCCTGTATTGATACAAATTTAAGGTCAATTTTGTGATAAGTATATTTCTCCTCTTGTTTAGGTATTGTGTTTATATAGCTAATTTAGAAATGTAATGTATAATTTAGTGCAGGTTATAGTTACCTATAATAGTTAAAACTTATAGTTAGGTGAGTTAGGTTTTCTAGATATATAGAGATGTATTTGAGATCTTCTAACCTTTCAAAGACCTACAGAATATGGCATTTAAAGTGGTTTAGGGTTTTTCTTAACAGTGAGACATAACTGCTCCTGGCAACACCACCTGCATCAGAAAGGAATATGTAAATTGAAGAAACACGTTATGGAGTTTGCTTTCAATTGGCAAGACTAGCCATTTGGGCAAGATACTGCTCTTGTCTGTACTGTTTGACTTTATGCTGTATAAACTGGACATGCAGGACCCATAGGAAAGTGACTGCTGATACAAGATGGACATTGCTACAAGATCCCTGCTTAATGAAAGAGTCTGCCAGACAGTCTGAAGGGCACAAAAAAGGTGACTGAGAAACTGCCAATACCGATGGACAGTTTAAAGTTTCCTGCTTTGCTGAAGAGTCTGCCAGACACACTATGGCCTATAGGCTGCAGATGGAACTTTACAGAAGAACTTCAGGTGACTGACCAGGCAAATTTTCTCTGTCATTTCTTAATTTTATATATTGTCCTTCTGTGGTCTTTGAAGGAGTTGAAGACAGATAGTTATGGTTATAGTTTTCCTTAGTTAGGATTAAAGATAAATTACATATAGGACTTTAGACTCACCATATAGGATAGATGATAGAATATTTTCTTTAAGTCTTATTAAATGTTAATGGACTAAATACTGTTAACTGTGATTCTTATTTGATAACTGTTGTGTGATACACTTTGCTATGTTAAGGTTAAAACCCATCTTTTTATTTTAGACAGAAAAGAGGAGATGATGGGAGATGTCATTCTGTAAATATGTTTCTTTTACTGGTTAATGAATAAAGCACTGTTGGCCAAAAGTAAAGCAAGTTAGGCGGGACTAGGAGACAAGGAGGATTTGAGGAAGTTGTTGGGAGGAGTCAACATGGAGAGACTGGAGAGAGCAAAACGCCAGCCTCTATGCGTTAAGATGAGACCACGTGGAAATACTTAGATCAATAGAAATGGGTTAATCATTAAGACAGAGCTAGGCGATAAGAAACTAGTAACTGACCAACAACATAATATCAAATAGAGCATCTCAGTGTATTATTTTGGGGCTGGCACGGCTCTGGGTGAGGGCAGGCAGAAAACCTTACTCCCTACATACCAGAGAAAATACTGGAATATAAATTGACAAACTTTGTTATGGGTTTTGTTTGAACTATGTAATTGGCCCTTTGTTGTTAAAACTGTGATAGGGGCTGTCGTTCTGTATATGTGTTTCTCTTATTGTTTGGTGAATAAAACACTACTTGGCCTATCTAATAGATACAGCAAGATAGGCAGGGCTAGGAGATGAGAATTCTAAGAAAGGTAGGCAGAGAGGTATCTCATGTAGACCACCAAAGGAATAACAAGTCCATACATTCTCTGATAAGCCAAGACCATTTGGAAAATAAATAGAGTAATAGAAATGGGTTAAATTTAAGACAAATCTAGTCAATAAGAAGCCAACAGCCAACTGGTTTTATAATTAATATGAGTTTTTGTGTGTTTATTTGGGGTTGAAGCAGGTGCAGGTCTTGGTGGGACAAGAAAAACTTCAAGCAACAAACCTGAATTCCCAGTTCCCTTCGGAATTAACTTTGATTGTTTTAATATTAGAAGGCATAGCAGCAAATATATATATATATATATATATATATATATATATATATATATGTGTGTGTGTGTGTGTGTGTGTGTGTGTGTGTGTGTGTATATATATATATATATATATATATATATATATATATATATATTTCTGTCTTTAAGTTTTTAAATTGTTCCAAACCCTAGAAATACTGTGCTAAAAGTCATGTTTACAAGAAATCTTTGATCTGTGGTTATATTAGCATTAAACTATACATTTGTTGTACTTGAAAGAATAATATAGGCTCATAAAAACAGGTAAGATTATCCATATTTTAGTTCTTATCAATCATTTATTGAGGGGCTAATTGAAAGACATGGCAAGTCATTATCTGATTGTAAGCCAATGAGGTTCTTTTGTCATACTGTATTGTATTAGGTTAAATAGCATGGTAGGCATGAATAGCCCAAGTAATGGATGGCATTGATCACACTGCCAGCTCACATTCAGTGTTTTTGTAATCTTAAGTCTGTTTATTCTGTGCCTTCTCAATTCATGTTTCCAGACACTGCATATTTCTGGACCGAGGCAGGGCTGTTCTTTCTAATATAGCCCTATAAACAAGAAATGAGAAGATATGTAATACTCTGTGTTGATCTAAAATTTCTGAATTACTGTGTGGAATTCTTGGCGAACTGCAAAGCGTTTGAGCAAAAGGATGGATTTCAGATCAGTCTTCCACTTCCTAATTTGTCTTGTAGTATAGACAAAACCATGTGGATAAAATTAGGAAATTTCGACTATTAGAGCAAGACACTGTTCTGGAATAGAAAGCCATGAATGTTGTAGTGCTCCACTTAGATGTGATATTGGCCAGGATCCTTTTTTAAATTAAAGAGGAAAAACCCAGTCATAACCATAGTCATTTGAAGAATCCTTCCTCTTAGTCTATTCTTTATACAATCATTCAAATCTCCCCTTCCTAAGACTTACACTCTCTTATGTCTCTTAATATAACTTAATTAAAGATATGTGTTTTTGAGAGGTAATAACATCTCATGAAGTCATAAGACTGGTTTATAATCCAATGTGAGATTTGTAGTTATTAAAGTTGGGGCAGTGGAGACAGATATTAAGTTGAATGGAAAGTGACCATGTAGGCTGGGACAGAGATGACATGTCTGTCAGAAATCGCCAGAAATTCAGACAGGCTTAGACAAGGAGAATGGATCTCAAAACTGAACACATCCTCCCAGTGCCTTGATTATAAGGCTTTTAGCTGACACAGCTCTGATGTCATGAATTATCTAATGAAATTACCCGTTTGCTGTTCTGTATTCCAGTTATCCTAAAAACCCTAATAGAGTATCAGCATAACACCAAAGACATAGACATGATGTCTTTGTTGTGTATACAGAAGACATGGACCTGTTTATAATTTATCTGTACATTATCTATATAGGCACATAAGGTTGTATATATATATATACATATACACATATATATGCAGATATTTTAAAAAGCAGAAATTCTGTATCAGTAGTAGGAAGGAACCAGAGGTAAGTGATTGGGTTTGCTTTTATCACTTTAATTTGGAAAATAAAAATACAAGTCATTCAGTGTTTGAGAGTTAATTTTAGACATGTTGCTTAATTAAAGGGTACATTCTGAGAGATGCACAGTGTTGTGATGTCATCGTGTGTTAAGATACTAAAGTGTCCTTTCACAATCTTGTCTGGAAAATATTAGTCACTTAGTAGAACCTTGATAAAAAAGATGTACATAGCGAGCACAACATGAATGAGATGGCTGCTGAAACAAAAGTATACATGTAATATGGTTTTGTTCTTTTCATCAACTGATCCTATAAACTTTTCCTAGATTACCTTACTCTTGAAAACAGTTTATTAAGATGCATGATAAAACAATATGCTGAGCATGCTAGGATGACATGGTAGGCCATGCAGTAAGTAGTTCAGGAATTCATGCATGATCTATCAAAGTGGTTATGAAATAGGCCATAGAATCTTTCTATCTATCCTCAGTCTCTCTCCTTCTCTGTTTCTTAGCCCCCTCTTTTTATACAAATGTAAAAGGTGATAGACAGGGATAAAAGAGATGAGACAATAATAATAATAATAATCTGGTTTATTATATAAATATGTGTGTTTGCACTTGTACATGTCTCTGTGTGTATCAGAGAGAGCTACTTCGGTTTTTCCATTTTTTTAAATTTCATTTTACATTACAACCACAATTCTCCCTCCCACCCCTCCTCCCAGCCCATCACCTCTTCCCATCCTCTTTCACCTCCCTCTAGACAACCCCCTGTCCACTCCTCCTTACAGGTAAGAGTTCCAATAAGGAGTCAACATAGTCTGGCAGGATAGGTTGGGGCAGGGCTCGGCCACTTCCCATGCTTTAAGACTAGTATGGGAAATTGGCTCCAGCAAGCTAGTTCATGAACCAGTATTATACTGTGGTCTTACTGTCTCTGAACATGGCATTTCATCTTAAGGTATGGGCTCCAACAAACTACCTCATGTATCTTGTCATAGGTTCTTCTTGGATCGTAGTCCTACTGCCTGGGATCCCTCTGATAAAGCTTCACAACTGTCGCCACATATGGAGGGTCTACTTCTGTACCCTGGAGTCTCCAGAGTTATAGGTCTAGAGTTCATGAGTTTCCATGCTCTTATGGGGCAATCTACAGAGACCTACTTCTTAATACAGAGCACTTCAGATTTTCTGATGATAGGTTTTAAGAGCCTCTTTTGTTCTAATAATTTCCTTTGACTCTGGTTCCAGATGTAGGGCTTCTAAATCTCTTAGAAATTCAAGTGTGATATTCCTATGTGCTGACACTGTATGGAACCTTGAAGGCCTCATGATGGGTACTGATCACTGGGAAAAATCAAGCCTTGAGTAGAAGAAACTTGGAATACCTTGTTCTGCAAATTAGAGTCAATGGGATTGAATTAGAAAACCAAGTCTGTACTTTCAGGTCTTGCATCCCTTGGTTGGTGACAATATTTGTGGATTAGGAATATTTGTGGATCACCTTGCTTAATCGGATTAGAAGTTCTTGTATTTAGAAGTCTTGCAGGGTTGTTCTTTGGAAATATCAATGGCTGTTCTTCTGAATCAACTACTATGCATTTATAATACACCAGTAAGTAATTATCTCCTTAACTTTATTGATACATCATAGAAGAATTACCAAACATTGTGAGATTTGTTGTGAGGATAGATTTGTAGACAATTTGGGGAAAATGTGAGTAATCTTACTTGCCACTCTCCAGTATTATTGTCTGAAGTAGGAGGTGATATTCTGGATCCAAATGGTTTACTGACATCAGATACTTTATGTCATAGTAAAATTGTAACATACCCACTTTGCACCCAGATTTTTGTAAAATTTAGTATATGAAAATCACATATTTAATGACAAAATTATTTATTGAGGTAGGAAAACATTGTTTATTTCTGCACAGTAACTTATGTATACAACTATCAACTCTGTGGATTCCTGACTCCTTGTTTTAGTGTGCATATTTACCCCAAATCCTCTGTGCTTGGTACTGTTTGGAGACAGCATTTTTGTATTAGATCCCACTCTGCTTGCCAGACAACAGGCAGAATGATCGCGTGATTGCTTTTCTTGTTTTCCATACTTTTCTCTGAAAATCTGATTTTGTACTTCATTCTGGAAGGTACGGTTTTGTAAATTCAAATCGAAGAAAAATGTAGCAGAAATTCATATGATACAAGTGACAGGATAAATAAATCATCTGATAACATTGTCCAATAATGAATAGCTATTGGAGAATCCAAGACAGGAATGAAACATTAAGAGTAAAAGGTGTTGACAAAACACTAAAGAGTATTGACGATGGTGTCCACATAGTAACAATGACAAGGATAAACAAGTAAATTTTCTCTTGTCTTGGATGTTAAGATAAAACACATCAAAAGTATGAATACTGTTCGTACTAATACTCAGTTATTTACATGCTTCTATGTCAGTTATTTTTTTTCCTTTTCCAGTCTACTTTAGAAAATACTTCTGGTTCTTAATGTATCTATAAAATCTGGGTGAACACATTATTCTCTTTTCATAAGGAAACCAGAGAAACTGGAACATAAGATAAGCCAGTTAAAAGAACAGATCAGCCATCATCAGAGATGCTTCTTGCTGCAGCAGATGGGAACAACTATGGAGACCCACAACTAGACAAAATGCAGGGTGAAAAGCCTCAGGACACTCAGTCCTAAATGGGATGCCTCCATCAAAAACTTCCCTTGAGGGCTCAGAACTCTGGAGTCAGCAAAAGTGTAGGAGCCAGAGAGGGTGGAGGACACCCAGAAAATAAAGCCTTCTAAATATTTCAGTACTGGCACATAAAATAACTCAAAGAGACCAAGGCACAGAGTCAGCAAGGTCTGGGCCAGATGAAGTTTAGTACTGAGAGGGGAAATAGACATAAGCCTCCATCCCTAACCCAGAAGCTATATCCAGTTGACAAATGTTTGCAAATCTAGCAGAGACTCACTGGGTATGCAAGCCATACTTAAGGGCTGACTGTAGATGATCAACATAAAACTAAATAGTATTTTGAAGGTGTTCAGTCACAGGTTATTTTGTCATAGTACCTTATATTTATTTGTTGTTTTTTCTTTCCTAACATGTGATTTGCTTATATATTATTACTTCTAATTTTGTTTTAATGTTTTATTGTGTGTGTGTGTGGTGTGTGTGTGTGTGTGTGTGTAGACATGCATGTGTTTCTTTCTGTGAATGTGTATGTACCCTTTGCTTTTTCTAAGAGTCTTTTTGTTGTTGTTGTTTTTATTTTTCCCCTTCAGACTTGTTCTTTTCATTTTACTTTTATGTTCTTAGATGCCTGTTTATATTCTAATGAGAGAGAGAGAAGTGTAGGGCATTCAATTGGGGGGATGGAGAAATGGGGAAGATCTATAAGGAGATAAGGAAAGGAAATCATAATTAGAACATATTATGAGAAAAAAATCCTCATTTTTAGTAAAAAAAAAAAAAAAACTAGAAAAGAAAAACAGTAATACCATTCACATACCCTGTTCCTGAACCTACACAGTCCAATGCAGTAGCCATCCCTCTCTAAATTTGATGTAAATCGTTCAGAAAACAGAAAAGAACACATTCTTGTTCATATTTGTGAGATGGAAATAAAGGAGGAATTGGTCCCATTTCCAACAAGAATGGCCATGTATATTTTCCCAATTACCCTCTTTCTCTTCCCATCCTTCCCTGTCTCTGTTCTTTTCTCCCCTCTCTTCTTTCTTCACTCTCATAGAATTGTACCTCTGTCCTCATACTGTGCCTTTTGTTTTTCTGTTCCCTTTCCTTTCTTCCTCTCTGATGTAAAATATTAGAACATTTGCTTTCAAAGCAGAGTTACTCTTTAAAGACGCTGACAATTCCTGACTTTTTAATGTCATTCTTTGAATCATAGAAATCTGCTCTCTAAATACTTTCTGTAACTGTTCATTGGAGTTTAGCATCTAAATTCTTGGTGTTTGTGAGAATGGCTTCTAGGATGGGCATCACACATTCTGAAAATGACAGAAAGCAGATGCCTTTAGTTAAAACCTTTTGGTAGGGGCTAGATATTCACTGTTGGGGATGTTATTCTTACATTAGCAGAGAAGAAAAATGTAACAGTTGTGTTTCTACACTCAATTCAAATTCTTTTTTGTCTCAGCCAATGTTTTAGGTACTGTTATATTTACAAATACTAAGTTTTTCTTCCAACTTCAGATACATAGGACATAAAGATACCACATCTAAAAATCAAAATATTTACTTTTGCTCAGTTATTCTTTGATCAGCAGATTATCATTAGTAATGTGCCCAGATCATGTATGGTAAATAGGGAATCATTACAATTGGGATGCTTAATGCTATGACACAGTTCATCTGAATGACTGCCAGTTGGCCCCAAGTGAATAGGCTCATTTATTTACAGGGATTACACAAATACAGGACATGGATTTCTGTTTGTATTCATGTGAAATATCTTCAGGCATGATCACCTAATTGGTGTACTTTTAGTATGTAAATAGGTATGCATATAATCTTGGGTGCGTGGAATCTTTAGTATGAGGCAGTACTGAGAGAACAGACACTTCGATTATAGTGTTTGCAGATATTAAGGGTTTTTTTAAAAATAAGACAGAGTACTGTGGAGTAGATTTGGGAAGAATTGGGAGGAGAATTAAATGTGACCAAATTTCTTTGTATGAAATTCTCAAAGAAATATTAAATTCCCCTGGCTTTGCCAACACATGTATATCTATAGCCATATTCATGGTCTGCGTTGGAATGATGTCCATCCTGTTATGCAAAAGCAATTCTAATAATATAATGATAAACTAATTTGGTAAAATTTAAGTCTATCATCTGAAAATTGAATTATAACTCTGTGATGAGAGCATCAGATCAGGGTTAAGGTAAGTACAACTGTGCACCAGGGTTTCTCCACACATGCACTCACAACCCATACAAAGAGTAAACCCGGGAAATACAAATTAGTAAATACATCCTCTATGTTTTTGAGCTGAACAAATAAATATTGATTAGTTTAACATAGTTGTAAGAAGCAACCTAATGTTTTCTTATCCCACTTCTGGACTTTCTGCAGTCTATTGGAATCTGATGCCCTTAATTGAACAATTCATCTGTGCCCTTTTGTTGCAGGAACCACTTTAAGAAAATTACAGAATAAGAAATACCTGACAATCTTCCTCATATCTACCTCTATAGTGATAAGTACACCACAGATCTAACATTATTTCATCTTAGCCTTTCAGTAAGATCCTCAGCTCCTTTCTCTGAGAAGATCTGTCATTATCTGCATTTGATTGAAAACTTGGGAAGGAACAGTCAGCATCTTCTTTGTCTGTGGCTTAATGGGCACAGTTCTGTGATATCAATCTCTTGAAAGACAGTAAAGTGTCATGTCTCCATGGCATGATTAATGTGACTGAGCCGAGACCAGGCGTTAGCTCTTGGCAGTACACCTATGAACAAAAATATTTGGCAAGAGCTACTCATCAGAATTTATGTAGATGAAAATGGACAGGATTTTCATTCATCCATCACATATAAGCCTGTAGAGAATACTTCCATTTGATAAGCTGGTACAACTAAACTTTGTGTGGTTCATGAGTGCTACTATCATGGATAAAGACCAGTTTTGTGGATTTTTATCACATCACTGATACATTTAATTGATTTACTGTACATTAATGTTACATTACTCTAAAATATTCAATGGATGTTGTGTTCTTAGGATATCTATTTTAAATATCCATTTCATCCTGACTGAAGTAGTTGAAACAATAAAGATTTCCTAGAATTCCATACAGGTAGTTGAAGTAAAATATGTTTTGCTGATTGGACATATTTTTCAGGAATACTAAAGTACTGCTAATTTTGTGATGTTCTTAAATATGACTGCAGGCTAGCCATAGAGTGCTTGAGTATTTTCTTACATGTTTATTTCCATTCCCTTTCTTCTAATTTATGTGTGTACAAAGCAGGTTTGTGAGTTGTTTTCAGGATAGCTCTGGTAGCAGTTGCTCTTCTGAGGGGCTGCTCAGTACTGTATTATTCATGGAGTTGGTCCAGGAGGCCCAATTCCTTCTACCAGCTAGCCGTTTTGGCACTTATAATGGGTCCCTAAGTGCTTAACTCTCTGTATCAAATATCTTACTCCTTAAAATACTCAATGGTTTCTATTTCTCCCTTGATCCCTGATAGATGCACCAATTTAGAGAGACCTGATACTAATGACATAACAAATAGTGGGATTTCATATGATTGAAGGAGTACCATCCCAGAGATTAAGAACACAGAATGGAATGCATGCTCATATAAAAGTATTTATTAGAAAAACATCACATTCCAAATGCATTAGCACAAAGAAGAGAATCAACATCTAGAATGGAAGTCTGAGCTTCTGTTTATTTTTGAAGAACTTAGTCAAATTAAATAGACTAAGGAACCAGGAAAGAGATGGTCCTAAAATCTGGTCCTATTTGTTCTCGGGATCCACTAAGTGGACCTGAAACCAACATAAAGCATTGCTTTCTCAAAAAAGTAACATTTGGATTTTTATCTGAGTTTGGTTAAAAAAATGTACATAGCTGGGTTAATACATTAATATTTATGTCCTGCATTCAAGGGCAATCAACTTGGATGAACCCTGATGGAAATATGAATGTCTCACAACACCTGAACTCTTTTTCAGTGTATTCACACACTTAGGTTTACTGGCCTGCTAGAGAAGACTATTCTATCAGTCAGCAAATGCAGATGGCAAAAAGCATGATTCAGCCAGTGACCAGGTACCAAGGCCACTGAAGGAAGCATCAGTCTGACTAAAGCAGCATCAAAGCAGTGCCCAGACTGACTCTGAGAGGCAAATGCAATCTACAGCCCAGCCCAACTATCACTAGACAGCTGAGTTCAGAACAACACAAAACTAATTATTCTTGTACTTAAAACATTGACACATTGTTTTTATAGTTTTGTATTTTCTCAACTCAATTGTGTAGTTCTCAAGAATGAACTATGTATATGACAAACTTCTACAACAAACTCAAAAGATTGGACACTCTGAGAAAAGATAAACTTTCAAAGACACTTAATCTTTGGTTTTCTAAATATTTCCCCATTGCTGATTTAATTAGAAAATATGAGAAAAGAATTTATTATATAAAATTCATAAAATAATTTTCAAAGGTTTTTTGTTCCTTAGTTTTGGTGACTGATGAAAAACTAACTCTAAAATTTGTTTCCAATAATATCCTTCTATTTTTTTCCAAAGTAAATATGGACAAGTTCCATGTCTACCAACAACCAATGTTAGCATTAGAAATTACAGAGGATACAAAGATATACTTTCTTCATCTTTTGTGAATTATCTATTAGCATTGAACCTGGCTAAAGGAAATCAATGATACATTGGTTTTAGTCTTTGCTCTTAAATGGTGCTCTGCATGGTATAAAAATTATAAATTATGGTACACTGATCATCTATAGCTCATTTAAATGCATTTCTAAATGAAACCAAATGTCCAGATATAATATAAAAGCAGTCACAACTCAATAAACCTTGCATAATTCCTAGTATAAAACATTTAGAGAAGTTTGAGACAAACATGAAAAAGTCAAGAGATTTCTTTAAACGATGTGAAAGAAACTAACACAGAGAAAGAGATGGTGAGGTGTTGGGAGCTGGGTTATAGACTGAGAAGTGTTTTCTGCTGCTGTGGCTTCCTTAAACATAATTCGTATGTTGGTTTACAGGTTTAGAAATATTTGAATATTCTGTTGTTTTAGGTGTGTACTGCAGTGCTTGTCTTAATGCAATATGGTCACTGTTGACCTATTTACATTACACTGTTAAGAAGAAATTAAAGTAAATATTATGGCTTGGAATTTTTGGCATTTCAAGGCTTCAAGGCATTTCAATGACTGCCAAAAAGGGTGGGAATGGTTACATTCTAAAGTATTTCTCTTCCATTGGATTGAAAAATTCCTTTGAGATGGAATGGAAAGTTCCTGGCTGTTGTTGTGTCAAAGAGGTGACCTCCCCCTCAGATGGGATGAATGACTAATATGTTAATGTCTGGAATACAGACAAGAGGGCTCTTAGCAGAGATCACTTCCAGGTGACGCAATACTCCCTTTGTCTTACTCCTCACACACACTGTCATAAAAAAAATCTACCTATTATTCCAAATATTTATGAAAATTGTTTGCCAGAGATTACCTTTACTTAAGTACTTAAGAAGACAAAAATACAAAAAAAAAAAAAAAAAAAAAAAAAGCCAGGCAAGAGAATGCAGATGACATTTTTCCTCTTTATCTTCTGATCTTTGTCATCATTCATGGGATAATGTGATTAAACAAATGCTTTTTCTTCTAAGCGAACATTTCTTCAAGAAAATCTATTATTTGGCATATGGCTTTGACTTGTCAACTCACAAATCTTTCTTCTTTATTTCATCTTAAAGCTAATGTTTTATGTACATCACAAAAGAAAGCTTGGATCATAATGCTCTTTCTTTGTGCCACTAATCATTTCAGAAAATCACTTAATACTTTGATTCTTCACCCTGTCACTATTTGGTCCCTTACAAATAGTGTTACCCTTGCTAACCTCACAAAAGTTCCTTTCTCCAAAGTCAACAGTGCATTCCTAAGGAACAGCCAAAATGTTGTTCGGCTTGCCAACTCCCGTTCTTAATTTCTAACTGCCTTTGAGTTTAGTTTATTACATATTAATTTAGATCCTTGTTAACTTTTTCATACTCATATTTTCCTAGTGTACTTTTCATAATATGCTCACCAAATTGTGTATTTCTTCGTGTGTGTGTGTGTGTGTGTGTGTGTGTGTGTGTATACCTAAAGTTATCTAATGTTTCTCTACTGGTGTAATATTCATTTAAAATGTAAAAAGTTCAACAAGAACGGCACACAAACATCTGAGATCTTTATATTTTATGCCCCTGTTAATGTCTAACTTGTGTCATCATCAATATTTTATGATGAGATCAGTCATCACCTTTCCTACACATTCTACCTAATTGCTGGGGATGTGTTCAGATCCCATGCCTGGTTTATTCTTAATGGTTTAATTGTACCTGAGAAAGGGAAATTATGCAGATGATAATTTGATTGCACTGAGAGCCATAAATCTGGCTCCCGGGGTTGGGGGTGAAAAATCAGAGATTCAAATCATGAGAAATCATTACTGATAACCAGCAGGGGACAACCTAACACTGGGTGAGAAATTGGATTGTGCCAACACGTGAATGCACATAGCAGTAGATTTTCTCCAGGTCTTTCACATGAGAAAACAGGGAACCTTGATTTCTGCTTCTTGACCACATGATAAGAAAAAATAGACATGAAGCTGAGAATTCTATGTCAGCTACATAAAATAAAAGGAAGGGAGGTGCATGGGCAGGCACTGGCAAAAGAGACAGGAGAAGGGAAACAAGGAAACAATATGGATAAGACTTGTTAAAAATATATAGAGAAATAATGATTTTTTTCCCCTAGCAAATGTTACACTACTTAGCCAAAATATTCAGATGTGCATCTACACTGAAAAAGCTAGGAGATTAAATGCAGGAATATGTTCTTTTTGTAAAATTATCATTCAGAAATGATATTACTCAATAAATATAATGTCCCTTTAGATATGAACTAGATAATTTAATATTTTATACAACCAAAAGATGTGATATGATAGTGACATGCCTGTGGCATCACGGTATGACTTCATATGTTCAAGAGAAGTTAGGATTCCATTGCACACATGAGCTGGTACAGATGATTGACAAGGTTTCACATCCACCCCCAATCCCTATAAACTGCTGCCAACTTACCCATTCAATAGTCACAAGACTATTGAATAATAAGTGGTTTAATTATTATTTTCATGTGTTAGAATAGTCCTTAAAATTTGCTATATAGAACATGTAACGGATATGCACTTATCTTATTTTTATATATTAATTTAATTTTTTATAAAGGTCAGTAATATAAAGAATGTCCCCAAATGTGACAAGAGGTGAGTTTAATAATAGAAGCCAAAAATTATCCTTAAAACTGATTGACTTTCCTATATTATAATTCTATTTTACAGGGATTTAAAAATTCATGTTGGAAATAAGGTAATTATACTATTTTTCAAATCTTTAAATAAGTTACAACCCTCTTGATGACTAATTTCCCTCCTTTTACATTAGTTATAGATGGTTATAGATGCTATTCACTGTGAATGGGTTCTGTTCTGCACTTTGAGTTCTTAATTAGGGGTTCTCCCTTTAGAAATCCACTTAAGGTTTAATGAGATTAAACCATTAGGTACTTTAACAGTGCAAAATTTTATGCAAACCTGAGTTATATATTGGGTACAACTGCTTTTTCTGACAGCACATTCACAAGGGGCATTGAGTGGTTTAAATTATAAAATGTGATTTATAATTTCCCATCAAAAGAGATATTTAAAAATTAAAATGGTAATTCAGGTCTTTCATTTTTATTTGTTTAGGGAAACCTTTCTTCACCTTGATATGGTGGGAGGGTCTTGGTCTTGCCTCAACTTGGTATTGTGGACTACAATAGTACTATTTCTCTCTCTCTCTCTCTCTCTCTCTCTCTCTCTCTCTCTCTCTCTCTCTCTCTCTCTCACACACACACACACACACATGTCCTATTTCTAGTTCATAAAAATTGGCTTTATGTTTTCACATGTGAATGAAAAAAATATTGCTTATCAAGCAGACTCTGTTTATTTAATGTTTCAGCACACTAGGCTCACCACCTTGCTCACTACCAGAATGTTAAATTCCTGGTCAGAATAAGACCTACCTGTGTTTCCTGTGAATTAAATGGGAAGACCATTTTTCATATAGTTTTATTGCTTTGAAATGGTCCCTTTTAAATAGAAGGAAGAAATTGATAAATTCCAAAGATAATTAGTTTTTTACTAGAATTCTATTTATAGTGAAAAATGTGGTGAATGTGAATAGTGTAAAAAACAAATATAAACACTAATAATTGCCATTTTTCAAAATCCCAAACTCGTTTTTTGTATTCTTCTCTCATGCTTTATGTCCCAACTGCATCCTCTCCTCCCCCCACTCCTTCCTGCTCCGTGCCCCATCTCCCCTTTTACAAAGATTCACCCCTCCTTTTCCCTTCAGAGAAGAGGAGTCATATCAATCAGTCATGGCCTAACAAGTTTCAATAAAACTAGAGGCAAATATGCTTATCAAGGCTGGACCAGAAAACCCGGTATGAGAAAAGGGATCCCAGGCTCATGCAAAAGAATCATAACAACACCTGACTCCCACTGTTAAAAGTTCCACAAGAACACAAAGCTATACAATCATAAGGTATATGCAGAGAACCTATACAGAACTATACAGGTTCCCTGATATCTGATTCGATATCTGTGAGCCACTGAGCCTTGTCTAGTCGATTCTGTAGGCCATGCTCTCATGGAGTCCTTGAACCCTCTGGCTTTGGTTGGTTTAAAAGAAAATAGCCCACATAGGGAGAAGTAATATTAGGACCTTGTTGGGGGAATTGTGTCACAATGGAGCCTTTGAGGTCTCATATATGCTCAAGCCACACCTAATGACTTAGAGCAATTCTGGTTTCTTCTGAGTTAAGATGTAGGACTCTCTGCTACCTCTCTAGTACAATGTCTGCCTGCCCTCCACCATATGGCATAATGATGATAATGGACTAAACCTATGAAAATGTAAGCCACATAAATTGTTTTTCCTTTATAAGCATTTCCATGGTCATTTTGTCTCTTCACAGCAATAGAAAGCCTAAGACAGACTGCTACATTCCATTCTCCCCATCTTCTGAGGGGTCCATCTGGCTCTCCCTAATGTTTACCTGTGGCTCTCTGCGTCTGCTCCCATCAGTTGCATAATTACATCCCTGATGACATCTGTGTTAGTTATTTCTCTATGAGCAGAGCAGAATATCATTAGGAATCATTTCATTGCCTTTTTTCCCCTTAGAGGTGTGTTTGGTTCTATCCTAGGTGAGTACATACCATGTTTGTCTTCACAGTCTGGGTTACCTCACTCAGGATAATTTTTTTTCATAATTGCATCTGTTTGACTACACATTTCATGATACCATTGTTTATTAACAGCTGTGTAATACTCAATTTTGTAAAAGTGCCATAATTTTTTAACCCATTCTTCTTTCTACTTGGGAAACATCTAGTCTGTTTTAAATTTGTAGTTATTGTGAATAAAGGTGATGTGAAAACAGTTGAACATGTGTTCTTGTAGTATGATGGAACATTCTTTGGGTGTATGCCCAAGAAAGGTATAGATGGATTTTGAGGTAGAACAATTCCAAATTTTCTGAGGAACTGCCATATTGATACCCACAGTGGCTGTATAAATATGTATTCCCACCTGCAATAAAGGAATGTCCCCTTTCTTCTACATTCTCATCAGCATGAACTGTCTCTGTTTTTTTTTCTTTTTTGTTTTATTTGGTTTTGTTTTTTTTATCTTAGCCATTCTGACAGGTGTAAAATGCCCAAGTATTTTTGATTTGTGTTTTTCAGATGGCTAAGAATGTTGAACATTTCTTTAAGTACTTCTAAGTAGTTCTCAGCCACTTGAGGTTCCTTTAGTGAAATTTCATTTTAGACCTGTACCACATTTTTAATTGGACTGTCTGTTGGTATATCTAAATTTTTGGTGTGTGTGTGTGTGTGTGTGTGTGTGTGTTAGCCCTCTGTTGAATGTGGAGTTGTTGAAAAATTTTTCTGATTCTGTAGGCTGCTATAAGGCAAAATGCCTTTTGCCTTATAGAAGAAGATTTTCAGTTTTATGAGATTACAGTTATTGATTGGTGTTCTTAGTGTTTGTTCTATTGGTGTTCTGTTCATTACGTTGTCTCTTCTGTCAATGCATTCAAGGCTATTCCCCAATTTCTCTTTTATCAGGGTCAGTATATCTGGATTTATGTTCAGGTTTTTTTATCCACTTGGACTTGAATTTTTTTCTATATTTTTTTTATTTTTATTTTGCATACCAATTATAGTTCTGTCTCTCTCCCTCCCTTCTTTCCTCTCTCTCTATCTCTTTCCCACTCTCCTTCCCTTACATGCATCCCAACCACCCTCCCCTTCCACTCCTTCCCCCACTCCATCCAGAAGGGGTCATCTAAATCTGTCAAGTCATTTAAAGTTTTGTACAGGGTAATAGGTATGGATCTATTCACCTTCTTCTATATACCGACATCCAGATAGACCAGCACCATTTGTTATTTCTTATTTCTATTTTATACTTCTTCCTTCTTCATCAAAATTCATTTGTCCATAGGTGTATAGATTTATTTATGGGTGATCTATTCACTTTCATTTATTACTCTGTTTTTATGCCAATACTATGAGGTTTTTAGTATTATAACACTGTAGTACAATATGAAATCAAGGATGGTGATACCTCCAGAAATTCTTTTATTGTATAGGATTGTTTTCTATTTTTTCAGTATGAAGTTGAGTTTTGTTCTTTCAAGATCTGTAAAGAACTGTATAAGAATTTTGATGGCTATTGCAATGAATCTGTAGATTGTTTTTGGTAGCTTGGACATTTTTACTGTGTTAATACTACCAATCCATGAGCATATCTTCTTCAATTTCTTTCTTCAAAGGCTTGAAGTATTTATTTATTTATGTATTTATTTATTTTTGTCATATAAGCCCTTCACTTGCTTGGCTAATGTTACCCCTAGATATATAATATAATTAGTGGCTATTGTGAAGGGCATTATTTCTCTGATTTTTTTTATCAATCTGTTTGTCATTTGAATATAGAAAGCCTGCTGAGTTTTTTGAGTTAAACTAGTATGCAGCCACTTTACTAAAGGATATATATCAGCTGTAAAATTTATCTGATAGGATTTTTGGGTTCACTTATGAATAATATTTTTTTATCTGCAAATGATGGTACTCTGATTTTTTTCCTTTCCAATTTCTATCCCCTTGATTTGTTTCAGTTGTCTTATTACTTTTGGGAGAACTTCAAGCACTATACTGCATAGATATGGAAAGAGTGGATTTTATATTTTATTTTAAATTTTATTTTATCCCAGATTTTAGTAAAATTTCTTTATTTTTCTTTAATTAATTTTGATGTTGGCTTGCGTTAAGTTGCCTTTATTATTTTTAGTTATGTCTGTTTTGTTTGTAAACTCTACAATACTTTTATCATGGTTATATTGTTTACATGTTAAGATTATATTGATTGATATTTGTACCTTGGACCATCACTGTATCTCCATATATTTCAAACTCTTATTTTAGTCATTTATCCATCTCCAGTGGCATAATCTGTAATAAAATTTCATCTACAAAATCACTGACATCACTGCAGCTTTAATGTTTTGGTCAAACTTAAATAATACACTGAATTAAGTGATCACTTACTATTATTAAACATAGAAATATTGTTGCTAATCTATGAATATGTGATCAACAGAAAAAATCCCAGTTATTTAGAAAAAACCAGACTGGTGTTTTTTTTTTGTTTTTTTTTTTTTTTATGAAAATCTTATTATTTAATCCTATATATAACAAATGCCAATTTATTAACTTTTACCAAGATCAGACAACCAATATCCCTTAAATAAAAGAAATCTCAAATAATAATATCTGATATTTATGAGAAAGCATCTCTATTTTCATTCTGGCAGAGTTATTTCCATAGCGATAATTAATATTTTCTAATGAGCTAAAATTTTAGTAGAAAATCATACAAAGAAAATGTCATACTGGATAGTGCTGATTTCTGAATTGAAAACAGAAAACCCCATCATTCTACACACTAGACAAGAGATTTCACAGTGGACACATTTGATTTATTTAGATTTATTTTTCACTTCTTAAACTGAATCCTTTGAAGTTAAAAAAAAAAAAAGACAAACATTTCCAGATAATATTTGTATCCTAATGGTAACCTAAACCCCAACTCCCTATTTGTGTTCAACATCTTTACAAACAATAATATGAGAAGATACCTATATTATTACTAGAAAATATAATGGTATCTATGCCATTTATATTAAAGGCAAGATTATTGAAATATGACAAAAAAGAATAAAAATATTATGGTGTGTATTAACTCAAGCAGTAGCAATAAATAACATCTAATAATATTTTGAAATATTGATGTGATACATTTCCAAAAAAACAAAAAGGATAAAATATTTAGAAATATTCTGAAAAGTAAATTTCATTATATACTTTAAGACACGCTGTTGCTAGAAGTCTTTGGTGTGCTACACTTTTATTCGTAAAGACAGTCAGGAAATACGTTGTCATATAAGCAATGATATACTGATAATCCTCTCTTCCTAATACCAATTATAGAGTAAGAATTATTAACCCATTTTTCTTCTTGCAACAAATGTCTGCCAAGAAAATCTTCCTGTAAAATCTAGTGATCTTAAGGGAGTTCCCACTTTGGCTAGCTTTAGGGTGAATGGAACACATAATAAATACATTCTTACATAAAAAGTGGGGACATGAATTCAGAGACGGCTAGTGTCTCTGTGAGGATGAAATACAAGCCAATAGGATTAGTCACACTTCCTTGAAGCAAGGATTATACAAATTTACATATTTCCTTTTGTAATTCAAAATGACCATTTTTTTTGTCATCATCTGAGAATATTTACGTGCTTTTCTTGGATGCCTGTTTTGCTCACCTGGAATTTATTTCAGATAAATCATTATCATAATTTTTATATGATAACTTTTTCTTTGACTACTTTATAGTATTTTCTGCTAATGTTCCACAGAGTTGATTTGTTTAAAACAAAATAGAAAGTTGATTCCTTTTCACTAAAACCATTACAATCTCAGGGGCACCAGTATCTTAACATCCTTTTGATTAACACATCCAAAAGATGTTAAAATTACCCTACTGTAAACATTAAAAACATACTTGATCAAGATAGCTATAAATTTGAAATTTGAAAAATGTTATGGATCTTCTAGTATATATTTATCAATATATCCATTCAACCAACCTATCTACCTACCTATCTATCTATCTATCTATCTATCTATCTATCTATCTATCTATCTTCAATCTATTATCTATTTATCTATGTGTCAATCATGTATCTTTTGTGGTTGCTATTCACTGAAACTGTTGTTCACTCCTAGACACACTTGTTTTGCTCTAAAATATTTCCATGTTAAACACTTTAAAATCAATTAATTAGTTGAATACTTAGATTGTTTTTAGGTTCTGCATTTGGGAGCATTACTACCATGAGAAGAGAACGTGAACTTCTATTTGACATACTATTTTCTATTGTTTCCACATATGCAGTAGTAGGAGGGTTGCCTCATAAGATAATACTTTTCTTCATTTCTAAAGAACTTTGTTGTTTTAAAAAGTTCTTGAATTTCTTTACCAGTGCATGTGTACCACACACCAGAACATCTTGCTCCTAGAGGCCAAAAGAATTTATTCAAAATATGAATTGATTAGTTTGAAATCAAGTTTTCAGTGTGTGTGTTGTGTGTGTGTGTATGTGTGTGTGTGTGTGCGCACGTGCGTGTGTGTTTGTGTGTGTGCATGTGGATTGTATACCAAAATGGAAAGGATTAGTTTTGTAGCATTGTGAAGAATCTGTGTTGTTTATCAGAAAGTATTTGCTAGTAAATATTTATCCTGTCACTTGAGATGTGAATGTACCTAACAACAGTACATATGAATTTTCATCTTTTTGGTTATGGCCATTCTGACATGAATGGGGTGATAGCTCCTTGTGGTTTTTATATATTTTTATTTAAGACAGGGTATATACTGTACATCATTTTTTGGAAAATCTTTGTTTTTCTTTTTATCTGTTTTTTTTTCCTTACAGTAGTCCTGACTGTCCTGCTGGAATTAAAGACATTCACCACAACTGGACAGCATTTGTATGATTTTTTTTTATTTGAGGTGTGTCACATATCATTTATAAACAAATAAAGATACAGCCTCTTTTTATTAAAAAAAAATTAAATACATATGTTACACCTAGTGGTCAATTTTGAAGGCATTGTGCTCTGTTGTATACATCTTTCTATACACTATAACTCAGATACAACATAACATTTTCATTTATCTTTTCATATTCTTTAATGACTGGGCATTTCATTTTGGAGGAAAGGCTAGAATAATTCTAATAGTCAGAGAAACAGGAAATTTGCTGTGTGAATTTGTATTCGTAAACTGTTGGGGAAGTTATATCAATGAAGTCGCAATAACATGGCTACCTAAACATAATCTGAACAAGGACTGTACCAGCAGACATTCTGATGTAGAAGTGGAATGCTCAAGAGGCCACAATGTTAGACAAAATGGTAAGGGAAACTAAGATATGTTAGCAGTGGGAGAAAGTCTTTCACAAGGAAGAGCACAACAATTGGTTATCCAATGTCATATATATATATATATTATAATATTATATATATAATTATAGAGAGTTATCATGTTGTATACATGTACTTAGGACTACATACACTCACTTGCATACTCACATGTGTGCATACTCACGCGCACACACACACACACACAGAAGAGAGAAAGAGAGAGAACAAAATTAAATGAAAAAAAAAAAGAAGCCATGGATTTGATTTGAAAAAGAGCTTGTTTGAAGGTGATATATGGGATGGGGTGGAGGAAGAAAGGGGATGGGAAGAAATGATATTTAATTGCACTATAATCTTAGATACTTAAAATCCATATAATAAAAAAGAAGAAAGGAATTATTCTGGATAGCAACTCCTGGGTATAGCCCACCATCATAGCAGGAAGGTATGGCCTCAAAATACTCAGGCAATTGACCACATATGAATCTCTGTTGAGGAAGTAGAGAGAATGAATTAATAATTTTGTTCAGCTGTCTTTATTCCCTTTGTTGTTCAGAGTGAAACAACACCACATGGAATTATGCCCTCTCCATTAAGAATGAAAGCTGGAGAACTGACCATTTTTGATGCCTGCTGCAATGGGTTAGCTAACCAGACAATGCAATAGGGCTAGCCCTGGTAGGGATGATGAAGGAAAATAAACAGGTTGACCAACCTAGTCCCTGTCAAGTCCCAGAAAAAGGCTATGAGATGGCCCACCCCAACATCCACCACTTCTGTGAACTGCAGGAGCATGAGAAGGGGCCAGGCCAGACCTGCAGCTCTAGAGCTACAGTATCTCCCCAACACAAGACAACAAACAAGATATCCAAAATGAGTCAGAGTGAGGGATGAACAAAAGTGTATAAGAGAAGCCAGAGACCAATGACTCATTGCAATGAATACTTACAAGTAGAGATGTGTGTGGACTAAAGTGTATTGTGAGACAGAATGTGTCTCACTACAACTTCAACGCTGAGTTTTTTTTTTTTTGCTGTTTTTGTGTGCTTTTGTTATTTATTTTATTTTTTGTTTTTGTTTAAATTTTCTCTTATGAGGGGAAGATTGCAAGGGCAGAAGACAGATATGAATGGATGCATGATGTGAAAGCCACAAAGAACTAATAAAATGTATATTTTGAGAGTGGATTAATCTCACATAATAAACCTAATCTATGGATTTGTATAGTCTTTAACAAGGTGATTTTATATCCAACAAAATTGTCAATCAATATAAGCTTTCCCACATATATTAGTGTATATCTTCTAAAATATTACAAATTAAATAAAAAATGAAGTTGTTTTTCTTAAACAAAGATGTTAAGAATGTCAATGCTAAAGTTTACATTGATTCCTTCCTTCATTTGGAGTCCTTGCTCTTTCTTATCATTCTCTGCTCCCTGAAAAAGTGAAAACAAGCTTCCTTTATTTAACATCATGTGTTGATTTTATTGAGTTTTGACCTAGGTTGCCTAAAACACTGTACATCATTGAGTAGCTTCTTGGTTGTCTGTACTGTTAGAATGAAAGAAAGTATCCTACCTCTCTAAGAACTGTAATCTCAGTTTCCTTGTTGTCTTGGTAATTTACCATATCCCACGTGTCCCTTGACCTTTGGTAGATAATCTACAGACACAAGCCACAAATAAGTCTATTGAAAATACATCAGTATTAATCTTACATTGTAGTTCACATTTAAAAGCAAATAAACTGAAGCAATGCATTTTAGTGGCTTAACCAATATTATAAGGATAGTTAAATAAACATTTAGCAGTCGTGGTTAAAAAAAAAGTTATTATGAAGCCACGTAAGGCCTTAATTAATTCAGTAAATATTTTATGATGCTTTGCTATCAAAATCTTGGAATTGTTTGTAATAAAACAGGTAAGAAATTCGTTATAAGTACAATCTTGGTTACTTTTTAAATTTTGTGAAGAGATACCATAATGAAAAAAACTTATATATAAAAAAGAGTTTATTGGAACACAGACTTCAGAGGGTAGGTTCATTTTCCAACGTGTTGGGGAAGATGGCAGAAGGCAGAAAGGGATGGCACTAGAGCAGTAGCTAGTAGCTGACATCTTATTTGGAAATAGGAGCTAGAGATAGTGAGAGAAAGAAGGAGAGGGAGGAGAGAGACAGAGAAAATAATATGGTCTTTTGAATCCCACAAGCTCACCCCCCCAGTGAAATAACTCCTCTAACAAGACCATAACTCCTTAATATTTCTCAAACAGTTTCACCAACTGGGACCCAGGGTTCAAAAATAAAAATCAGTGGGGCCATTACCATTTAATCCAATACTAGTAGGAAATCCCACTTCATACCATGTGTTCCTTGTGTTTTGGTTAGAGCTGATTCAAACAGAAATTGAAAACAACCTCAAAGCCTAATCTTTATAAGCAGATGTTATTAATTTGATATGATGAGTTCTAAAAGATCTGTTAAGCATGACATTTATGTGGATGATGCCTGAAAAAAAAAATCCCTCTTTCTCTTTCATTTCTCTCTGTTCCTCTCTTTTTCTATCTTTTTAAATTCATCTGTTTATTTTATATCCTAGCTACAGACTCCCCCATCCTCCTCTCCCAGACCCACCCCCATTCCTCTCTGCTCCCACTCCTCAATTCCCTCCACTTTTGTCTCCATCAAGGAAAGAGCAATTTTCCTGTCAGTTGGCTGAGTCTCTATTTCTTTCTAATGAGTACTAAATATAATATTGATAAATAATTTAATAAATGGTATTCATGGAAAAATAATAGGTATAGAGAGAAGCTAGTGAAGAGGATCCATGCAACATAGCAGAAGTAAAATTAAAGTCTGTGTGGTAATAAAGAAAGAGCATAATTTGGTTGAGAAGTATTGGGAAGAAGTAAGCAAGTAAAATAAAATGAGAAAGTATTATCTAAAATATAATAAAGAAAACAAACCAGATAGCTAAATTTATAAATGTGTAGGTCCCCTGTTGTATCTATACAAACATAAGTGTATATTAAAGCTACTACTATTGACATATTGGACCTCACTTTATTCCTGATGCAGCTGAAAGGAAAAATGTTTAAGTCATTTCTTTCTTTTCTATTGAGACAAAAAGAATTCATTGATGAGTGATGCTAAATGCACATTGAAAACTATTAATTTTATCATATGCCAAAGGGTGGAGAGTCAGATCCTCAATTTTCCAGTGTGACCTAAGCCAGGTATGACTGCAAAACTCTTCTGGTGACTGGATTATAAGTGGAAATCTGCTGAAAGGGCTTCTGGAAAAGCTTTTTATACTTCAGATGAAATGGAAAAATGCATCTGGAAGGCCGTTCCCACCCACTTTACTCTTTACAGGCCTGCTTTTGGCTAGGTAACAGCCACCTAGGGCTCATAGAATCATAAGTTAATATGCCTGTGAGTGTTAATCAGAAATGCAGATGGAACCATGATCGTTGATACCATGCAGATGGTCATTTTACCCAGAAGATTTTACACTTAAACTCACCCACTTCAAACATATATCATATGTATGAGAGAAACCAATGAACAGAATCATAGATATGTGTGTGTGTGTGTATATGTATGTACGTGTGTGTGTTTGTGTATGTGTGTGTGTGTGTGTGTGTGTGTAATTCTGAAGCTAAATCAAAATAATTTGAATAAACATTTCAAGAAATATGAAAGTTGAAATAGTATGTTATCAAAAGATTTTAAGTAGTAAATAATCAGATGTACAGAAAAAAATTACTTGATTTTAAACAAAATATTATTAAATGGCACATTGTAATTTAAATTAGGAATAGTAAACATGTCAGCTAGGGCTTATGTCAAAGAAGGAAACAATCCAGTGGAATTATCCATCATCATAAAAGTTAAAAATAAGACAAATGGAATGACAATACTTTATAAATTTAAGTGGGAAATGTAAGTTCGGTGAATGTCACACAAATTCACAATAACAGTTGTCTTAATTTAAGAATGAAAATTTTAGGGTGGGATGGGGAGCTACTGGGCAATATGGGAGGGCTGGAAGGAGAGGGAACTGGGATTAATATAAAATCAGATTTTTTATAATTTAAATAAAAAATTTTAATTACACCAACTAAGAATTTAAGCAATAGGGAGAGGCTATCTTAAATGCCCTTCCACTATAATGATATTGATGGCTACCTTATATGCCATCATAGAGTCTTCATCAAGTAGCTGATGGGAACAGAATCAGAGACCCACAGCTATGCACTGAGCCTAGTTCCTGAAATCCAGTTGTAGAAAGGGAAGAGTGATGAGCAAAGGGTTAAGACCATGCTGGGAAGAACCACAGAAATAGGTAACCTGAACAAGGGGGAGCTCATGGACCCTAGACTGACAGCTTGGAAAACAGGATAAGATATAACCAGACCCCTGCAAGTGGGTGACAGTTAAGAGGCCTGGGCAGTCTATGGGGACCCTGGTAATGGAACAGCATTTATACCAAGTGTACAATTAGACATTGGGAGCCCACTTCCTATAGAGGGATACAATCTCAGCCCACACACAAGGGGGAGGGCCTAGGCCCTGCAAGAAATGATGTGACAGATTTTGATGACCCCCTCATAAAGGCCTCACACTTTCTATGGAACAGAAGAGGGGTGGGATAGGGGTCAGTGGGAGACATGGGTGAATTGGAGGGAGAGAAGGGGAAGGAACTGGGATTGATATATAAAATAAGATTGTTTCTAATTAAAAAATTAAAAGAATGAAAATTTTAGACCTAATATCCAGTAAAATCTATTATATAATTAAGCATGAAAATCAAATATAGTTGTGTAGTCATAAATTAAAGAAATATAATAATAGAGTAAATGTCACTATTTCTATTAGTGAAATTAAATTTAAAAAGGTCTACAAAATCATATTTTTGAAATTATAAAATATTTTGAAGAGAAATTTGGAATCTAAAAAGATACCTAAGGCTAAATACTTGAAACATAATTTCAATAAGGTAAGCAAATTCTTTGAAATTGTAGTTCAGTATATGTGTAGTCAAAGTTTAAAGGAAGCTTTTGTGTAGACATCACCAGGATAATTCTAACATTTTTAAGTAAATGAAAGATCCTACAATGTTAAAACCATATTGAAAATTTAGTTGGCTGATTTATATTAGAGGTTTTGGCAACTGAGTGAATGTAGCACACCATAAAGCTAACATACATGTAAGTGAGTGGAATGTAGATGTAAGAAATAGCGTCTACACTCTGTAGCAGTTGATTTCCAACACCGTGGAGAAAGTTTAATTTTTGAAAAACTTGCTTAAACAGCTGTATATTTGTGAATAATATTTCATCACACTCTCACAAGATACTGAGAGATAAATGAATGTTAGCCATAATCATAAAATTTAATACTTTAAAAATTATAATGAGAGTAAACATTTAATAAACCAGGAATAGTCACAAATTTCTCAGAAAGGACACACCAAATACTAATCACAGGTGAATCAGTTTTTCAGACTTTGAATCATAGTAAAGAATTTACTTTTACAAAACTCATATTGAATGTTAAATTCAGCATCTCTATCTATCTATCTATCTATCTATCTATCTATCTATCTATCTATCTATTCTATCTATCTATCATCTATCTATTGCTTCTCCCTAGGCTTATACAAGTTGTTTACAAATTTATTAAAATATATTTAATAATGAAAAATTTGTACATTTTCACACATTATGATACATAAACGACAATAATATTTACTTTATGATACACAATATATGTATATATATAATAGATGTATGGTAAATATAGGTCAAGGGTTAAAAACATAAAGAGATTTCATTTTACTCTCAGTAAAATGTCAAGAGTTAATACAAGTACAATATTATTTATGATCAGAATTTGTGCCACTAAATGTGGAAATATTCTTTGACCTTTCATTTGAAAGCCAAATGTATTTTGCTATTTTCCAAAAGGGAATAAAAGTAAATTACTACCAATGTCTTTCACATGTGCTCACAGCTTCTTTGTTTGTTATGGATTCCAATTGTAGGAGCAAAATGCAGGCATATATAAGACTAGGTAGTACACCTGCAAGAAGGAACAACGACTTGAAAGAGCTAAAAGAGGCATAGATAACAAATGAAACAGGCATTAAAAGAGGCTAAGGGCAGGTAGCTGTGTGATCCCTTTACATGACATGCTAGGAAACATAAATTAAACTGTTGTTATAGAAACCAACTTATTGGCTGTAGTGAAATTATGAGACCAAATCAAGGAAGAAATGTTTAACATGACCGAAATCCTTAATACTTTGTGATACCTGTGATATCTTCAAAGTTTGTTTACACAAGGTGACCCAGATACAGAAAGATAAGAGTCGCATATTTTCTTTCCTTTGTGGATGTTATTATTGAATCTTCAGAGACATGTATTCCACTTGGAATAGCCACAGAAGATAGGAATTCAGTAAGGGGTTACTTCTAGGGAGGGGCACCAAGTGTTGAGAGGTAGAGCATAGTAGTACAAAGAATTAAAGGGAATAATATAATTGAAAAAAATGTTTAGATTTGCATTGGAACCGGTAGGCAGGGTAAACAGGGAATGTAGGGAGCAATAACTAACATTAAAATTTTTTGAAAAATTCATATGGAAATCTGTTACTAATAAAGCTTCAATAAATATATACTTCTACACTTGGAAGGAAGAGATTTGGTATCATTACTTTACAATGAGAGATGGGGAGGCAATATTTAAACTTATTCTCCAGACTACTAAACTAAAACTCCAGTTCCAGGAATGGGTTACCTATTTGTGAGACATTGGCCAATGGGCTCACAATGACCCCCAAAATTACAGAACATTTCCAGAAGTGGCTGCGCTCCAGAACTTGACAGTAAGTCTCTGTTGCTGAAGACACCACATACTTGAATCACAGAAGATGGAGACTTCAAACTGGTTCCCAACTTCAGGCTTCATCCCTATTGGCTAAAATTCATAGTGCTGGAATGTGCTCTGTAGGCTGTCAGGAGAAATGTAAGCCTCAATGGCACCCAGCTGAAACCCTTGAATGGCACATCCATGATTGACCTGACAAGTTAGGCCCACTGGTTCAAAGCTCACACACATATTATGGGAATAACCAAACATATGGTTGGGATCAATGGCCTGGTCCATGAGATGGGAAGTATTAAATGGGCCAATAATATGTGGCTAGATAAGTCACAGACACTAGGAGAAAATGAAATACTATTATTCTGCTATATAGAAATGGCATTGAGGCCATCCCTAATGATTTCCTTTTCCTATAGGTCACAGTTCCTCTCAGCCCTCCAAAGAAGTTTCTATTGCATTAGATGGCAATTAATGAAGAGACTCCTAACAGTTTAAAATAAAGATAAAAACAAACTGTCTAGTATTCAACTGTAAATTAAACACTCATATCTCATACCTAGACCCAGAGAATTTTCTAGAAAATGTCCAAAAAGATTAGAAAGGCCAAGGTGGTAGATAACTTCAAGAAAACTGTTTTCCAAGCACAGGATGGCAGATACACACATGAAATTATAGTTATGTGACAGCATGCAGGAGTATGCAAAAGTTTTAGTTAGACAAAGCCATGCTATAGAGGAGGGAAGGTGTGTATGTGATTCTGCCTCTCCTAGAAGCTTGTTGCACTTTTCATAGCTGCTGGAAGAGAAAGAGACAGTGTTTTGGATACTGTGACACTTGATAGGCTGACCTTACACCAGATCTGGATACCATTCCAAGACCAGCTAAGCAACAGAAACTGAAGAAAGATTTTAAAAAAAAAGGTCATCTCCTAACTAACACTGACTAACATTCAGGGCATCTGGGTAGTTCCTATGCTGGTTTCCCAGCTGTCAGACTACAGTCCATGAGCTCCCCTTTGTTCAGGACAGCTGTTTCAGTGTGTTTCTCCAGCCTGGTCTTGACCTCTTTGTTCATTATTTCTCTCTCTCTCTCTCTCTCTCTCTCTCTCTCTCTCTCTCTCTCTCTCTCTCTCTCTCTCTCTCTCTGTCTCTCTCTCTCTCATTGCAACTGGATTCCAGGAGTTCAGTTCAGTGTTTAGATGTGTGTATCTAGGTAGTCTATGGGGCCTCTGGTAATGAGTCAGTATTTATCGCTGGTATATGAATGGACTTTGGGAGCCCATTTCACACAGAAGGATACTCCCTCAGCCTAACACATGGGGAGGGCCTGGGCCCTGCTCTAAATGGTATGGCAGACTTTGAAGACTCCCCATGGAAGGCCTCACCCTCCCTGGGGGAGCAGAAAGGGAATGCTATGGAGTTGGTTAGGGGAACGGGTGAGGATGGGAAGGTTCAGAAACTAGGTTTGATGTGTAAAACAAATTCCTTTCAAATTTACATTAAAAATATAAATAAAAAGGTATAAAAAGAAAAAATTTCAAAAAAAATGTCAACTTAAAGTTGGGTAGGAAGAAACAGGAAGGTTGTGAGGGTGGTAGTGGGGGTATTAATACTTTCAAAACACATTATATAAAACTCTCCCTGGTTCATGAGCTAGATTGTTGGAACCCATTTTCTATGAGAGGATGCTATGCTCAGCCTTAACATGGTGGTGGTGGTGGTGGTGGGGGAAGAGATCTTAGTCCTGTCCCAACTTAATATGTCAAACTATTTGAATCCCCATGGGAGCCTTTACCTGTGTCAAGGAGTTGATGGGGAGTGGGCTGGGGTGAGGGGAAAAGGAGGGAAGAAAAAGGGATGGGAGGGAGAACATTGGTTAAAATATAAAATGAAATTAAAAATAATAAACAGGATCTATTCCTGGTGCACAAAAGGACCTTGTGGACACATTGCCCATGGAGGGATACCCCCTCAACCTAGAGACAGGAGAGAAGTCCTAGTCCCTACTTCAAATTACTTGACATATTTATTTGACCCAACCTGGATAGCCCTACAAGTGGAACGGGGGCGGAGAGATGGGAGGGGAGGGTGGCCAGGGTGCATGTCACAGGGGAAAGAGGGTAAAAGGGAGGGAGGGAAGGAGGGAGGGAAGGAAGGTTGGAGGGAGGAAGGGAGAGGAAACTGGGATCCACATGTTAAATGTTTAAATTATATTAATAAAAATAAAAAGTACAAGCATAAATAATACAACTTTAATAAAAAAATTGTCAAGGAATTAATAAAATAGTTTGTTTAACGTCTTTATAATTGCCGCAACATCTAACAATAAATATTGGGGAGTTAATGAAGGTAATTTTAATGAATGAGATTCCTATGATGAGATGTTGTTTATGATTTATTAAAGCTTGCCTGAGAATTCAGAAAGCAAAGTTAGCTAAGGCCATAAAACCCATACACATTTTTGACAGGAGCAATCAGAATCTATGAGATGTTGTTAGATACCTTTAACCCAAGGACTCATAGACTTAACTCTGTGAGTCCAAGACAGCCAAGCTTCACACAAGAGTCTATCAGTCTACAAGAGAATTAAAGCTCATACCTGTCAATATTAGGGAAGCATATACGACAGAAGTAAGGTCTCAGAGAAACGTTTCACTCTCCAGGCACACTGAAGACAGGCAGCAGTTTGAGACTTGGAGAAGAGCTCTCATACTCCCTTCCTCTCTCTTCTGTTCTCACCCTTCATGATGCTCATTCCTTCACCTCCCTTCTTCCTTCTCTTCCATTCCTATTTCACGCCTGTTGTCCACTTCTATCTCTTTCATGAATTCTTCCTTCCCCACTCCTTCTTCTCTTGTGCCCTCCATTCTCCTTTTCTTTTCCTCCAGTCTCCTTCTTTTCCCATTCTTCAAGTTTCTTTGCTTCTACTGTTAATCTCCTATTCACCCCTCCTCTCTTTCCTTACATCTTATATTTTCACTCCAAGTTGCTTCCTTCTCTTTCTTTTTTCTAATTTCCCCTTAAGGAAATAACAAGACAATATTTATGACCAGAAATATGGCTCTTAGTCGGTGACACAATGTTGATGAACCTTTTAAATTTGATTATCTAGCTACCTACTTCAAAGAAAAAAAAACTCTTTGCTTGTTAATTCTTCTACTCTACAGTGTTCTAATATAGCTGGAAGAATATTGCATTTCAAAGAGAGAAAACCTGAGAAACAATCGGCATTATAGTGAACATCAGCTGTGAAATATATTCTTGCTCTTCCACTCAGCCACTCAGCTTGGATAGTGAATTTCATTCCATAAATAATTATATATACTAGAAAAAAATTTAAAAAGTATTTTTTGAATTAGATGCATAATATCCAAATATCCTGTCACACTTTCATTGACAGGTCTGTGGTGTTTTGTCCACATGTTCCTTTTGAGGACAGATATTTAAAAATTTGGGGCTTGTAGGGCAAATATGTATTAATTAACCTTTTATTGAATATAGTTTCAGAGACAATCTTTGTAGCATTGGTGAAATATCAATGTCACAAATTGTATCAAAACTAAGCTCTTCTTCAATGATTATGTAATATATTTTAATATTTGTCTTGAGACCTGAATTTATATCTTTTATTATTAGAATTATTGTCCACAAAGCAAATATTTCCTACAAAATTCATTTCTTATTGATTATATTTTCTTTGTCAAATGTATATGGTTTTCAACAAAATTGCAAATGCCCCTCCCCCAAAAGAAAACCCATACCAGATGGAATATTTCTAAAAGGTGAAACAGAAGTATTTGGACAAGTTTCCCAAGGATTAATATTAACTATGCTGAGAAGGCAGAAGTAGCCAACAATGAGGTGATTAATATTCTGATATAGAAAGCATCTTAGACATGGGAAAGGTTAAGGGTTAAATGCCACAGTATTTGACTGTTGGCCAACAATATTCTGTTGTTTATATCTTATTTCAAGATCTGAGGTATAACCCTGCTTTGGTTAAAGCAAAGTGATGAAAACAAATAATCTCTGAAAATGCACATTTAAAGCAAGGGACTGAGAGAGAAGCAGCATGGGGATTTTTAAAGGCAGGAAGCAATACCATAATTTGGACTAGTTTTCGTCCAGACAAGATTGTAGAAAAGAAGCATTTATTAGAAAAATGTGTGTAAAAATGTTACATAGAGAGTATTAACTTTTGTGCTTAATATTTCCCAAGTTACTAACAGCACATTATTGATCAATAGAACTTAAGTTACATTTTAAAATGTAATATTTTATGCTTCTGTCTACTCTAAAGTAGTTAGAAAAAGTTTTAATTTTTAAACTTTCCTAACATATTTTTTCATATATATATACATATATATAAACATATATATACAGATATGTATATATAGATATACATATATATACATATATATATGCTAATTTTATTATTCCTCCATTCTTTGTAAAAATCTATGTTTGCACATTCTCTTGCTGTCTTACTTAACAATTTCTATTGCTGTGATGAAACACCATTATCAAAACTACTTTGGGAAGAAAGGGTTAAATTTGCCTATACCTACATATCATAGTACATCATGAAAGGGTAGTTAGGGAAGGAACTCAAATACGACAGGAACTTGGAGGCAGGAGTTGATGCAGAGGCCACAAAGAAGTACTGCTTACTGGGTAGAACCTATGGCATGCTCAGACTTACCATAGTACCTTATGATCATTTAACTAAAGTGAATCATATTAGACATCAAAAGCAGAGGCTAGCACAAGAAACAGATATATGATATTCAGCAAATGTCAGTTAATATTTAACTGTCAGTTAATATTAACTGTCAGTTAATATTTAAAATTGAAGTAAGTTAATTCCATGAGTCTTAAGCTGACACGAATGTAAATATTTTACACCATTGATTTAACTCAGAAATAGTTATAAGAGATATATTTTGAATAACCTAAATTGTTTTCTTAATTTGTATGTTCTTCATTGCTTTCATATATACCCATATCTGATATCAATAGTTCTCAGAATATTCCTTGAAAAGCAGAAAACTGTTACCCTACCCATACCTTTATTCTTATATGCAATAAACTAGTGTGTAAGTGACAGTTACTATTGCTGTGATGAAACACCATAACAAAAATGCAATTTGTGGAAGAAAGGGTTTATTTGGCTAACGTTTCAGCATTGCTGTTCATCACTGAAGGATGTCAGGAACCTAGAGACTGAGCTGATGCAGAGGCTGTTGAGGGGACCTACATATTGACTTGCTTTGCCTAACTTGCTCAGCTCACCTTCTTATAAAACCCAGAGCCATAAGTCCAGGGATGGCACCATACACCATAACCATACAGATGGATGTCATCACAGCTTACATTCCTTTCTCTGATGACTCTATCTTGTGTCTAGTTGACACACATAACCAGTCAGTTCAACAATACAGAATAAAAAGTTCTGCATAATGTTTTAGGGATATTCAGTAGACTATCAGCAAAGGAAAATCAGAATGAAAATTTCAATGATAAACAACACATTTTCTCTCATTTGTATTGCAGGAAATACATGGATTTAAAAGTTTAAAAACAAATGTCTCAGGTTTAAAATAATATAAAATTTCTAAAGAGCTTTTTGCCATTTCCTAAAAAATATTGGAATTTTCCCCTTGTTTGAAGAAAATATTTCCTTTGACAAATTTCAAAATGTAATTTTTATAATATTTTTAATTTAAATTTGAAACAAACTTGTTTTACATGTCACTCTGAGTACCCTCACCCTCCCTTCCTCTACTGTCTTCACCTTAACCTCCATCCCATTCCATTTCTGCTTCCCAGAGAGGGTGAGGCCTTCCACAGAGAATCTTCAAAGTCTGCCATATCATGTTGAATAGGGCCCAGGCCCTCCCTCATGTGTCTAGGCTGAGAGAGTATCCGTCTATGTGGAATGGGCTCCCAAAGTCCAGTATATACTACAGATAAATACTAAACCACTACCAGAAGCCCCATAGACTGCCCAGTTCTCCTAACTAACACCACATTCAGGTCAGTCCTATGCTGGTTTTCCAGCTATCAGAATGAGATGCACAAGCGCCATCGTGTTCATATCAATTATTTCTTTTGGTTTCTGTAGCCTGGTTTTGACTCCATTATTCATCACTCCTCCCTATCTGGATTACAGGAATTTAGCTAGTGTTTGGCTATGGGTGTCTGCTTCTGCTTCCATCAGCTATAGGATGAAGGCTTAGCATAACATATAAGGAAAACATCAGTCTCATTATCGGAGAAGGGCATTTAAGGTAGCCTCTCCACTATTGCTTAGATTGTTAGTAGTTGTGTTCATTCTGCAGATCTCTGGACATTTCCCTAGTGCCAGATTTCTCTCAAAACCTATATTGGCTCCCTCTATAATGACACCTTCTAGTTTTTCTTGCTCTCCTCTATTCTTCCCCTGACTCAATCTTCTTGCTCCCTCATGTCCTCCTCTCAGCTCCTCTTCTCTCTTCTTTTTTCATTCTCTTTCTCCTCTTCCCTCTATCTTTCCCCCATACATCCAATTTTCCTTGGAGATATTGTCCCTTTCCCCTTCTCAAGGTCCATGTATGTCTCTCTTAGGGTTCTCCTTGTTACATAGCTTTTTTGGTGGTATGGATTGTAGGTTGGTGATCCCTTTCTCTGTGTCTAAAATCCATATGTGAGTGAGTATATACCATGTTTTTCTTTTTGTTATTACATTTTCTCACTCAGGATGGTTTCTTCTAGTTCCATCCATTTGCTTGTGAATTTGACCATTTCATTTGTTTTTTCCACTGAGTAGTACTCCATTATATAAATGTACCACATTTTCTCCATCCATTATTCAGTTTAGGGTCATTTAGGTTGCTTCCAAGTTCTGACTATTACAAATAATGCTGGTATGAACATAGTTTATGTCCTTGTTGTATGAATGTCATTTTTGGGGTATATACCTAAAAAGTTATTGCTGGATCTTGTGGTAGACTGAATACCATTTTCCTGAGGAACTACCATACTTATTTTCAAAGTGGCTGTATGTGTTTGCACTGGTACCAGCAGTGGAGGAGTATATCTCTTTCTCCACATCTGCTGTATCACAAACTGACTTTGTTGCTTTTGATTTTAGCTAATCTGATGGGAGTAAAATGGTATCTCAGAGTTGTTTTGATTTGTATTTCCTTGATGGCAAAGGAAGTTGATCATTTCCTTAAGTTTCTTTCAGGCATTTTGGATTCCTCTATTGAAAATTCTCTACATAGTTCTGTATCCCATTTTTTAATTGGATTGTTTGGTGCTTTGATAGATAGCTTCTTGAGTTCTCTGTATATTTTGGAAATTAGCCCTTGTCAGTTGTATGGTTGGTGAATATCTTTTCCTATTCTGTGGGCTGCCGTTTTGTCTTTTTGACTGTGTCCTTTGCTTTACAGAAGCTTTTCTGTTTTAAGAGGTCCCATTTATTAATTATTGATCTCAGTGTCTGTGCTTCTGGTGTTTCAAAATGAAATTTTACTTTTTTTCTATAATATTATATAATGGTATTCAGCCTTTTCATGCCTCTTCAAATATGATAAAATTCTGCCTTGAATTAAAAAGGAATGAGATGTGCCCCAAACTCAAAAGTTACTTATAGTGAGATCTCCAGGCTTGTAACCTAAGTCAGCAATGAGTTGTATATTGATACAAGCAACTTACTCAAATGTTTGCTCATTTGCCCTTTTGGTAAGAAAGAACTATAAATGAAGTCCACACTATAGGATCATGGAGATTGTACTGGAAGGGAAAGGAAGCTCTTAGGACAGTGTATCATTTGAGGAACTACTTGTTAAGAGCTATCTCTCACAGGAGAACTAATTAAATGCAAGATCACTTCTCCAGCACTCAGGAAATATGCAATTATGGAAATAAAGGCCCATCCTATGTTTTTGTAGTGATCCATTGCTTTAATCCACAGCATAGGAACTTGTAATTTATAATTAAAAGTATTGTTCTTTTGCAGCTGCTATTGCCTTAGAAACACAAACACGAGATTCAGCGCCCACGTGGAGTTTATTGAGAGAGGGGAGAGGAAAAGGGGGGGTAGCTGGTGGCCAACCGAGAGCTGAGAGAGAGAGAGAGAGAGAGAAAGACAGAAGAATCCCCAGAGATAAATAAAGAGCAGGAGCAAGAAGCAAGAGAGAGGTGCGCTTGGAGCACTTGCTTTAAAAGGGGAGCTTGCGCATGCGTAACCAGGTCCCCTGCACAACCAGGTAAAAGCTTGAGCAGCTAGGTAATGCCTGACATAGTGATTATGTGGCCATAGGCATCCCGCCCAGAGGCGGGGTTCACAGACTGCTGAGCCCAAAAAAAGTACCTTATGTTTCAAAATAGGCACATTTAAATGCACATTTACCTTTACATGTTCTGATATAAAGCTGAGTGACATCATGGATAATATGTTTAATGCACATGAGTCTCTAAAAATATATTAATATAATGTATGTCTTCTGTCTTTGACTTTGAATCTTAATCCAGGACTTAATTTTACTTAATGCATAGCATTAAATTAGCATCTGTTCTAATAATGAGGATAGATTAATATGTCAATTCAATGGATAGGAATATAGAAAATACATATTTCTCTTGAGATATATTTTGATGTCTTTATGCAGAAAGATTGTAACACACAAAAGTTGTGAATAACTACAACAAATTCATGTTTCCCAGGCACATACATGACCATATAATACTTTGCTATAATCCCAGGAAATATCAAGCAGAATTCAAATTATTTTCTTTCAAAATCTTTTCTGTTAGCATTATTATTGCAAACACAATCAAGCAATGTGAATAATCCAAGATTTTCAATTCATTAGGTATTGGTAACTTGTTATAATATACATACTTATACATACACTGCCCTCAATGGCCACAGACATCATTGGCTTTTGAGGGACTGGAGGAAAATAACATTGGTAGCTGTCACATGGGTGCTTGGACACACCAAGATCCTCTGTAAGTGTCACAAGTGCCTCTAGACATTGAACCATCTTTCTAAACAAGAAAAATTTTATTATAGCAAAGAATCTTTGAAAATTCCAGCATCCTTGCATAGGTTCTCTAAGTTCCGGTTTCCCCATTGACTCTATAAAATATTCATAACATCTGTATATAAAAGAATATTGCATTAACTAAGAACATAAGAAAAATGGGATTTTTATTCATTAATTGGCTGGTTAATTGTTTTACAGCAAGATGCAAACATTGTAGAAGGCAACAAACTAACCAACTGTAATTCTTTGTGGAAAGAATAGCTTCATGTCATTACTGTTGTCTCCATAATCTACATGGCTGTTGATATGACAGTTTGTAGACACTTCTCAGCATGCTCTAATATGCAAGAGCAAGCAGAAATATTCACTGGACTTCCTCTTCTAATGTTGGACAACAATACCATAATACTAAACCAATGAAAGTGTGACTGAATAATACATTTAAGACAAAGAATTCAGTAACATTTAATGATCATGCATTAATTTTTTATTGTGAATCTGAAGAAAATAAAATACAAACAATGCTCACCAACATTCTCCCACTTAACATGATCTTAATGGTCACTCACAGCATCATATGACAGTAAGTCTACTATTATCTGACTGGAGAGTGGTTATCAAGGAAAGAAAAACAAGTCTATCTTATCACACAAAACTGAAAATTATCTTGTTTCTAATACTAGCCATAGATGGAAAAGACCTCTGATTAGGAAAACCATTAGAATATCAATCAATAAAATTGAATGTTTAAATTACCAGTTGAAAATTTTGTTTGTAACATAAGGACTAGAACTGTTTTCATGACTTTTGAGTAAAAAAATCAAAGTAATGGAGACTATATATTTGATCTCATCCTATCTTAGTGTGGCTGAGAGTTTTTAGTGGCCTTAAATTTTGTTGGTAGTGTTCATCCTACTTTCATGCCAGGCAGTGGTGGTGCATACCTTTTGTCCCAGCACTCGGGAGGCAAAGGCAGACAGAACTCTGAGAGTTAGATACCAGCCTACTCTACAAGAGCTAGTTCCAAGAAAGCCTCCAAAGCCACAGAGAAACCTTGTCCTGAAAAACAAAAACAAAGACAAACAAACAAGCAAACCAGACTCCTTTCATGTTTTAACAGTTGTTAATGTAAATTTTAATCACATTTGAATAGAATAATCTGGCTAATATGTAGTTGTAGTAGAAACAAAATATAAAGACTATATCAAAAATGTTTGTGCTAAAATAATTTCAAAATATCTATATTAACATTTAACTTCTGCCATCTGGAATTTAATATATCTGTGTTTATATGATAATTCTTTCCGTAGATGGAGCACAAGTGAACATAATGGATTAACAGACAGCTGGGATATGATGGTGAGCTCTGATACTCTACTGATAGAAAACTTCAGTTATGGCATGAATTATGTCAGGCATGTTGCCTTGGCTGTTGTACAAACAACATAGACAGGGAAAAAAAGAAAGAAAGAAAGAAAGAAAGAAAGAAAGAAAGAAAGAAAGAAAGAAAGAAAGAAAGAAAGAAAGGAAACTAAAGAAGACACTCAAAATAATCAGTTGTCACAATAATGCATTTAGGGTTGTTGATAATCATATATATTGGAAGAATTACAATTGACTTCTTTAATGCTTCTCTTGCTTTGTTACAGTTCCAGTTAGATTATGAAACTTTGGAAAACTAATTTGATTTAAATTCAACCCGAGAGTGAGGTCCTTTGCAAATTTCCCCAGAACTCATTGCCATTCACAATTCTTGGAAATTAAACATCTTACAAGATTTTGGGTTTGTAAGTCCACAAACTTAAAAGAGGAATCTTTGTTTTGTCTTCTTTTTTTAAACTTTTCAAACTAAAATACCTGATTAAGGGTTTTAAAAGATATTCATGGGGAGAAATTTCATCCAAAGTGTGATATTTTGCCCTAGGAGAATGAAGAGCTCATCGCCCAACTTAAATGAGTATATAATCATAGAAAAACCAAAGAGATGATAAGTACCACTAAGATCTAAGGAGTACATAACCAAGGTGGGTGTAATACTTTGTTTTGGTAACCTAAAGTATTAAAAATTAGAATAGATTTGTTATTAACCACCTTAAAAATCTGAGTAAGGATTGCATTAGTTGAATTCTTCATTGATTGGCTATACAGATAATGCAGAATTACGAGAAATAATATAACTCTTGCTAAATATCATTGCCACCAATAGCAGTGACAAAACCTCCATGTTGCCTCTGAGCAGAATGAGTACTCTTGTTTTTTTTTTTTTTGGTTTTTTTTTTTTTTTTTTTTTTTTGGTTTTTTTTTTTTTTTCCATGGATGGTAATTGTGAAATTAGTCAGTGTGGTACATATATTCACAAAAAGATAGTTTTTAGACATTAAGCAGAAGAAATTATGTTACACACTATTTAGGCAGTACTATGCACAATGATGAAACAACAAAAGGTGTCTAAAGAATTCTCAAAAGGAGTGCCAAGCCTCTATATATTCCAGAGGAAAAGTTATCTACTCTGTAATCAACCAGTTCCTACAGACAAAATCCATGCTCCATGCTTGAAATCCTACCTGACCCATAATAGTAATCAAGTTAAAATACAGACACTACAGAGCTGCTTTGGAAACACTAGCTTAGGTGCTTTGGTACCTTAATGCAGCACATATTTTTGTATCTGAATACAATAAAGACAGATGGTAAAAAGCTGCTTTTCCTGGTCTTGATTCCCCAGGCTTCATGACTAGATGGAAAGGTGTTGATTTAGAGTCTAGTACTGAAATAATACTAGCTTCCAACCTTTTGTTATAGAACCTAAGGGTGGAATTTCCCCAAATGAGGTGCCAACACACGCACTTAAGAGGTTTTCCAAACTCATGGTTTTACTGCATACTTTTAAGTTTTAAAGGAAAATACAATGCTTTGGCCTTGACAGATACTGAGTACATTGCTAACTAGAGGTAATTAGAATTTTCAATACTCTTCCGTTGGCTTCCTTTGAATGACATCATATCTTGTCTAGATATGTTTCCTTTGCTTTAGGTAAAAATTGGAGTGTACAATGAAGTGATTGTGTGAGTATTTGTTCTGAATAATAATCTCAGCGTGTTGTGTGGTGCCAATAAGGTACACATGTTTAATTTGTTGTAAGTTCAGTATGGGCTAAAGATCATTTATTTTTTAATGTGGTATATTTTAACAAATGCCTACTAACTTTTTAGAATATAAATCCACATTAAGATGTTTGAAATAAACTAATACATAAGTATGTATTCTACCTTTTTTTTTTTGGTTTAGAGAGTTCAAAGAACACTTATTAAAGCATGAAGAATGTTTAAACTTCAAATGCTTGGGAATGACCAAGGTTTAGAAGATAAGAAACTGTTTCAAGTCATTATTAATATGCTAACTTACTTTCTGTTTGTCCACTGTTTATTAGAGATCTGAGTGAAAAGACCAGATTTAAAGATTAATTTGTCACATGTGAGTACTATTGACATTTTGTGAACCCTCAATGGATGATTAGTAATCTTAGTAATCAAGAACCAGAAGTTTATCACTGTGTCAAAGTTTTGAATTAAAAAAAGTATATGAAAGAATCTGATTTATAAGGTAATTTGACAGATTTAAACACACATATTTGAAGTTAATAATGTAAATAGAGTTCCATGCTACTTTGTTTTTTGAGACAGTGTCTCAATATGTAGCAAAACCTGGCCTTAAACTAATTCTCCTATCATGACCTTCCAAATAAGGAAGTATCATCAAAACAAACAAACAAAAAATGGAGGGATATAATACTAATGAACTCTCTTTTTCATGTGTATGTGTGTGTGTGTGTGTATGCGTGTGTGTGTGTGTGTGTGTGTGTGTGTGTGTGTGTGTGTGTTTGTGTGTGTTTGTGTTTGTGTGCTAAGTGTTTGCATGTGTGGAGGTCTACAGCAGATGTCGATTTTCCTGGAGGTATGGGTATAAGCATTTGTGAGACCCTGACATGAGTGCTAGAAACTGAGCTAAAGTCCTTTTGGAGGGTAGCAAGTGATTTTAATCACTAAGCCATCTCTCAAGCCCCTTGAACTACTTTCTTATGAAAGACAGGGTTTTTCTAAACCTATGACAACCTTAAGATACTACAACCACCTCTGTCAATTACTTTGTTCCCAGGTGTATTATTTGTTCTTGTCATTGGAGACACATAATAAAAAACTCAGTTCTGTTTGGGTTTAATTTTCACCATAAACCACTCTATTTATTATATCATATTGAATAGTACATGGCTTTAAAGAGGCTCATGAACAGTGCAATTAAATTATGTTTATGCTAGAAAAAAAATGGTCAAAAAAACAGTTGAAAAGTATTTTATGAACTCTATTTTTCTCTTTTTTATATCTTTTTTTAAAAAAACATTTATTTATTTTATGCTGGACATAATTATACATGCTTTTTTTTAAATGAAAACAAACATTTATAAACAATATTTGGGAATTTGGGTGTCGTTCTCTCCAAGCTGCTTCCTGCTGGTAGGGGGATCTGTCATGGGATAATCCTAAGAAGATACAGAAATTCTGGCTGAAGTGGTCTGCAAGGCTGCATTGTCCCATTGACGTTGCTTCAGGGGAACTTGCTAGATCAAACCACATTATTCTGAAAGGGCACCAGAGCTTTTCATTTTCTGTGGAAACAAAATTAGAAATCCTTTTCCCCAGTAACTTGTCCTTAGGCTTAAATTTTGAAGTCAAAGCATTTTAAATATATATATATATATATATAAATATATATATATATATATATATATATATAAATATATATATATATATATATATATATATAAAATCCAGCATTTTTCCTTCTTCTTTAAATAATAATATAATTTAAAAATTTTACATGTGGATCCAAGTTTCCTCTCCTTTCCTGCCTCCAACCCTCCTTCCCTCCCTCCATTCCTCCTTCCCTTTCTCCCTCTTACCCTATTTCCCCTGAGACATGCACCCTGGCTACCCTCCCCTCCCATACCCCCACCCCCATTCCACTTGTAGGGCTATGCTATCCAGGTTGGGTCATGTAAGTTTGTCAAGTCCTTTGAAGTAGGGACTAGGACTACTCTCTTGTCTCTAGGTTAAGGGGATATCCCTCCATGAGGTATGTGTCCACTAGGTCCTTTTGTGCACAAGGAATAGCTCCTGTTTCTACTGTCTGAGGTCCCCCAGCTTGTTCAGTCCTTCTAGTTGAGACCCATATTTAGGGGGTCTGAATCAGTCCCTTTTGGGGTTCCTAGCCATCAGTCTGGGAGGCCCAAGCTCCTTGTTCAGGTTAGCTGTCTTTGTGAGTTTCTGCAACCTGGTCAAGTCCCCTCTCTCTGCATCTGGATTCTGGTTCGATTCAGTGCTTCGTTATGGGTGTTTGCTTCTGTTTCCAATAGGTACTAGATGAGGACTCCATGATGGTGGATAATTTAGTTGATGATCTCACTATCAGGGAAGGGCATTTATGGTTGCCTTTCCATGGTTGCTTGAATTATTAGTTGGAGTCGGTCTTGTAGTTCTCTAGACATTTCTTTAGGTTCAGTTTCTCTTCACAACAGTAATGGCTCCCTCTTTTATGCCCCCCACCTGACTCAACTATCTAGTCACATGTGTTTTCCTCTCCTCCTCTTCTCTTTCCCCTAGTTCTCTCTCCATTCACTACCCCCCCCCCATTTCCCATGTGCTCTGGGGGACTTGTCCCTTCCCCCTTTTGTGAGGGACCATATAAGAATCCCTTATAATACACCTTGTATCCCAGTTCATTTGCTGGTGTGTATTCTAGGCTGGTGATCCTTTGCTCTAGGTCTAAATATATTTTTATATATATATATATATATATATATATATATATATATATATATATATATATATATGAGCGAGTACATACCATGTTTTTCTTTTTGTGACTGGTTTACATCATTCAGGATGGTTTCTTCAAGTTCCATCCACTTGCCTGCGATTTTCAAGATTCCGTTATTATTTTCTGCAGAGTAGTATTCCGTTGTGTAGATGTGCCACATCTTCTTTATCCATTCTTCAGCTGAGGGGCACTAGGTTGCTTCCAAGTTCTTGCTATTACAAATAATGCTGCTAAAAACATAGTTGAGCACATGTCTTTGTTGCATGGATGTGAGTCATTTGGGTATATACCTAAGAGTGGAATTGCTGGGTCCTGTGGTAAGCTAATTCCCATTTTCCTGAGGAACCACCATACTGATCTCCAAAATGTCTGTATGAGTTTACACTCCCACCAGTAGTGAAGGAGTGTTCCAATTTCTCCACATCCTCTCCAGCATAAGTTGTCATTGGTGTTTCTACTTTTAGTCATTTTGGCAGGAGGAAGATGGTATCTCAAAGTTGTTTTCATTTGCATTTCCCTGATAACGAAGGATGTTGAACATTTTCTGAAGTATCTTCCAGCCTCTTTGATTTCTTCTATTGAGAATACTTTCTTCAATTCTGTACCCCATTTTTTTAATAGGGCTATTTGGTGTTTTGTTGACTAGTTTCTTGAGTTCTTTGTATATTTTGGAGATCAGCCCTTTGTCAGATGTAGAATTGGTAAATTTTTTTCCCAGTCTGTGGGCTGCTGTTTGGTCTTGTCAACTGTGTCCTTGACCTTACAGAAGCTTCTAAGTTTAAGGAAGTCCCCTTTGTTAATTGTTGATCTCAGTGTCTGTGCTACTGGAGTTATGTTCAGGAAGCGATATCCTATACCAATTTGTTCAAGGGTACCTCCCACTTCCTCTTCTAAGAGGTTCAGTATGGCTGGATTTATATTGAGGTCTTTGATCCATTTGGACTTGAGTTTTCTGCATGGTGATAGACAACTCTATTTTTTTACCCACAAAAATATTAGGAAGTATTTTCTATAAGATATTATTATAAACTAGTCATACTTTTTAGGAAGTTTTGATAGTTGAAATATATTCTCATGATTCTAATTACAAAAAGCTGTTACAGTTCTAATAGATCATTGTTGTGAATTTAATGTTCTTCATTGCTGCCCATAATGATAACAGAAATTAGTACAAAATCAAGATACATTTTGTTTTCAAGCTTATATTTAATATTTTATATAGATAAGCAGACTTGTAGAGAAATCTATTCTATTCTTCCCTCTTCGTTATTTGCATCCCCATTTTAACGTTTTAAAATTGATCAGGCATACAAAGATAGATTAGAAGTGAAAAGCACATACTTCTCAATTCCCATCATTGATATCAAGCCTTTCAGAACTGCCTGAAACACCATCTCCATGGTATCCAATGTTTCTGACTTTCATAGGCACCTGCATTCATATGCATATACCCACACATACCCATAATCAAAAACTGAAAATAATTTATAAAATGCATGAAATTAACAACCAGAAATTGTATATACTTGCTATGCACAACCTTACATTTTGAGGTATGTGTACATAGTAGGATAATTAAGTGTAACTAATTAACATGTGTATTTCCTTGAATAATTATTTAACTACATTTTAGCATCTATTTTCCTTAAAATTGTTAAGAATGAAATATATCATCAGCTGGAGTCGTCATTTAAAAATGTGTCTCTTGACTCCCTTCTTTCAATCATTCTAGAATTGTGTGGGTTTTGATGAAAATCTCCAGTCTTTACCACGAACACTGCAGTTCCTGTGGCATTATGTTCTGCTTTCTACTTTTGCAGGGTCAGGTGTAACATGACTGCTTCGACCAGCAAGGAAGATGCAACTCCAGGTAGATCCTCTTCATGCAATTTTAATCAGGATCCTTAAACATGCTTCTTCTGACCCTGGGGGAATGCCCACACAGGCTTAAATCCCCTTGTGCTGATCAACCCTAGTGAGCCACTTGGACCCTGCAGATAGGCTATACTAACATGGAAGCAACAGGCTTAACCAAATAAGGACTTGTTTATGTCAGAGAGCACTCACCATCAGGGAGGTGGAAGGCAGAAGCCAGTGCCATCTTTAAGGCACAGCACTTTGCAGCTCTCTAAAGTTCCCCTTTTTTGTTTTATTAACCCAACAGGTTAGTGGTCTGGTCTCCAGGAAAGCAGTGGACATTGTAATGACCCTGAATCCTGGTAGTCAGCCAAGTCAGTGCCACACCCATCTGGTATCTTTTTCCTCCAGGTGGGGCCTTGGAAACCAACCCACATGCAACCAGACTTGCCCTTCTAGGAGTTGCTCACTTCCAGAGCTAACTCGGAGTGCAGTGCTAAGCCGTACAACCTGAGCATGAAGGATCAATACTTGTTCATGACTGAGAGCCATGCTTGGGGGGACTGTAAATGCCTGGACAACCATAGCTGCATGCTGCTTCTGAGCAAACCTAATCTTGCAAAGGCACCACAGGCCCACGAAGGAGATAAACAACAAGAGGACAGCCATGACTCCCATTCCTGCCCACTCTTTCAGATGATCCATGGCAACGGGAACCACGATGACAATCCGGCAGCCAGTCATGCATCCACAGGTGTTGAATTTACTGCAACGATGGCCATTCCCAGCTGTGCCATCAGATCATCAAAATCGGCAGACCAATTTCCTAAGAGATGGCTAGACAATTATGACAAATTAACAATACGTGTAAAGTTTTCCTACTGAAACTGGTAACACACAAACCTGTATACTTAACGACTCTTATCACTAATATTTCTTATCACAAAGCTTCCTTCTAAAACAAAACTCCTATTTTCATTTATACTAGCAATCTCACTATCATAAGGCAAAAAAAGGGTAAATATAAACTCTTATTAGTACTGAAAAACCAGGGAAACCTATTTGCACCATGGCATATCGGCATGGGTCTTGGAAACACGGACAGGATCCCCCATTGGGGCTCCATCTACACTGGTGACCAAATCAGGCTGATGATCAGCAGCAACAGCAGGCTTTCATGTTTGTTTCACTTCCTTACAAGCCTCTCCGGGACCCATAATGGTTCTTGGCGGTCCTGCGGAAAAACACAAACAGACCGTCTCACCCATGTCAACACTGGATCAGGACCATGACATAACCCAGTGATCACATCTTTCCAAGTAACTGAGTGATTCAATCTCCTTGGGAAATAATAGAAATTCCTCTAGGGGATTCCTCCATGATCTTCACTACCCCAGTGTAATCTGGATCGATAACTCCTGGATGAACTCTGAGTCCTCTTAAAGCTGAAGATGACCTGCTTAGGAGCAGCAGAACAGTGCCAGGTTAAAGGGCTCCTTTGAAATTGTACTCTATTAACTGGACCCCCATTTGAGGTGTTAATATGAGTCAGGTGGTGGAACAGAGGTCCAATCCTGAGGAACCCACAGTGGCTCTCTGTGGTCCCTCGGATGCCGAAGGGACAGCCATCTCTCTTGGCTCCATTCTTTGTTCTGACTCTCTACTGCCCCATATATTTGTGGGCCCAGGGGTCCTGGGCCCCGCTGCCCGTTTTTTGAATGGGTACTGCCATAGCCTTGAATAAGAGCCTGGCCATTAATGTCCTTCACTGTGTGACACTCATTTTCCCAGTGGTTCCTCTTTTTACATCTGGGGCATAGCCCAAGCTGCTTAGGGCGTTGGCTGTTTCCTGTATGGGCATTGTCTTTTAAGATGCCCCAATTTACCACATTTAAAACAAGCACCAGAACTTCCTTTTTTGCTCTGGGTCAGTTGAACCACAGCTGCTCCAAGGCCAGCATTGGTCAATGGACCTCCTATCACCCTGCAGACCTTCATCCATGCATCCAGTCCTTTACTTTTATATGGGGTAATAGTGGCCCTACATTCTTTTGTGCATTGTTCATAGACAAGTTGTTTGATCAGTGGCATGGCAGTATTAGGGTCACCAAAACCTCTCTTTGCAGCCTCTACCAAATGGGCCACAAAATCTGAAAATGGTTCTATGGGGCTTTGCAGTGTCGTAGTGAGGTTACCGCTCACCTGTCCCTTATTGGGTAATCACTTCCATGCTTTTATGGAAATCTGGTTTACTTGTTCAAAAACTGGTAATGGATATCCTGTCTGTTGATTGGCAAAGCGTCCCTGTCCAAGCAACATGTCCCTGTCCCATGCTGCGTTTCCGGCGGCCAAATTAGCTGCAGCCTGCTCATTGGCATACTCAATCAAAAAGGCTTTCCAATCCAAATACTGTCCGGGGCTCAGGCATGCTCGAGCCAGCAAACTCTAATCATTAGGAGTCATGCAATGTCTATTCAGGGCTTCAACTTGAGCTACAGTAAAAGAAGCTGAAATTCCATATGTTCTCATGGATTCAGCCAAAGCCTTGACGACCTTAAAGTCTAAAGGCTCCTCATATCTATTGCCTTGGGCATCCTGGAAAACTGGATAGGCCAGACTTAAGTCATTTCATACAGCTTTTCAGACCTCAGGGCAAAAGGAACGCCCTGTACCTGGGCCCCACCCTTCCTCACTCTGAAGAGGAGAAGGTGCTGATGGCATTGTCCTGGGAGGGTTTTACTCCTCCTTACATAGCCATTTCTCCTTTCGTTCCCTTCTTGGTTCTTTAAGGGACTGTTTCTGAACCTTTTCTATGAGGGTTTTCAATTCTTCCTCAGAATCTGTTTCTTCCGTACCTGACTCTTCTGTACTCTCAACCTCTTCTGATCTTTCTCCTTGTAACATTTCTAGAGCAGCTTTCCCTTTTTCCATCACCTCTTTACAGTACCTCTGGTCTTCAATACAGCTATGCTCTAACTTCCAATCAGGCCGGACTCCAGACTTTAGCATCCCTTGTTCCCAAGCAAAGTCAAGATCCCTGCCTAACTTGTCCCAGTACGCTACCGTGAGGTCTCCCAAAACTTCAAACCAAGGTGCAATGGCATCGCACTTGCTCAGGAATCTATCTAGTGCGCTTTTCTTTATTTTAAGTTTCTTTGACAAAAGTAGGTCCTGAAGTGCCAGAAAAATTGGATGAGGCTGAGAAGCCCCCATTTTGAAAATTTTATTTTCGGTTCATTACAACCTCTTGCTTAATGCCTGAGATTTTATTGCTGCTCATTTCCGCAGGCTTTAGCTTGGTCCCAACTTACCTGGGACTTTATTGCTAATTACTGAGGGCCTTAGCTTGGTCTCAACTTACCTGGGACTTTCCAGTCGACTGCCCTGACTGCAAGAAGTTCTGATCTGAAGGTTCCCAGTATGGGCCACCAATTGTAACACCACCGCCTGGACCAGCAAGGAAGACACGACTCTGGGAAGATCTTCTTCATGCAGTTTTAATCAGGATCCTTAAACATGCTTCTTCTGACCCTGGGGGAATGCCGACACAGGCTTAAATCCCCTTGTGCTGACCAACCCTAGTGAGCCACATGGACCCTGCAGATAGGCTACTCTAACACGGAAGCAAACAGGCTGAACAAGCTTAACCAAATAAGGACTTGTTTATGCCAGAGAGCACTCATCATTGGGGAGGTGGAAGACAGAGGCCAGGGCCATCTTTAGATCACTCAATGCCTTTCTTCCCTTGTCTGTGTTACTTCACTTAACAAAATGTTTGCAAGACTCATCCATGTTTCATAACTAATCCCTTATTTACTGTACTTATTTTGTAAGTATTGTTACTAAGCTTTGCTACAGAGGCCTTGACTAAATTAGAACTAACTGAAACCAATTAGCCTTGTCTTTGAGCTTGCAATACCCCTTACTATGCTCCCTGTTTTTGTTTTTGTTTTGTTTTGTTGTTGTTGGTTGGTTTTTAATAGGATTGCATTGCTTCCCTTGAGTTACTTCATATCTGTTCTAATCTTTAGGGTATCATGCAGAAATAGACTTTTGACATAACATTCTAGGGAATATATATAATCTTATTTTTTTGTCAAACACAAACTTAGATGAGAATCCAAGAAACAATGCAAGTCAAAGCACCATGTAAATGTGGATTTTTGCTTCGGGAAAACAAGTCTGTTGATAATTTCTTAGAAAAGCAATTGATCAACCTGGCATCAGAATCTTCCACCAACAGGTGATTGACAAAAAGTAAATGGATTCACTAGAAACATCAAGAGTTTCCATTAAATAAATAATGTTGTGAGTATATGTAATATATTAAGAATAAAAGCAGCATATATAACATGTTGTGTAGTAAAAAAGAACTTCTGAAAATAAATTAGTATTTCATAATGTATCTTTGTTCTTTTCCTCTTACTGAATCTCCCACTCTTCTTATTGAGAAAACAACTGAATTAGATGCAATTAATAAAGAAGCAACATATTTAGACCTCATTCATATGGAGTACAACTCTTTGGATGATAGTTACCTTGTTGATAATTTTACTCTTAAAGATGTAAGTACAAATCTATTCTCTGAGGATTTGTATGTGGATTCGTTTACATACTGACTATATACAATCATTATGATGCATTTTTCTATCTCACATTCAATTATATTCTAGCTGTGTAAGTTACTAATGGCCATGATTATTAAATTTCAGTCCATAATACTACTTATTATTCAGAGTATTGTCTAAATAATATATACACCAGACATCATAACCCATGACACCACATGCTATACGCATGGGAAACTGTCCAGTTATCCTTCTTTGGGGTTTTGGGAATATAGATTCATTGTGAAGCTAATGACAGAATGAATAGAAATAAAGATTAATCTTAACATTATTAAAGTGCCTTAAAATGTCAAAAGAATATTTATAAGATAAATTGTCCTGGAATAAGTGGCTGAAACTTGAAATGTGTGTTCTCAAATAAGCAGAAGTTCTCCCTACAGGAAGCACCCTCTTTGAAAGTGTCTGATCCTAAGGAGAAGAAACTAAGGAAAGGCATGCTTTGAATCTGCAAAAGCTCTGGGAGATCTGACTGTAATGGACTTTTAGTCCTCAGGGACAGCTCCACCTAACCCTCTTACCCTTGGCTTCCTCAGCTATATAACCAGAAATAAAACCACATTCAATGTTGCTGAATGGGCCATATTCCCCAGCCTATTAGAAAATAGCCTTATGCTTGTTTGGAGCATATGCCATGTCCAAGGTGGATGGTTTAGGTATTCCCCTGGACTTTGACATATACAAAGGAAAGGGCAATAGTAGTGTGTAGCAAGTGCTTGAAATGGAGAAAAAATAATACCTGGAAATTCAAAATGTTAGATAAAACTACAGTGTAATTCCTGTAAAGAAAACACACTGAATGTAAGAAATAAAAAGGAAAGATTTAGAAAGATTTGGCATGCAAACAGTTTTGTAAGTCCTAGAACAGAATACACATAATTTGGTTTTGAAAAGTCCCACAGCTGGATTCTTGTAGTTATCAATGTATTCTTTAATGAGAGACTTGTCAACAAAGTGAATTTTATACTGATTTTCCTGGAACATGCCCAGACAGATTTCTTTTGAATGGTTTGGTTGAGCAATGCAGCTTAGATTTTTATGTATCTTGAATATACTATTTCAGACAGTCATTGAAATAACTTCATACATTTCAAATTCAATTTCATTCATTAGAAGTTATGAATTTTCTCATAATTTTCCCTGAAACTTTGAGACCGAAGAGCATTTCTGGAACCTGCATCCATGGTCTGGACCCTGACATAAAGTGATTGTGATGCCTGTGGCTCCCAGCAGAGTTTGCTGATTCTACCCTCTCAAATGTTATAAGCCATGGAGATAAGATGAGCAATTAGGAACCGAACACATGAGACAGAATTTTATATTTCCATGAAAAACATGTTAGAACAGACTGTGGGCACACTTGATTCAAAATATGCAACTGTAACTGAGTCCACAGAATTGCTGAGAAAGCTGTTTGCAGTGGGAGATTCTAATGTGGATGGAAGATATGAAGTATATTCATTTAAGAATGTGGAAATGTCAATGTGATAACACACAGTGGTTTAAAATAAAAAATTAAATGTGAGTTTCATCAAGATAAGGATTGTTTCTCACTCATATATGCAGGATCCCAAAACAAGTGAAACTATGCTTATTGAATCCATTCTTTTGAGTTAAACCACTTTACCAGAGCAGATATATGAGATCTGAAATCCATGTCAGTGGGTATTGGAGTAACATACATTGGAATCCCATGAGGGCACTGATAAAATATTTTCTTTTCAATGTGATCCTCTCTTTCTATGTAACATGGGCACATACTTAAGCTAGGAATAAGTTAGCCAAGTAATATAAGAATAGTTAAAATAAAACAGAGCAAGAAGATATAGGGAAATTTGGGAAAGCAAACAAAAGTAGTAATTAAGAAGATAAAAAGTTGTATTATTAAGTAGAAAAGTTCATTTTCATTTCATTTTGATGAAATTAAAGGCATTAGTAAAGATAAAGCAAAAGAAAGTACTGACTGTATTTTCATTTAATCAGCCATGAGCAATTTAATTTTATTAATATTTTATCCCAATTTAAAATATCATTATAAAATAAACTGGATTTTTGATCCTGGGAGATAATACCTATTTAATTCTTTTGTTCAGATTGTGATAAAATATCATGACCAAAGCAATATAGGTGAAAGGAAAAGTTGATAAGAGGTTGAAAATAACAGAGAAATTAAACCATTTCTTCCCAGCCCTGGTCTAGAGCAGAGAAAGAATGGATAGATGCAATCTTGTGGTCTTCGCTCACCCTTGTTTTTACTCAGTCTAAGACCTGGCTTATTAAGCATGTAGTGATGCCTATATTCAGGATAAGTGTTCCCACCTCTACTAGGAATTAAAGAAACTTTCTCCCAGTCATGCCCACACGCAAACTCTATCAAGAAAAGTCCTCATTGAGAAAATCTGCCCAGGTGATTTTAGAGCATTTCAAGATGACAATTAAAATTCACCATCATAGATGTACTCCCTTCCCCACTCTACATGGACTCATATCATATAAATATTTTCTTTTTTAAAAAAAAATATTATTTTGGTTTTCCAAAATAAAGGTTTTTCTGTGTAGGCCTGGCTGTCCTGAAACTAACTCTGTAGATAAAGCTGGTCTCTAACTCAGATATCTTCCTGCCTCTGCCACCAGAGAACTGATATAAAAGGCCCACATCTGTATTTCAAACAAACAAAAGGAGACCAGAGGGGTAATAGAAAAGAGCAGCAGTAATTCACACGAAGAATCTTGCTATGGTCCACAGACCCTCCAGTACGTATTCAGGCTCACATTTTATATAACTAGACTGCAGCTCACAACAGATTGCTTAAACCTGCTTGTAAAATGTACATCTTCCATAATTTGTGTGGTGTAGAAGGCATACGATTTAGCCACTTTGATTTTATGATATTTTGTAGACTTTGTAGTACTATGGAATATATAGGTTTGTGCTTCACTCTGGTGGTTTGTATCAGAAACCATCAAGAATTTACCAAACATAATCTACAAGGATAACTTATAGCTAGCAGCTAACAAGTGAAATCTAAGACTTACCAGTTGAAGGACTGGATAAAAAAATGTGTGTAAGTACCTGTGGTCTCTTAAATAAGTATTTCATGCTGCTTCTCCTACTGATATTCTAACTCTTCATGTTAACATATTTTATCATATTTTATCCATTTTTGCTTTTGCCCAATGTTTGTTACAAATACATTATAATACCTAATTACATTTCCTAAAGTAACCTTTGTGAATTTTCATTGAAAACTTTGATTTTTTATAATGAATTAATATATCTGTATATATATGTATATATATATACTATTATATATACATATATGTATTAATATATTATACATATATATATATATATATACACACACATTAAATGATAGATGTATAATAATTACTTAACAATCCTGGCTAAACATGAATAGTGTGTCCTCTTCGTGTTGGTTTCTTTCATGTGTTGATGGCCTCTGGTCCATGTTTTTCATGTTACAATGATGAACAGATAGGTCTTTAGATCCTGGATTGCAGACATAGGTGAAAAGAATGTGAGGCAGTCCCCATATAATAGTCAGGTTTTTGTTAATTTCAAAATGAGAAATATTATTAAGACAAAAGTTCTCTCTTTCTAACAAGGTCTATGTAGGGGACAGTAACACATTCTTACTTGCCTAAGGTTTTGCTTTAGAGCACTGGCCTAAGCTTACAACTTGAGGAAAGCTTTTTCTAATGTGATGTGTCTGTGACAAAGGAGAGGCTTTATTTGTGGAACTATACCCATCAACTTGAAACATAGTTCCTACTTCCATTCACTCATTTGAACTACATGCGTTTACTTAAATTATACCTTCTGAATTTTGTCTATAGCTTGCCTCCGAATAAGGTGAATAATTAATGGTCAACAACTTTGATTTATTTTAAAGCAGTTTTATTGATAATTTAATTAATGCTAGCACATGAAGGCATTATGTTTATTTAGTTGTAAATTTTAATTAATAACTTTTAAACATATATCAACATATCAAGGCCACGATGACAAAACATATATTAAACCTTTTTAGAAGATACAGGTAAATCATTTTCCAAGTGTTGTACTTGTTTTTAAAGAAAATATTTCTGCATGGGAATGCTTCTAAACTACCTCAACTTTAGTTATGTTTTCAAAATTACATTACCTTTGCTACATGAATTATTTGCCTATATATTTTACTAACTTCATTAGTCTGAAGTTGTGGCAGGTTGTCATAACTAATGGTGTATATTTTTTTAGTGAAGTTTACCTAAGAAAAATAACCTCAAGTCATTTTGTTTCAATATTTATTTTAGAATAATTTCATTTCACAAATTTAGAAACTATTGGATCAATGATGTTTTAGAATTGATAGGAAAAATCAATCTTAATGTGAAAAAAATTACTCATTTTTATACATTTATAGGTATTTTGTATCTCTATTTTAAACAAGATCACTCTGCTTGTCTTGTGATTCTGATGTGTTAGTTTTGGCTTTGTGATTTATGAATTATATTTTCCTAAACAGAACTGGATAGGTGGAGATGTGGGGAGGAAATAGAAGAAGTAAAGAGAAGAGACACTGTACAGAGAATATTTTACATGAGAAAAATTGTTTTCCAGAAAAAAAGAAACAACAAATGCATTCTTTAATAAGCAATGCAGTGTTATAGTCATATAAAAATATTATCTTAGAAATTCAGGGTTTATTATAACATCACAGAAAAGAAAAGAAGGTAAAAACAAGAAAAAAAGATAAAAAAATAAAAAGAATAGGAATTCTGGGCAACAGAAAAATATTTAAATGATAAACCCTCAGTAGCTACAGGTGTCTATGCTGGGCTTGGGTCAAAGGGAATCAGTCCTTCATCAGTCAGCCATAGATAGGAAAGGGGACCCAGGACCAGTAGTTCTCACTAATGGACTATTGGACACTAATATTCTGGAAGTTTTGTAGCTATTAATAACCCATCAGGATCAAAAAGATAGTTTTCCTTGAATGTTGACACAGATGGTAAAGTTTATTAAATCAGTCATAAAACAAAACCTATAGTCAGGAATCTGGAGAAAGGACTAATGGGAGGAAGTAGTTTAATATGGGCATTAGGTATCAAAAATCCAACCATTTAATCAGTAAATTAAATATTCTAAAAAGTTGTTATTCTTCAATAGGATATTAGTATGATTTTCATATTCATAAACAATTAGCATGTTCAAATAACATTACTCCTTAGACCTTTAAGTGAAATGAAGTCCATTGTTCTATCCTTAGACCTTTAAGTGAAATGAAGTCCATTGTTCTATAAGAAAATGTATGTTTCTTATATTTGAGATAATACCATGCTTTGAAACTGTTAGTAACAATTTAGGGAATATTTTCAAATTTTGCTTAGATCTTATTAAAAGGATTTTTCTGGCTTTATATTAGGACATGAATTCTATGATTTTTTTTAATGAAAGTCATCCAATAATTACACACATCATAGAAATTTAAATATAGTCTTACTAATAATTATAATTTGCTTGGCATTTTGTCTTAACACAATTGGTTCTTCAGTACTTTAAACTCTTACCTTTGCGATTTTATCATCAATGGTGTACAAAAATAAGAAAGATTGTACATATATAGGAACAGTAATTTTGAGAGCGCCAGTACCTGGAATGTGGTTATGTGACAAACCTTTGTACTCCTTACTATGCACTATCCCAAGGCAATTGTGATAAGCCTCCAGGCTTAGCAATCAGGAATAATTTTGATTGGTTAGTCTCTGGCTACACCTATGAGAAATTATCTTGATTAGGTTAATTGCAGAGGGCATTCTACCCTGAAAGTGGCTAGTACCATCCCTGCATATAAAGAAGAAAGTGAATTGAGCACTAGCTCTCTTCACACTCTACTCCTGGCAGCTTCTGCTATTGCGATGTTTTTTCTTTCTTTTTTTTTTCCTCTATGATGGAGTTTAACTCTGAAATATGAGCTGAAATTAATCCTTTCTTTAAGTGGTGTTTGCCAAGGGATTTTATTTAAACAATGGGACAAGTAAGGAATCCAGGATCGTAGTAGCAGACCCTCAAACTTTAGGGGTGCCCAGCACTTAACTTGTCTAGGAGCTGTTGTTTTCTCTCCTAGAGAAGGAAATGCAATATTCAGAGTCAACAATGAAGCTTCTTTAATAAACTCTGCACCATAGCAGCTTCCTCACATGAAAGTTATTGCAACATATATAGCTATATAATCTTGAAAGCCCATCTGGGTATTCTATTGAATAAATTTGGTGACAACTATAGAAATAATACAATTTCAAGAATGTACTTTAAAAGTATCAAAAATGAAAATTTTTTTTAGAATACATGAATTCTTTGTATTTACACTTCTATGTGCCAGCAAACTGATGTGTTAATACATGTTTTAGAAATACATGAATTCAAGTATAATATGCTAGGGTAGATATCCAAAATAATTTGAATCATCTTGAGTAGATGGAAATCATTCCACAATGACTCAAATGGTATCTACTTAGCTTTGGAATTATAATTCAGATGTTTTTCTACATTTATAAACTCTAAAGCAATGATATCATCATTATTTAATTGTACCTGTGGTATACGATAAAATAATTTAGAGTCAAACAATAAATTTCAAACAAGAGTAACTGTTACCTGTACAGGAAAAAGATAGGAAGAAAGAATTAATGGAAAAATAAAACAAAGTATGTGTAATTATGAATTGCCTAATATGTATGTGTTTGCTTTGTATTTTGGGTTAAGGGGTAACATTTTGATTGTTCAGTATTTCAGTAATATGATAAAATTACTTCAACGCTGAATATGAAGAGAATGACTATACTTTTTTTTTATTTTATTAGTATTTTATTTATTTGAGGGATTATAATATAATTACATTCCTCACTTTCCCTTCTTCCCTCCAAATCTTCCCTCTTGTACCCACAGAAAAGTATAGTTTTTTTTTTTAACATATCGATCCCACTTCTTTCTCCCTCCCTCCCTTCCTCCCTTCCTTTTTCCCTCTCTCCCACCCTCTCATGCTCCCTGACCACCCTCCTCTCCTAATTCCCCACCACACTCTCCCTGTTGGGTGATGCCTTTCATGTGCACCAGGGATATATCCTGTCTGAGGTCCCTTAGACTGCCTAGGCCTTCTAGCTGAGACCCATGTTCAGGGGGTCTTAGTCATGACTATACATTTTAAGCATATTTGTCTGTAAAATCACAATTATAGAGGATTAGACATACAGCATTACAATTGTATATTATTAGTCTAGTATATTATAATTGGTCATAAAACTAAGCCACTTGGGAGGCTACTTTCTTTCCCATATGCATTCTAACCACCTGGCCTTAAATTTCTGAAGTTGATGAACCCACAATATAGAATAATACAGATTTAATTCATTTATTTTTTGGTAGCTCAGACCATATTAATATTAAAGAAGCAGTTGATGTGAAAGAATAATGGCTAATTTTGTCTTGTGTCATTATATTCATTATTATAGTAAAATGGCTATTTCATTTTTCAATAAAATAGTACTATATCTTGCTCACCTTATCTGAAAATTGAAGGATAAATTTTACCTGCACTACTAAACTCATATGGGATATAAAAATTCTTAATTTCACATAGGAAAATAAACCACTTGTAGTTTAGTGTTTTTCAAAACAACAACTTAGAAATTTAACCACAGAATAAACTCAACCGATCTGGCAAAAATCAGCTCACTGAGTCCCCAACTCATATTATTCTTCTCATTCTATTTTCAGAGGTTTCTCTTTGAACTTTACCTGTCTACAGTAAGCATAATTGTCATATAAACATCTGGTGTCAAAACCACTGTGATGACATGGAACAAGACTATATAGCCTTTCAAATGTTGCTTACATTAACTTAGATATGGATGTTTCTCATTCAAACATGACATAATGGTTACCTAATGAAAGATGTATTTTCTCTTTTCATTTAAATTAGAAGCAGGTTTGTTTTACATGGCAATCCCAGTTTCCTCTCCCTTCCCTCCACCTCTACTCACCATCAACCCCCATCCCATCCCCTTTCTGCTCCCCAGGGAGGGTGAGGCCTTCCATGAGGGATCATCATGGAAGTCATATAGTGTGTCATGTCATTTAGGGCAGGTATTAGGCTCTTCCTGTGTGTCTAGGCTGAGAGAGTATCTGTGTTTATATCAATACGATTTCATGATGATGAGGGTTTATAATTGAAATTTCACTTCTAATAACATTGGATAGACTTCAACACCAATTTTCTCTTGCAGGATTTAGTGTCAACTCTCTTTTGTATATTTGCACATTAAAATACCAATTTGTTCCTCTAGTCTGAGATTCTGCTTCCCTTTGGTAATCAGAAAGATGGCAATTGCTTGAAAATTTATCAAGGCTGTTGCCCTCAGGCTTATAGGAAAGCCTTGGTTTTCTGTAATCATCACACATTAATACCTTGACTCCAAATATCATCAGATTATCAACATCTTAGTAAGTATCTTGAAAATTTGGCCAGGCAGAACATCATATAAAGGACATGCCATCAGCAATAACTGTGTTTTTTGTTTCTTTCCAATTCTTGATTTTCTGTTTTATATTTAGTCTTCAAAACTTTCCCCACCTGTTTCTGGACCTGCTTTTTGTCAGGTAATCATACATTTCACTTGTGCTGATGTTTTTTAAGTGGTAAATCTCCATGTTTCCTGCCATGCCAGTTAATACATCTTGATGAAAAAAAAATTAACTTGCTGTAATACAAAGAAAAATTAATAAGAACTTCGGGGGCATTCAAGCAAATTGTGCTAAAAAATAATTTTAAAAAGTCTTTTGATAAAAAATTGGTGTGCTTTCCCCTGGCAAAAACTATTTCCCTTACTCTTAGCACCCTTATTTGCCTTTGTCTAGAGCTAAGGCCCCATTAGATTTGCCCCCTCAAGGCTATCATGTTTATTGGTGTTGTCCTTGTTCATGTTAGCCATTATTAATTGTTAAGTCTTAAAAACAAAATTTGTGAAACTTGTAATTTATTTGGATCATATGTCAGTAATGAATTAAATATTTTCTGGAATTTATTCCAAAATTTTAGGAACAGTTTGAAAGAAATACATTCAAACTTTGAGCATATTTATTACAGGCCCATTGTAATGCAGGCGATTTACTTTACATTATGGATTTGTTAGGAAGACAAGCTATGATTTCTCTTGTTACTTCCATTTTTCTTTTCATATCTGATGTTTTGGAATGGGGAACTCCAAATGAGAGAGGAGAGATTTATCATTTTGAGTCTGGGCTAATGTATTAGTTTTCTGGTTGATACACCTACCATTTCCAATTTAAGATTCCTGGGGAATAGCCTAGGAAGAGAACAAGCTGTAGCTTGAGAGAGGGTTAAGTGTGAAAATTGTAGAGGAGCAGGTTTCTAATTGGGGATGAAATGAAGTCAGTCAGTACCATAGAGGGAGAAAGAAGAAACACTTATGTTTTGTAATTGTTAATGTAAGAAGTGTTTATTTCATAACAACCAAATTTTAAATCATGCAAAGTGTATGATATATAATACCTATTATAATGTATAATTCATTTTAATGATATGTTGTTACGAGCAGTTTTGCTCTGCCAGTTGTGTCCCGCCACCACGCCAGCCTCCAATAACATGCAGAGATTCTGTATTTGATACAATTCTGTTGGCCAGTTACTAATTCCTTACTAGCTAGATCTGTCTTAATTATTAACCCATTTCTACTGTTCTAAGTATTTCCACATGGCTCATCTTACTGGCCAGAACAGTTGGCTGGTGTTCTACCTCTCTGCGCTCTCCATGTTGATTCCTCCTAACTACTTCCTCTTTCCTCCTTTCCTCCTTGATTCCTAGCCCGGCCTATCTTGCTTTCCCAATGGCCACAGTGCTTTATTCATTAACCAGTATGAGAAACATATTTACAGAATAACATCTCACATCAATATGTATACTTACATAATATCTAATGTAGAGGTGAACACAGGATTATGTACATATAAATACATATATTCAAAAATAACATACACATACAAGTAATATACAGACAGATCAGGTTGTATTTGTATGTTTTCTCACACCCAAACACATAAACCCATATATTATAAATAAACTATACACACAGATACACACACACACACACACACACACACACACACACACACTATATGAAAAAAGAGACCATGAATTTGAAGAGAGAGCAAGAGCAGGGTATATGGTAGGCTTAGAAGGAGGGGTGGGTGATGTGATTATAATTTAAAAACTATTTAAATTTTAGAAAAGAGTTTGAATATTAGAGAAGTAAGACAACTCTAAATTCATTCATTTTGAATTACTTTATTCCTTCTATAATATGGAAAGAAAATAAAGGAATAACTCTGTGTTTGTTTCACTGGAGAGTCAATTCTGAAAGTGAACTAGTCAGCCTCTGAATGTAACTTGGGGTTTGAAAAGGAAGAAACCATAGTAATAAAGCCTAACTTTCATAAAAATTACACTGGCCCTTTAGTGCTGTGTAAAATCTGGGAAGCACTGCGGTAGAAAATGGTGTGTTCTCTCTGCTGGGTAATGCTAGTTTTAGAGGCAAACGAATAAAAAAGAAAACCAGGGGTACCAACACTGATGTTGAGGTTTCTAAACTGTAAAGTAAAATCCATTAGGGAAGGCCATCAGCTGAGTCATTTAATGGAAGAGAAGGAAGCAATCGCCCTGGTCCTGTGGGAGCAATATTGCATGTGCAGCAGTGCCAAGGAGTGAAAGAGGCTGTGCGCTTTTGTTTTGTTTTGTTTTAGGGTCCATAATAGCATGGTCTTTTTCTAACCTCTGTGGAAATAAAAATGCTCTACTCCAGGGCACATGGATCTTCCCCTTAGAGGTCAGTGTTTGCGGGCCAGCCTAGTCTGAGCCGTGCACACTTAAATACAATTACAGGGAGAGTTTTAGCTCGCTCTGTAATTCTAAGCCAATTAAAATTTCCTTTCCATTAAGTTATTTGACTCTCATGATGATTGAAAAATGACAGTGTCTATCAAATGTGTTTCTAGACAGGCATTTACGGTATTTCAATTATGCTCTTACACAGATTTTAAGTAAATGCATTCTTTGGAATTACCAAATAGAGTAGATTTGAAACAGATTACGAGAGTAGCATGATTCACTTTCTCGTTCTTCATTCTGTCTTACATTTTAACAATGAGACCATATAAAACTCCACTATTTACTCACTGTTTATTATTGATGGAGTCCTTTTATTATTTATAACCTCATGTCTAGAAAGCGCTTCTCCAAATTTCACTTATTATTCATGAAGACTTGGCATGCTGTTTCTAATTTAGTAATACAATTTTATGTTAAAAAATTAATGCCTGTTAAGAAAGAGATGATTGGGTATTAGAAGCTGAAATAGAAAAGAACTAAAGAATACAGAAAGCAAAGAAAGAATGGTAATGCAACACAAGTTCAAGGTCAAGGGGAATCTCTCTAATGTAGAATGAGAAATATGCCAAAATCACACAGTGAACAATTCTAAAAATGAGAGTGCTCTATGTGTAGACTGTAGTAGAATATATTAATAGATACCCATGTGTTACAAAATGTATTTATATTATCATTTTCAGTATGAATATCACTCACTATTTTGGATATTATATTATATAAAATTCCCTGTTACTCTACTACAATAAACTTCCAGAAGAATAAGTCCAACATATGCCTTTGACATATCATAAATAAATTATTAACAAGTATAAATAACAACTAATTTAACATGTTATTACCTCTTAAGCTTGTTTGATTTTCCTCTCCAAAAAAATGTGCATATTTTTGTTTATGTTTTATTTGTGCATATTTTAATCTCTATAGTTATGTTCTTTTTTCTTCAATTTAGTCATTATCTCATTGCTTTCTACACACTTAAAATCCATTTTAAAAATTCTAAAATGTTTAACATTTGAAAGTACTGAATGTATTTCCATGGTTTTATGGTAAAATGAAAAACAATGTAGGGTCTTAGGTGTAAGTGTCTGGTTGTACAGATATCAGATGGGGTTGGATGTCACATAGTCAGTAGTTCTCAGAAAATCTTCTGTAACTATAAGTCCATCTATTTATGTAACTTGTATCCAAGGTAGAGCAGGCTCTATGGTAAATCAGTAGAAAGAAAAATGCAAGGTAGCACTCAAAGCAGGTTATGACATTATCTGTTATTCACTTTCATGATAAAGGTAATTTTCACATTTACAAAGGTTCCTGAATTCACCTTTTCCTACTTTTCAGTTTGTCTATGTAGCTAATACTTTATTTTTTGACTTATTGCATACTATGTACTCTGAATCACAAACCATTTCCTAAGTATGTTATAATATAGATAAATTTACTCATAAATAATGCTGTTACCTTAAAATGCTTATATTGACTTCATTACTTAATAAACAAACATAAATAATACAATATTTTACATTTTAATTTAAACGTATTTTCTTTAAACAAAAATTGTTCATATTCATCTGTTCCACCATTTTGAAGTATAAACATGTTGGTTAATATATTTAAGTTAAGTACATGTAAGTCCTCTATCATCTATTATTTGGTTGTGGGACTTCATTCTAACTTCTTTTTTATATACATTTAGGATATACAAAGGCTATTTTAATTATTTATGCATTATTTATAGTTACCATACAATGGAACAGCATACCAAGCTTCTTGCTACTAATTACAAGTTAGTACATAGTAATCAATTTCCCCATCCCACCTTTTCTTCCATTCTTCTCTAGAAAACACCATTCTAATCTGAACATTTTAGATTCCACACAATAGCACAATAATGTGGTGTTGATCTCCTGTTTTAGGCTTTCACACAAGAAATAATGCTCTCTATGTCAACCAATCCTGTTTTATTATTCTTGAATAGTATACTATGATGTATATGGGTCACATTTTATTTAGTCAAGTTTTAAAATGCATAATTCCAATGTAATAATTCTTATTCATAATTATTTAAATAAATTACTTAAAAAGAGATGCTTATATTAAAATAGACATTTTAGCTAATATTAAGTATCATAAATGATACCAATAATGGTTATCCCTTAAATGTAAAGTATAATAGCTGCATTTGAAGAGCAAAGACCCAACCAAATAAATATTTCTTTAGCTTGTACATTTGTGTAATTCTTCAAGTTGGGGATGGGACTAAATTTCTTTCTGGCATGCACTGAGATTTGAGGTATGTTAGGATGTCTAAATTAAAGGCTTTGGTCATATAACTACCTTATCCATTCTTAAATCTTTTTATTGTGTTTTATTTCATGATTGATATATACCTGTATTGATATACACTTTAATAACAACATTGCATTCATAGAAAAAATTACAAATAATGTAAAGATCTTGACAGAAACTAATGCCAGAAGAGTAATGCCTCACATGCAATAATCACTTGATTAAGGTTAAACAGCAAAGTCACTGGGGAAGCCCGGAGGCTGACTGTTTTTGGTGTCGTTAATGATGCTCACTCTTCATCTTTATGAGGTTCAAACATGGTATCTAAACTCAGTCCATGGGCTTAGGATCACATTATGGTGTGATAGGTTAGATGGGACACAGAGAAGAAATGACTCTTCAAGAAGCTCATGTTCTACTACTCTGGTTATGTAGATTAGGCTAAGAAAAGTACTATATCTGCCCATACAGTTCTTTTTCATTGGTATCTTGCTCAATTTGGTGTTCCTGTGGTGTGGTAGAGCTTAATTTCTTTGCACCATTCCTGATATAGCACTTGGGTTTTGTAAAATGGAAAAGGTCAGTATTGTTAACATTTCTCTTATCAGTTCACAAATAACGCAGGTAATACCTGAATGGAGTGACTGGTAACAATCTGCCCTTTACCTGCCCTTTAAATAGCATCATCTTACCCCTCCCCAAACAAGATTCATACTGTAGCCTGAACTTTTGCCCTAAAATTGCCACAGTGTTTAATTTTCTTTGTATTTCTATATACTCTAGCTTTGCCACTTTACTTCACTTCTCAATAGGGGGATTCTGGAGGCTGAGCTTTACTGTGCATATATTTGGAGGACAATTAATATTTGAAGTGTTTTGTAACACAGCTTACTTTAACGAACACATTTAGTCAAAGGTATATTTATCCTTCAGTTCCTAGAACTCTTAACTTTTCTTGATCACATTTTCTTGCTATAACTTTCTCTTAGCAATAGTTACTTTTTTAAATTTTCTTAAACATGAACTTTACTCAAACCATTATCTTATAAAATTTTACTCTTTCCCAAGGTGCCCCTTATTTAAATTGCTGTATTTCATTGTCTAGATTTGCTTGTCTCCCATATATTTCTAGAATATATATTTATTACTCTCACAAGTTGACTCAAGTGTTCTCTTCAACAATTTACTTAACTTTGCAATGTAAATTTCCAACGCGGTATGTGGCTTAAAACAGAATCAGTATCATAAAGACCAACTGGGCATGGATGGAATCTTCCAAAACCATTAGCCAAAGATTACACTCTCAACTCTCTACTACATCATTGCTTGAGAGAGAAAAATAACATTAACTTGGGTGGATATGGAGGAAAGGAGGATATGGAAGAACTGGGGATGGGAAAAAAAGGATTAAAGCATATTATATAAAAAAGTGGAAATTTTTAATATAAAAGGAAAAAATTAGATCCAGTGTTCAAATATGTCTATTTTCCCCTACAATATACAGAATAATGGTCTCCATATGTATATTCCTATACCACAACAAGGACAAAATACTGTACCATGACTGAAAATACAGCTTTGTTGATTATTTTATAATTGTATAAGATAATTTACATGTCCTGGTATATAGTCAGATATATTACTCATTATATATTCTTATGTGCATGTTCCTTTCTCGCATCTATTGAAAATGTATCTTACTAAAAATCAAAACACATGAACTGCTCTATAAATTAGGATATTTTCTCTCTGAAAAAATGATGAAGTGGACAAATTATAGTGTTGGCTTTTGCTCATACTTTGGTGTGTTCCTTCTATACCCAACTGGCCTGTATGATTCTGATTGTGTAGTCAGGTACCATACCATGTTGGAAAGGAAAAAACGAAAAAGAAAGCAAAAGAAAACTAAATCTTAGTTTCTTCTAAGTGAGAAACAGAACTAAGGCTTTTTCACTGAATTGTGAGGTTTGAGATGTCCTTTGAAGTTGTATTTACAGCATTGTAATAAAACATTATGATGTAGAAGATTTCTGCTGGAATCTCAGACAAATTCTACTAAGATTTAAGTTACCAGAATTGAATTAGAAATCAAGTAAAGACAATGAGGCTGTCATTTGCAGTTGTCCTGTACTCTTAAGCTTGCCTGAACCACACAACCATTTCTAAATATGCATTTATAACACATTTATGTATAAAACAATTTTATATACGCACATACACACTAATTGTATTGAAGTGCTACATGTTGTTTTAATAGTTAGGTCATTTAAAATCCAGCTCCTCATCTTTCAAATGCCCCATCATTTTTTCAAGTCATCTTATCTTATTTCATTTAACCTTCCTGTTACTCTCAAATCATGCTGAATACTACAGTATGTTCCTGTCTCTTACTTAAGTGATTCTCAAATGGTCTTTTTCAAAAAGAAAAGTGTGGGTTCTCTTATGAAACAAACCTATATAACTGTAAACCCACTTGGTCACAGGCTCTAAGTTCTGCTTGTTGTGACAAAGACTAATTTTTTTCTATATGTTCATTTTTCAGTTTCAGGATGTGCAGGTTTCTGTATAAAACAAAGTAATTCCTAGTTGATCCAATATCAGCATTTTAACCAGAAATTAGCTCAACATCTTTCAATAAGTGCTCTCAACATTTAATGGTATATTGAGCTAACTATGAGGCATCAACAGTTCTCAGTTGAATGATTAAATATATTGGTAAAATATCAGTTTTATAAAAAATGGTGAGATAGATACAGACCCTAGGAACTATCAGATAATATTCTTAGCCCTTTGAATAATAAAAACTGTGAGTTTTGTTAAGCCAATATATCCCAAAGTTTGTTTTGTTGTTGATGGTGATTGGTCTTTTTTTTTTTTTCCAATGTTTTATCTGCTAGTCACAGTATGTAAAGTCCTGCAGAGAAATAGGCAAGAATTAGCTATTTAGGAGTCTATAAAGATGAATACATGGTAAATTGCAATTAGGCTGTTAGCCTGAAACATTTCAATATACCCACATTACAAAGCTCTAATCAATCATCCTCTGTAGACTCAGCTTAAGTCAATCTTTGCAGACATAGGTTTTTATTAAGGAAATCTTATACACAGTGCCAAGGCTAAAAACAACCTGCAAAATTACAAAAATATAGCAATTGCTAGAGATACTGTCATGAATCTAGAGATAATCCTGGCATCTGGAAAGGTAATAAATTTTAAAAGTAACTGTGAAGTAAAAGGATATAGTAGACATATGTGGTATTAAGTGGCATTAAAGTTATGAATAATGAGAAGGAAAGAGTTTTTTTACCAACAGGAGCCAATGGTTATGTCAAAAAGAAATCCCCAAATCCCAGAGGAAGAAATATAAAGGCTTGTTAGAAATAAAAAGTTCTAAAAATGAACAAAAATGGCTAGGGGATATTTTCCAATTTTAAGCTCAAGAAATCAATTTTAGAAGATGACAAATATAGACCTCCCAATTGTAGATCTTTAAAAAAATGTTTAAAATATTAAATTAACCTTGTTTCAACATAGTCTTCTAGTTTGCCTTCTTTTGGTGTTTCTCCAAACAGCCACTCAATGAGTCTTGAACTAAATTTCTCATCTATAAGAGTATTATTCAGAAATTAAATAATATGTAATTTTTGTAAATTTATAATTTTCCATCAGAAAGTATCACTGCATTTGAAATTAAAAGGAATGCAATAGTCATGTTAATGAAAATTTTAAAAGGAATTACATAAAGAAAATAAAAATTTCAAGTAGAAATATTGTTATAAACAAAACTCAGAGAAATTTTCATTTATAGCAATAAATTCTTGATTAATGAGATAAAATTGATTTACGAATTCCAAGGAAAACAGCTAAGGCTGTTTAAGCATAATGCAATGTTAATTCATAAGCTTTATGAAACTTTTATTAAAATTAATTTTTATATATTATGCATTCTCTTCAACATGACCTCTTAGCCATTCCTTCACAAATCCTTCTGATACACCTAACTCTAGGCCTTTTTTCTCCCTCTTTAGAACAGAAACATACACACACACACACACACACACACAGAAAACATAGAGAAAGCAAGGAAACACAGACACATATACACACACTATAGAAGCACACAATTGGAAGTAACAATATGCAAGCAAGAGTAAGAAGAATATTGCCCAAACAGAGCAATATAAGACTAAAGAAAGTCTACAGTTGAGTTTGTTTTGTTTAGACATCCACTTTTTGGTATGGAGTCTGAGTGTAAGTGGGGTTTATATACCCAGTGAGACTCCTTGGAGAAAATGATGTTTTACTTTGCAGATGGTAGTCAATTGAAAATAGTGTCTGTGCAAATGATGGGAGCACCTCTCCACTTCTCCCTCTCAGTACTGAGAGGCTGTCTTAGACTTTTGTGAACCTTATATATTTCTATAGTCTGTGTGAGTTCATGTTTTGTGTATGAAAGACACTATTTCCTGGTGTTCTCCATCCCCTATGACTCTAGGGTTCTTCTCCATCCTCTTACAAATAATTCTATTGAGAAGGGTTTCAGGAAAACATCCAATTTAGGCATTACTAGTCCAAAGTCTCACACTCCCTGCACACTGTCCAGTTGTGGGTCTTTCTATCTGTTCCCATATACTGCACAAGGAAGCTTTTTCTGATGATTGCTGAGTGAAACAGTGATCTATGTGTTTAGAAGAATATTTTTAGGAGTCATTGTATTGCTATATCCTGTTAGTAGAACAATAGCATTTGATAGTCACATGGACCTTGGCCTATCTAGTCTCAGGTTCTTGGCCACCTGAGTATGTCTGGTATGTGGTCCTTTCATGGAATGTATTAAATATAATTATATAGTAGTTGGTTGGTCACACAGTGTTTGTCCCACTAATGATCAGGGACATTATGTGGCCAGATCACAAATTTTTAAAATGTTTCAACATGATTACCTAGTTTCTTATTTTATGAAAATAATTGAAAAAATTAGGTATTACTTTAGTTATATATTATATAAACATAAATTTAAAAGGCATGATCAAATGAACACAAAGAGAAATAGAGTTGATTTGTAAATTAAGATGGCCTTTTAATTCACAGGTGATAATACATTAAAGTTGTTTTATCAGCCTGTACAGAGGTTTATTTTTTACACAGGCAGAGGTTAGTACATAGTGCATATAAAATATTAATGATTACAGTTAGTGCTCATATGCATAAATTACTATAATTAAGTACAGATTTTATTCTGTCAGTGTTGGCATTCAAGAAACAATAACCTGGTAGTAAATATGATTACCATTCCACCAAGAATTTTATCTGTGAAACCAATTTTGAAAAAGAAAATGACCCAAACTCTTTAGGTAAATAGAAATCTTAAGATTTTGGAAGAAATAAAGCCATGGACATCTAGTATAAGAAAATGAAGTCACTAAACACCATGCAATAGAAATACACCAGCAAAAAAAAAAAAAAAAAAAAAAAAAAACTGTTGGTGGCCAGAGGAAATATTGGATTTGAACTATACTTTAGACCAAACTATTTAAATAGATACCAGAGTAAGCTATCCAATATGAGAGAATGCACATTCTTCTCCAGAACACATGAAACAGGATAGGTTTAGTGAGGTAATAAAATGAGTCTTAGCAAGTTCAAAGAGAGTGAAATTATACTGGTTATTTTTCTCAAGTGGAATGCATTCAAATGGAAGTCACAAACAAAAAAAATGTTAGAAAGCACACAAATATGTAGAAATTGTAGAGCATATGCCAGAAAAAAAAGTCATGATTTTTTTTTGTTGTTGTTAATGGGAATGATATAGAAATATTTTGAAAAAATCTAAAATATAAACAAAATTTATTAAAATATGGAAAATAGTCATGCCAATAGATCAATATATATGAGAAATGGTTATTTAAAGAACAAATAAAACTGGCATATATTTAGCAAGAATAAGTCACAAACAGAGAACGTTATAGTGCACAATTCCAGCTATCAAGAGGGGACATCACAGCTTACAATACAAAGGATCATAAGAGACGACTAGGAATATTTCCGTATCAACATTCCAATAAACCTAGAATAGATTCCATATTGTTAAGCACATACTAGTCAACAAGACTGAATTATGAAGAAATAGAAAAACAGAATAGGTACCTTATTTTAGAAGAATGACTCAGTACTCAAAAATTTCCCAACAAAACACTAATACAGTATTTGATTACATGTGTGTATACATTATACATTATACACATGTGTGTATAATGTGGAAAAATAAATTTTCATTAGATTTGTTGCCAGTACTTCTCAAATTGTTCCAAAAATTTAAGAGGAAGGACCATTTCAAACTTTATTTTTATGATAACATTACAAAACTCCAGAGGAACATGCCATCCCCGAGCTAGATTATAGGCTTCCATAAACACAAATGAAAGAAGCTTAACAAAACATCATATTTGGAGCACATTTAACAATCAGATGAAACTTTTCTTTGGAATGTAAACATGGTTTGACACTAAAAATGACTCAATATGATGAAACATTAACTGGACACTAAAGCCATAGGGGATTAAACCAATGTGTATAAGAATACCACATTTACTACCCAGACCACTATATCCAGATCTGTCAGTCATAATTGAAAGACTATATAAGTGAAATTTTTAGAATAAAACTTAAGTATTAATAAACAGGGAGTAACAACAATCCAAAGCAATATATGTATTAACTACAAGGAAACACATTAAAATTTTATGCATATATAGAAAGTATAAACTGAATATGTTGTTTATCTTTAGAAAATTACAACTTATGATGTGATTTTAAAAATGATGAAAACAACTACTTCAAAAGTCCAGGTCTAGCAATTCTCTAAAGCAGTATCTTTAACTATGTAGGGAACACATACTCATATAATTCAAACTAGAAAAGTGGAAAAATTTTAAATTTTTTAACATGAACAAGTACTATTTATGTCTAATGTGACTAAGGTTACAAAGAACACCACAAAAATTTCTCTACCACATGTTGATACAATTCCAAAAAAAGGACCTCTGAGCAAATCATATATAAGTAACAGTAGTTATCAATGAGCCTTGTTCGTTTTGTCATGAATTTCAATATGTCTGTTCTACCTATATTCTCAATGAGTCCTTTTTTGTGCCAGATTATTTCTGTCAGAATGACGTTTATATGTTTTAACTTTTAAGAATCAGCCTGGTTCATGATAAAGCATTTCATTCAATTAATTATGTTATCATGTATATGAAAAGATGTTTGCTCAAAAAATCTATGAACAGAGTTCACTATGATGAGGAATCAAAGGGAAATACCATATAATTGTCTCAATATAAGCTAAATGGACATTTTCAAGTTTAACATGGAGGCAGGAGCAGGGACTCACTGTTTAAGAGAATAAACTATTCTTATATAGCACATGAGTTTGGTTGTCAGAGTCCATGTTTGGTGACTCACAATTTTCTGTATTTCCCGTTTTAGCTAGTATGACTGCTCTTGAGCCTCTGGAGGCATCTGTACTCAGGAGCACAAATCCACATGTAGACACTTATAAATATACATAATGAAATAAAATGAATATTCAAAAATGATGTTTAATCTCAATTAATACCGTACAGTATAGCCTGGCAAAATTTTTTAAAATAAACATTTACTATTAAATATTGATTCATATTCTTTATAACACACCATAATTATTTGATTCAATTTTAAGTTATGATGAGTATTTTCAAATATGCAATCAAAACACTAAATTCTGAGAGCAAGGACATATTTTTGCAATCTATTCTTTTCAGCTAGTTTTCTTATTCTTTGACTTGGTGCACTTTTAGCCTTAATGGAATTACCTTTTAAAGTCGAAGAACTTTCCCAGAGTTCCATCTTGAAACTATAAGAAACCATGTTTTTTGGATCAATGTCTTTTTTTCACATATCATATACATATATTAGAAACCACAGTAGAGGCATGTTTCTCTTTCTGAAGCAGAACAGTTGGTGTAAATCTAGAGTTATTAGTAATTAATTCCATTGGTCGGTCTGGTCTATCTTTATAATGTGAGCCAAACTTATATTTGTTCTAGAAATATCACAGATTAGGCTAGAATTGAAAGCACCAGAATTACCATAGTTATTCTATTCAGTTTGTCTGATTTTTTCATTTTCTATGCACTCAAAATATTATTAATATTGGCTAAAATTATTGATGAATCATTTACTTAGTTGAATGTGTTTCAGAGAAAACTGTTTCAAATACCTTCATTACTTTTTAGAAAACAGTGACTTCAAGACAGCAAGTTCAACCTACATTGTTTGGATAGTAGAGAAGAGAAAGGGTTAAAAATCTGAATTTCCTGTACAATTCTTTCTGTATTCTCCCTATTTTATAGTACTGTGAATAGGTTAGACATTTGTGGGTGATAAAAATAAAATTGAATAGCCCCATCAACACTAATGACACCAAGCAAATCTGTTACGCATTTTTTTGAGTTTGGATTTTCAGGCTTTCTCTAATAGTGAACTTTAAATATATGTTAAATTGTGTATTGACCCTAAAACACAGATCATTCACCCAAAAGCAGGAGAAAGCCTGATTTTACAGGTCCACAAGCTGCTGCTGTGTTTCATGTCAAGGACCCATTTAATACTCTCCTGTAACTTATACCCTGGCACCAGTCATGGTAGGCTACTAGGGCTGGTCGCTAGCATCACTCCACAGCCCTCCCCTTCAGATGGCACATAGAGCACTTCCCACAAACTGGACAGCAGTAGCAGTTCCTTTCAAATCAACTGTGTTCACTTGACATTGGCCAAGAGGCTGAGAAATGTCTACACAAATATCTTAATTTCTTTATTGACTACAGAGCACTGCACCTTGATTTAAGCTCTCCTTTACCATTTCATCACCCATTCCCTTTTAAATATTTTTATTTTATAAATCCATGTTTTGAGTTTTTTGGAGTAATAATCTACTATGTATTTTCTTTCTGGTAATATTGAATTTTTGTATGTGAATTCCTTTTACATATGAGTAGGATTACTCAAATTAAGAAGGCCCAAAAAACTTTGAAAATATTCTTCATATACACTGACTGTATTTTCATCAAATGTAGTAAAAGTCATCTTCTTTTTTTAATAAATTTTATTTGAATTAGAAACAATATACACACATACACACACACACACACATATATATATATATATATATATTTCTTAGTTTACATATCGATCCCTTTCCCTCCCCCCTTCCCATGCCCTCTTATCCCTCTCCTGTCCCATTCCCTGCCACCACTCCACAGGGAGGGTGATGCCTTCTAGGAGGGATCATCAAAATTTGTCAATTCATTTGGAGTAGGGACTAGGCCCTCACTTCTGCCTCTAGGTTAAGGGAGTACCCCTCCATGGGGAATGTGCTCCCAAAGTCCTTTCATGTACCAGGGATACATCCTGGTTCCACTGTCAAGAGGTCTCTTAGATTTCCCAGGCCTTCTAACTGAGACCCACGTTCAGGGGTTCTGAGTCAGTCCAACGTTGGTTTCACAGCTATCAGTCTGGGGGTCCATGAGCTCCCCCTTGATCAGGTCAGCTGTCTCTTGGGTTTCTGTAGCTTGGTCTTGATCCCTTTTCTTATCACTCCTCCCACTCTGCAACTGGATTCCAGGAGTTGGTTCATTGTTTAGGTGTTGGTGTCTGTTTCTGTTTCCATCAGCTACTAGATGAGACTCTATGATGGCCTATAAGTTAGCTATCAATCTTTTTATAAGGGAAGGACATTTAAGGTAGCCTCTCCACTGTTGCTCTGATTGTTAGTTGGGTCATTCTTGTAGGTCTCTGGACATTTCTCTAGTGCCAGTTTTCTCTTCAAACCTATCATGGTTCCCTCTATTATAGTATCTCTTTTCTTATTCTTGTCTATTTGTTCCGTGACTCAATTTTTATGGTCCCACATGTTCTCCTCTCCTCCTCTTCTCTTTATCTTATCTCCTTCTCCACTCACTGCCTACCAATCCACTCCCAATATGCTCAGGAGATCTTGTTCCTTTCCCCTTTGTGAGGGACCTTGTATGAATGTCATAGGTTTCTCCTTATATCCTAGTTTCTCTGGCCGTGTGAATTATAGGCTGGCAATCCTTTGCTGTATGTCTAAAATCTGTATATGAGTGAGTACAATCCATGAAACAATCTTAATTTACCTATCAATCCCAGTTCCCTCTCCCTTCCATCCTCACATGGCCCCCACTGATCCCTCCATCCCATCCCCCACCCACTCCCCAGGGAGGGTGAGGCCTTCTAATGGAGGATCTGTTGTATCATTTGCAGCAGGGCAAAGGCCCTCCCCTATGTGTCTAAGCTGAGGGAGTATCCCTCTATGTAGAATGGGCTTCCAAATTTCATTCACATACTAGGATAAATACTGATCCACTACCTGAGGCCCCATAGACTTCCTAGTCCTCCCAACTAACACCACACTGAGGGAATCTGGGTGGTCCTATGTGGGTTTCCCAGCTAACAGACTGGAGTCCATGAGCTCTCCCTTGTTTAGGTCAGCAGTTTCAGTAGGTTTCTCCACCCTGGTCTTGTACCATTTGTTCATCACTCCTCCCTGTCTGCAATTGGATTCCCAGAGTTTGGCTCAGTGTTTAGCTGAGGGTATCAGCTTTTGCTTCCATCAAATACTGGATGAGGGCTCTTGTTTGTCTTTGTGTGACACTTCTATTTCTACTGATTTTTAACGATTACATTTGCCTCATATCTATTTCTAATGATCACTGGTGTATCTCTATGACTTCATTAAATTAGACATTGTAGTCAAATACATAAATTTCAAAATTGAAGTGGTATTCCATGTTTCACAATTATTTTTTATGTCCTTATTTTTTGCTTTAAAAGCATTAGTAACATATTACAGGATCTGTTTTGGCATCAATGTAACTCTTGTCAAACATTTGACTTCAGGATAATTTCTTGGCCAAAACCCAAATACAGACATTTAAAACTATTGTGTTTTGAGAATTTCTGATAAGATAGACATTTATACTGATATGCCCATTAAACTTTTGATGTCTAAGTGTATTAGATTGCTTATGTATGAATCTCATGATTTTGCTATGATAAATTTAGTAGCTCAACATACTTTGGATATTTTAATAGTAGGTGTTTCTTGTCTTGCTTTCTGCTTTCTATTTCTATTTAATTGATAAAGTCTTCTTTACTGTTTTTATTTGTTTACATTTAAAAAGCCTATGTTTGATTGATTTTTGTTTTCAGAAAGATACTTACTTTATATCCCAGGCTATCCAAAGATACTAACCAGAACCTCTGGAGATTACAAATGTGAGTGTCCCTGACTGCCTAAAACATTATTTTTACAAGTTTATCTTTTGAGAAAATTAACATAAAATAATATAATGTAATATGATTATTTCTACAGCACATTACATTTCTCTGATTAAATTTTCTCTAAAATAACCCCCCAAACACACCTCACCCTCAATTTCATCTCCGTCTCTCTCTCTCTCTCTCTCTCTCTCTCTCTCTCTCTCTCTCTCTCTCTCTCTCTCTCTCTCTCTCTTCTCTCTCTAATAATTTACTAAGTCCATAACTACATGGTAAGAGTTTATGGCAGAATATACACTTTTGCTATAGGTCATACATAAATCAATCTGTTGTCTACTTGAAAATTTCTTCTCTGCTTGCTAAATTTCACAGTGCCATAAGTTTACATGCAGGCTGCCACAGGAGATGACACATCCGTGGTCTAACCTAGTACTGAATTCAGCATTCTACAAAAACAATCTCCCAGGAAAAAATGAGCTTATTGTTTCAATGGTGCCATGGCTTTTAAGGGGTAACTCACCCACACTCACTAATTTTGATTAGGATGTGGAATGAAACCTAGGAAACATATCAGTGTTCATATCCTCAAAAGAGAAATACTTTTTCTTTCCCAGTAATTATCAACTTCCAATAGTTGGGAGCAGGGCCTGGACCCCCACCACCAATAGCTTATGCTCAAATTAGATTATCCTTACTTTATGCATATCTTGTGAAGGTAATCATAGCTTTCTGAGTTTATGGTTGTGATAAGCTTGTCTTGTACAGAAGGCAGAATTTCATGGTATTCCTCCTCACCATTAAGCACTTGCATTCTTTCTGCTTCCTTCTTCCATAGTGTTCCTAGAGCCTTGGCTATCAGTGCCATGAGCCACTAGTAGCCCGAGGATTGAAGGAGAGCCACAGTTGGTAGGCTAATCACTTAATTGATTTTTTTTTGAGGGGGGTAAAACCAAATTCTCTAGGGCTGGTGAAGGGAGTTAAAATTAACTATATGGGGGCCAGCAAGAAAAGAAAACACACACACACACACACACACACACACACACACACACACACACACCTTGAGGATATCTGTCATCTTTTTTTCTGTTCTTTATTTATTTCCTTCTTTCTTTTCTTACCTCTATCAGAAGTAGCATTTTCTCTCTCTTGATATCTTCCTTTTAACTAACTTTAGTTTTTCCCTTAGAGTTTACATATCGCAGCAAAATCTTTCAAGCAGTATAAGAATTACAGTGCAATTACATTCTATTTTTCAAGTGAATGATTATAGTGATTGCAAGTTAAAAAAACATATTTTATATATCCCTTACATGTTTAAACATTTTATATATTACAGGTGTAAAACAAGATGTTCCAAAAGAAATGTACGTTCGTACACAAGCAACTTGTTATAGATTAAAAGAGTGTAAGCAAGCAAGGTATTTTTCTCAGCCAGTTCTTTTTCTGCCAGGCTGCATTTTGCAGTTACAAAGAAAAGATCAATCAGTTTGTTATTTATATCAAAATTAAAGGAATCATAAATCTAAACTTTTATATATAAAAATAATTAGTCAGTTCTTTAAATTCTCAGTGTGCATCCCCATTCATCAACAGATTTTTATATCAGGATACTTGGGGCAGAAATAGGTATACAGAATTAATAATCACCTTTGATCACCGATAAATCCTAGTAAGAAAGGTACATCATCCAACAAAAACCAAGTTGTCATTGTTCTTAATCCCTGACCTCAATGAGTCTCTCACTCAGCTATTAAAAGCATCCCTTTTAAAATTGTTTTTCAAGATTTTCTACCTCAAAACCATTAGCATAACATCTTAACATAAACTTAAGTCAGCATTTAAAGCTTTGTTTTAAATATGATATATACTGAAACCTGTGAACACATTTCCCAACATTAATATTAAAGGAAATTGAACTATTTTGTCCTCTGGAACTAATTTTCTTAATAATTAAGAAGCCACAGTGTATAAGGCTCCTCAAGAAAGACTAGTTGTGTAACACTTCCTTATTCTTAATTTTTATGCCCTGCAGCCCCTGCATTATAGGTGGTGGGAGTAACACCGTATCTTGGTATTTACCTGTATTAGTTTTCCTACAAAGCTAACCTCTATCATAATACCTTAATATATTTCTTAAAGACCATTAATCATCAAAATCCTATTTAAGCTAACACTAACATATATATATATATATATATATATATATATATATATATATATATGGATGGACCATTTCCATAAGACAATCACATTGCATTGAAGGCAGTGGGCAATCTCCCCATGTTCATTCACACCATGTCAGATACTAAAGAATCATGGTAGGGGCAAATATGCAAAGGCACAGTAGTAGTAAGAGACACAATGGGGCTAAACCTGTGGGGCCTTGCCTATCGAAGGTATACCAATCAGTGCCTTGCATGATGTGGACTGATCCCCTTATGTCAATTGCTACCCACTGCTGCTCTGACATGTCCAGCTACACTTGGTAAAACTAAAGGACAAGGGTGTGAATGAACATACTTCATATAAGTCTGAGAACTCAGTTTCTAATTCTCAGAACCTTGACTAGGGAGAATCTGTAATTGACTATGACACACTGAAATAAATAATTTACCTGATCAAGTTTGAAAAAGTCTGTGGGTCTATTTAGATGATAATTTGTCAACTTGGCCAATTATCAATATAGTAATACCACATTCTATCTCAGGATAAATATTACAGTACTATGCATGACACTGCTTCCAGTCGAAAATGCCTCTAATCAAATCACAGAGCAGTGGGACTCCCCATAACAATCATGCCAATGTTTCTGCTCCTCTGATACAGCCATGAGCATTTGACAAAACTTTATCAGGCCTATTGTCTCTAGAGGGTGCTCATAACTTACTACCCCAGCTCTTCCAAGCCTCTGTTTCCTCTTCCACATAGACTCCTTGAGGGGATGTTTTTGATAAAGACATGTCATTTAGAACTGAGTGCTCTAAAACCTTTTACTTTGAAGCCATTGTCCAATTTTCATTATATATTCATTACTATCTACTCCAAGAAGTTTTCTCCTTAGTGTTGAATGTTATTCTGATCATGAGAATTGTGATTTTTCACTAGGAGTCAACTTATTGCTGTTTCTTTAGCAACATGATAGTAGTAGGTTTTCCCTTAATGCTCATGGCCTATCTAACCTCAATTTTTTCACTCTATGAATATATGTATGGAGTCCACCTCCTATAATAAGCTTACATACATTTAAAAAAAAACTAGTTGGTTATCACCTTAATATTTGTCTATTGCAGCTGTGTATGGGTCTCCATTATAGGATTTGTAGCTGGGTAATATTGACGATTTTCTCTTCTTATGGCATGCAAATAATATTGTACTATCATGAATATTAGTCTGCAGGAGTGAAGCTTATAATTGGACACAGACTCAACTTATCAATGTTTGATCACAGAAATTGTATCTTAAGTAATAGGGTCTTATCAACAGATTATGGAATGTTACTAATACCCTTGGAAATAGCCTATGATGCAGGCAGACACTGTGCTTGAGGAGGAGCTGAAAGTTTTATATCTCAATGACCAATCTTGTCACAGGAAGTTGGTTAGATTTATCAGACATAGTGTCTCTCTTGTGGCTACAACCTTAGATCCAATCAAACAGCTGTAATTTACTATGTTATCAAATATATACATATGTGTCAAATTTGTAGTTATTGCAATCTATTTAAGAAACCTTATTTAGTCTGGACAATGGTGGCACATACCTTTAATATCACCACTTAGGAGGCAGATGCAGGCATATCCCTGAGTTCAAGTCCAATCAGGTGTACAGAATAAGTTCCAGGACTATACAGAAAAACAATGCAAAACAAAACAAAAGTACTGTCTTGAAAAAAAGAAGGAAAAAACAAAACAGATTAAGAAAGAAAAGAAAAGAAACCGTATTTGTTTAAAGACTAAGAAATTACGGGAACAAACAGAGCAAAACAAAAACCAAAAAAACCAAAAGACTAAACACCAACAACTTTCTTGAAAATTCTGCCATGGAGACAATTATCTAAGTAACATTTGTATCAGGATGCACTTCATATTGCATTCTAATATTGGAATTACCTTTGGGGATGCTGGCTGCTGAAATGATGGCTATGTAACTGGTTTTCAGCAAAACTGCCTTTTGTTATGTGTGTAACTAGAACCAGTGACCTCATAGCACATGCCTCAAAGTATAGTTCACTACTAAATTTTCAAACAGCTAACTCTTCCAAGGATTACAATAACTGGATCTCTGTTTCTGATTGTACTTTCTTTTCTAAAATACATTTTTAATAATGACAAATGTGCAATCAATCAACTTCTTTGCAATACATAAATCTCTTCAGTCCTATTCTAACACCTGCAGTATTTGGTTTTATATTGTACCCTGGGCCAAGCTCAGCATTTCTGGCAATATTCTCTGTGCTCATCTCACCTTACAAAGATTTGACATATATCAGATACTGGACTTTTACCAGGAATTTATATTGACTTTGTCTTTCCTGATGTTACATTGAGTCTATTCTTACTAAAACTTAGGGCAGTAGAATACAGAAGAGAATTAAACTTAAAAAAATTCCACAATAACTCAACATCCAAATTCTTAATAATATAAAAAAAAAGTAAGAGCAAAAATGCATCAACCTATCCTATGTGTTCCTATGAAACACTGATATAGAGAAAAGCTGTTTTTCCTTGGGGTTATTCATACAACTAAGAAACCACATTACTACTCAATCAAATTAAGATACTCTTTAGAATACATAGCCAATTTTAATGACAACAGCAGTACACTATTTTTTCATCTACCAAACCTTGATGGGCATTTTGAAGAAATGAAAGATCCCTTCAATTTTTTTTAGTCAAATAAACATGAGGTATATATGAACCTTACATTATAGTATTGTCTTTGTCTTTTTTAATAATTTTTTTGAACTTTAAAAATATCCCTCAGAGTAATACACATTTTGTTTGTTAGGATGACATGGACATAAAAGATTACCAGCTTTTAAAACTGGCAGTGGTTGCACATGCCTTCAATGACAGGACTCAAGAGGCAGAGTCAGGTAGGTCTCTATGAGTTCAAGGTCAGCCTCCAGCCTGATTAACAGTTATTTCCAGGGCAACAAAAAAAGAAAAGAAGAAAGGAAGGAAGAAACTAAAGAAATAAAAATAATAACTGAGGAAGGAAGGATGGATGGAAGGAAGGAAACAAGGAAGAAAAAGAAAACTGTCAGCTTTATTCTAGAAGATTACTTTGTACTTTGAGAAAATATCTGTCTAAATATTAAGTAAGGAAGAGAGGCAAAATGTGCATTGAGCATGGGCAGGAAAACTGAAAATAAATTTTAGGATTCCAGTACAGTTGAGTAGCTATAGCTGAGGACTCTGAAGTCTAATCTGTACAAGGAAAACACAGATCACTTAAGAATTTGATATTATTATGGGGATGGATTGAGTCAAAGTAATTACCATGTCCAAGAAAATAAATGAGAGTCCATATTGTCCCACTGGAGTATCAAATGGATCCAGTTCACATGTTTCATATGACATTATGATTAATTGGATTGTGTGTTTATTATGTTAGACCCCATTACTTATTTGCACAATGGCCAGCATTATGAGTCATAACAAGTGTCATCTGAAAATAAAACATAATTCTGTTTTGAACAGGTTGAATTTAGTTAAAAGTTTAGGGGTATCATAGTAGTAACAGCAGAGAAAAATTGTATGCTATTGAAAAAACAAGACCATGTCGTCAAACAACTCAAATGAGCCAAATTGTAATGTGGCCTATATGGATTCCTTGACAATCAACAACAGTAAACTCACAGGCATTTATTGATGGAAAATAGGGTACAATGTATAGGTTCTAATTAAGTTAAAACCCTAAAGACTCTCTACAATACCTAAAAGCAATGACATATATCATATATCATATAATCTTCCCATAATGAATTTTGGAAGGACACATTACAGAAGCAGACCTCACAATTAATTTATAATTTTTCTTTCAAGTGTATTATGTTGATGGTGTTTAAGATAAGCCCCCTATCAACATAAATACAAAGTTAGCTTCTTTAATCCTATTATACAAAGCAATTTTACTTGAAAATTTGAATATATATATATACATATATATATATATACATATATATATATGTATAAAGAGAGAGAAGCTGAGTAATACTTCCTTGTGCAAATATTCCACATTTTCTTTATCATTTTTTGGTTAAGGGGCATCTAGGCTGCTTCAAGGTTCTGGCTATTATATGTTATGCTGGTATGAACATAGTTGGACAGATGTCCATATGGTATGAATGTATAACCCCTTTGGATATATAACTAAGAGTGGATTTGTTGGGGCTTGAGTAGAATGATTCCCATTTTCCTGAGATACCACTATACTGATTTCTAAGTGTCTGTAATGTTTGCATTTCTACCAGCAATAGAGGTGTTTTCCCCTTTCTCCACATCCTCTCCAACACAAACTGTCATTGGTGTTTCTGATTAGAACCATTCTGACAGGTGTAAAATGATATTTCAGTTGTTTTGATTTGCATTATCTAGATGGCTAAGGATGTTGAGCCATTTTTAAGTGAATTTAGGCCGCTTGAGATTCTTACATTCATAACAAATTTTTAGATCTATACCCTACTTTTTAATTACATTATTTGGTGTTTTGGTGACTAGCTTCTTGACTTATTTGTACATTTTGGTGATCAGCCCTGTGTCAGATGTGGGGTTAGTGAAGATCTTTTCCAATTCTGAGGGCTATCATTTTGTCTTGTTGACTGTGTCCTTTGCCTTACAGCAGCTTCTCAGTTTCAGGAGGTCCTATCTATTAATTGTGGATCTCAGTGTCTCTGCTTGGCGTTACGTTCATGTAGTGATCTCCTTCACCAGGTCCTTCCAGGGTGCCAATTTCTCTTCTAAGAGGTTCTGTGTGGCTGGATTTATGTTGAGGTCTTTGATCCATTTGGACTTAACTTTTGTGCATGGCAATAGATATGGATCTATCTGCAGTCTTCTACATGTCAGCAACCAGTTATGCCATCACTATTTATTGAAATTGATTTCTTTTTTTCCATTGAATAATTTTAGCTTCCTCATCAATAATCAGGTGTTCATAGGTGTGTATATTAATATAAAGGTCTTTGAATCTATTCCATTGTTCCAGCTGTCTGTTTTGCATCAATAACAAGATGTTTTCATTACTACAGCTCTATAGTAGAGCTTGAAGTTATGGATGTTAATGACTCCTTTATTGTACATGATTGCTTCTGCTATACTGAGTTCATATGTTTTTCAATATAAAGTTGAGTATTTTTCTTTCAATATCTGTGAAGTATTGTCCTGAGATTTTGATGGGGATTGCACTGACTCTGTAGACTGCTTTTGGTAAATTTGCCATTTTTATTATGTGATCTCCCTATCCAAGAACATGAGAGACCTTCCCATTTTCTGATATCTTCTTTAATTTCTTTCTTTAAAAACTTAAAGTTCTTGTTATCAATGACTTCCACTTATTTGGTTAGAATTACCAGAAGGTATTTTATGTTATTTGTGGCTATTTGAAGGGGGTTGTTCCTCTGATTTCCTTCTCAATTCATTTATAATTTATAAGAGGGCTACTTTTTTGTTTGTTTGTTTGTTGTTTGTTTGTTTGTTAAGTTAATCTTGTATCCTGACACATTATTGAAGGTATTTATCAGCTGTAGGAGTTCCCTGGTAGACTTTTTTGGGGGTACAGCCATTTTGGAGATCAGTATGGTGGTTCCTCAAGAAATGGGAATCAGTCTACCACAGGACACAGCAATCACCTTCTTAGGCTTATACCCAAATGATCCACATCCATGCAACAAAGACATATGTGCAACTATGTAGCATTGTCCCTAGTTTTAAAGTGTCCCATAAGTTTGGGTAAACTGTGCCTTCATTTTCTTTGAATTGTAGGAAGTGTTTAATTTCTTTCTTTATTTCTTCCTTGACCCAGGAGTGATGCAACTGAGCTTTGTTCAATTTCCATGAATTTGTGAATTTTAGGTTTTATTAAATATTTCAAATATCAGAACATTTCTAAAGACAATGTTACCCAGTCATTTTTGATGGTATACTTTTGTCATCTCTTTACAAAGTATCAAGGAATTTAGAGGCTAGTATAGTATGCATCATTTGACCTTGTCTCAAAAACACATTATAAACTCAAAACTATTATAAAATTAGTATAGACACATTGAACAAATCAAGGACAAAGAAACACACACTCTGTAATTATGCTGTGACAAAGACAGAAGAATTCAGTGGGTAGAAAAATATCTTGGGTTCAGAAAAATTTGGATTTTTTTACGTATTTCATCACTCATCATCTGCATGTCACTTAATAATTTAAAAGTAATGTCTTAGTTAAAGATAGTTGGTATAGTTTGTCTTACAAATTTATTTGGGTATCAAATTTATAATTAGTGTATATTTTTAAACTAAACTAGTTTTTAATAAGCATACCAATAAACCAAAAGATGCACATACATTATGAAAAGAATCATCAGAGAGACAATAAAATATATACTTCATTGTTTTCTAAGGCTAACAGCACTATGATATTAATCAGAATAATTATGACTACCCTCAAGAGATCATACAGATATTTCTACATTTGTTGAGGTAGGATCATTATGAGGCTTTTATCTACTATAATAAGTCCCCTATTTTACACATCTTGCCAGATGAATTTCATTCTGTCCTAACTGTATGGATCTTTGGAAATTAAAGGGTATATAGAGTATGGAAGTTAACTCAAGAGCTACAGGATGAAATCATCCATGCTGTCATGAGAAGTTTTAGTGAGGCATCTGTTGGGAGACCATGCCTATTCTTAAAGAAAACATCTCATATGTTTTTCTAAGTACACGCCTCACCCATGATCTGTCAATAAGGCAGGTAAACCATTTTATAAAGCTAAACTTGGGCTAAATTGTGCCTTCTATCTAAAAATGGTACCTTGTCTAGGGTTAAGAGACACTAGTTGTGACTTTTCAGGAAAAATCAAGCAATGGATTAAAAGAAAACCTATTTGTACATGGTATAAAAGTATTGATAAGAATCCCAAACCAACAGACTCTTTCATGTTGATATATTTCTTCAGTGTGTAGAAGAAAAGTATGTTCTCTTTAAACATTGGTTTTAAAACTTCTTTCTAAATATATGCATGTTCTGTCCATTCTAATTCCAGATATTTGAATAGTTGAACAATGACTACACCAGTGGGTGTTTACAGCTCCTGCTACAATATGAACAGCAAAAGAGACAATTTTCTGTGTCACACCACTGGTTCCTCTGTTAAATATTCTTCCAAAATTTATCCACTGTCAAAAAGTAATATACACTATTTAATATAAATAATAGTTTATATTTGAAATATTTTGCAGGAGTAATTACTTTTTTATATGATACAAAATATTTTTTGATGTTTTATTTCACACAGTAGTAATTTATATAGGTCTATTTCTTCTAGCTATTTCTATTTTTGTATAAAGCAAATTCTTATCTTTAGTGTTTTCTGTTCATAGTTAAAATTTGAACAGAAATTTAATAAATGTCATTCATAAGAAAGACATAATTACTCTGAAATTAGGAAAACTACAAATTTCATTTATCCTGAATTGTGTTTGTAAACATTTTGATATGTAAAATCCCCATATATTAACATTTGTTCTACAAAATAAACTGGAGGAAAAATACTTGAATTGAGAACAAGAAAACTGAGTACACATATATCAGATGTTATTATTTCTTGTGTTTAAGTGTTTCCTTAGGATATAGTACTAAGAGACTACTTTGTCTTTAAAATAACATTCCATTATTTAAGGAATGAAAATATATACTTTAACTAAATACATTTTTTAAAAATGAAACCATTTCAGAATAGTTAATATTCAAATACAATGAGAAATGTGTTAATGTCTAATAAAAATATAATTTACTTATAAGTCTTTCCATTGTATATTTTCTTCTGAAATGTATTAAATGAGCAATACAATGCTTGAAAAACAGGGACCACTTACCCATTGCTGGTGCAAGTGCAAACTTGTATAGCTGCTATTAAAATCAATATGGCAGCCTCAGGAAGATGTGAGTTGAGTTACCTCAAGGTCCACTTTTGACATTCTTGGGTATATACCAAAAGAATGTTTCACTCAACCACAATAACACTGGTTCATTCATGTTTACTTTTGTTTTCTTCACAATAGCCTGAAATTGTAAACAGCTTAGAAGAATGTATAAACAAAATATAGTACATTAACATATTTGAGTATCATTCAGCTGTTAAAGGAATGGAATCATGGAATTTTTAGGAAAATAAATGGAACTTGATTTTAGGAAAATATCATCCTGAGTTAGGTAGCTTAGATCCAGAAACATAAATAGGTGTTTGTTCACTTATATGTTCCTATTAGCCATGAATTATAACAAACTACAACCTGTAGACCCAGAGAAGTATAGAGGAATGGACTTCAGGAGAATACATGGTTCTCCTTGGGAGGGGGAAATAGAACAGATTTTATATGTGGAGTAGGGGCTTGAGGAATAGAGTAGGAGGATCAGATGGGGAGGGGAAAGGAATAATAGAAGAGACAGATAGAATTGAGGGGTATTTTGAGTTGTGGTATAAAAATCTGGTAGTGTAGAAACTTCCTAAAATATATGAAGGTAATCTTAATGAATTTTCTAAATAATGCAGAAGATAGAGTCCCAACTTGCCATGTCATTTATCACATGAAACTTCCAGTATCAGGACAGGGTTATACCCAATTTAGTTTGTGGCCCAAAGGGCCTGTAGAAATTCCCAAACATCTTAAGTTGTTGTAAAAACAATAGTTAGCTCTTCGCAAACTCATGTTACAGACACATTGCTGAAGACAACATGCACACATTTCATTGAACATGGAGAACCTTTACCTTCACCTGATGTCTATAGTATGGGATGATATTCTTGCAGGCTATCATGAGAGTAACATATGCACCACCAAGCCTCAAAGCCTTTCCTCTATAATGCTCTCTGGCTGCCAAATTTGCTATAGCAATGCTGTCACAGAGTTTGTGGTAGTATTCAATTAATGTCTGATTTGGATTGTGGTCAATTCCATAAGATGGAACCCATGTCTGACACTGCTGGGGTGACCAAGTACCAGAGATGGTTTGCCCAGAGGCCTAGGTTAAAACCAAACACTACTAATCTTTAAAATTATAGTGTTTAAAGAACTCTTAATGAATTTCTGCTGTGCTTATAGTTCAGTGACTTATTCAGCTCTCATCCAAGAAGCTCCTCCTGTAGCAGATGAGAACGATTTCAGAGTCCCACAGTAGACATATGCAAAGATAGAGAAACCTTGGAACACAAAACTCTAAACAGGAGGTATTTATCTAGTTGCTCCCTCTACACCTTAGGGAATCCCACTGAATTTATGGAAACAGTATAAGGACCAGGAGAAACAAAGACCATCTAAGTCATCTAAGTCAACTAAGCAAAGCTAATATGACTTCATAGAGACTAGGACAGAAGACACAGGGCCGCATGAGTCTATACCTAATCTGTGATTGAGTGTGTGTGTGTGTGTGTGTGTGTGTGTGTGTGTGTGTGTGTATAGTCTTTTCATTCCCATGAAAATGAATGAATGAACAAGTAAGTCTCTGTTTTTTGTGCCTTCCCTTCTTCTCTTTTCTACCTGTCAATTGTTTTGTCCAATTTTGATGTGATGGGATTTGTTTTCTCTTATTATATTTTATCTTTTTATGTTTTGTTGTTATGTTTTAGAAGACTTTCAGACTCTGGAGCTTAATAAGACTGCATGGGACCAACCTAGACCCTCTACATATTGGTCACAAATGTGTATCTTGGTCAATTTGTGGAGCCCCTATCAGATGGATCAGGGTTTGTCCCTGGTGCATGTTCTGGCATTCTGGAACCTATAACTCTATGTAGGATTGCCTCACCAACCCTGCCTTGTTCAGGGAAAGGATGGTCATCCTGCCATCCTTTGTTGATTCCCATGGGAGGCCTGTTCTTGTCTAAATGGAGGAGAAATAGATGGGTGAGTGAGTAGGATTAATGAGATGTGAGGGAAACAAATGGGAAGAGAGGAGGTAGGGGACACTGAGTGGTATGTAAAATAAATGAAAATAAAACAAAAAAGAAAAAGAAGACTATTTGACAGAAGAGGAGTGGGTCTGGATGGCAGGGAAGTCAGGAAGGTATTGAGCAGAGTACAGGAAGGGGATTATATGATCAAAATATACTGTATGAAAAGATTCTATTTTCAGTATTAGGGGAACAATAGAAAAGAAAAAAGGTATACAATAATTTCATCTATAACCAAAATCTACATAATTGAATAGATAGTTTTTCTTGTTAATCAAGAAATCCACTAGCAGTTAGATGACCCTTGTTGAATCTGGTTATTGAATATGAAAACCTAGCACAGTTGACAAAATAATAAACATTTCATATTAAATTTTCATTTTTAAACTTAGTGATATAAGTTAACAACACCAGAATTTTATAAGAAAATGCAGAGTCAAAGGAAGTTTTTATATTGGAAATTTGAAATATGTTAAGTCTTAAAATATTGTGATTTCAGGTATCAAAGGGAGAGAGCAGCATTTTCTACACTAAGGAGATGCAGTGATGTAAGTGATATGGATTAATTTGAGAATAACTTTACTCTTTTTAGATTCTTAGAGCTGAAGGAATCCTAAACCTCGTGTTATTCAATAAGAATAAAAAAACTGGTGACTGGCCTAAACGCACTGCTTGTTAATGATTTCATTAGTACATAAATATGGGCCTTGAATTTCATATATTTCTGCCATTTTTCAACAGTAATAAGCCAAATTGTAAAGTTAAAGATTGGGAAAAAGAAATCTTAGAAAACATGCTGTTAAAATAACTGTTAAAACGAGAGGGGCCTATCACACCCCATATCATTCTGTTTCTGACAAGTGACTGTTTTTCTGAGATTTAATATTGTCTTTCACAGTTATCTCACAACACAAAGACCTCCATGAAGAACACAAGGGCCTACTTCATTTTCAGCATCGAGATTGACACACTGTCTACATCAGAGTTCCTGGCATTGGATCCCAGATGTGCATTGATGGTTGTATCTGAGAAACAGTCAGCCTTATGTACAAAAATCACCTCCCAGGCCTGGTTCTTCTCCCTGGATGGAGATGTCTATTGATGTATAAATATTTTACTGCGTCAAGCAAATTTAAGTAGTATAAAATCCATGATAACATCAAATCAAATAATTTCATTAGCCACTCTAGGAAATGAACTTCATTCAATAAAACATTATGAAGTTAGTGATCTTTCATTAAAAAAAAAAAAAACACAAACACTGATGCTTCCAAAACAATGTGGCATGAACAAAGCCTGAAAACTTCCTGTATGAAAGGCACAGAAAGTGACTCATTCAGAAGAGGTACAGATAAAATTGATTAAAATACAGCTGTATGACTTGTCCATTTTAAAGCAGAGTTGAAGCTTACTAGAGAGAAAATTTTATCAAATTAATAAAATCTTTAAATTTTGGAGTTGAGATAGTTATTTAAATAATAAGCAGGATTTTATTGTACAAAATTGTATCTACTTTTTTTCCATCCTGTATATAACCAAAGCAGCCAGTAAAATGTAGTCCTTTATAAAATGTTCTAGATGGCTAAATCTGCAGATGGAGACTAAACATTTCAGTTTTATACAGTAAAATGTAGCTTATTAAACCTTGTGATAATGGAATAGAACCTTTGTATCAAATTGGGATCAGTGTTAACCTCTTCTCATTATTGGTTCAGAATAATATTGCACCAATAAATACTTCATTTTAGATGATTTAGAATTTCTAAAATACTCTGCAGTTCAGTAACACTAAATTCTAAGGGAATGGATTCTTACACTATGTTATTGATTTCTTCCTAAATATTTGTTATGCCTATTTCTATATTTATCCAACTAGACAAAGAAATCACATCAAATACTGCATTTAAAACTACTAATCATAGAGAAAAATTGCAGCCTTTTATTTTAAAAAGTTGATTCAAAGTATAATAAATTTACCTTGGACTGAAAAGCAAGTTGGTAAATTCATATCAGTTTTGGCAGCTTAATGTAACACTAAAAATAATTTTGGACTTTCACAGCCCACCCAGAATATTTGTTTGTTTTCAGACGAAAGGGTTCATTTTTACCAGTGAAAAATCCAAAGTATCTAAGGACTAATAAATTCCTACAGCGAGGAGAAAAAGCCTCTCTTATGATAGAGGAAAGTGGACTTTTAGGATCCACCATTAGTAAATATTTAGTTTTGAATTAACTATTACATAAAAGTCACAGTTACATTCTAAGAAAGAAAGAGAATGGAGTTGGGAGTGTAATGACTAGAGTTCAGAGTGCTACTGCCTGATAGAATGTCTAATATGAAAAGTCCATCATTTTCTCCTTATGAAACACGAGAGAGTTTGGAATAACTTCTCAAATAAGACCTAGTCAAGCTCAGGAAAGGATAGACAAGGGGATCTACAGTAAATGTGTAAGTGCAGATAAGTGTGCCAACCACACAACAGCTCTTTTCCTCCCTATCGATGGACTTACCTGTTGTGGTTCTCAAAGTTCAGAGAAATGATTAAGAAGGTAGGCTGAACAGATGGAACAGATGTTGGAACAATGCATTCAGGGGAAAATGCTATTGGTGTATTATATTCCAAGGTAACCTAGGTTTCCTTTATCTTAAATAACATTCATTTCTTTATCACATTTTCAAATAAAAATAATTATGACTTTGTTTTCAGTATACCTCTCTAATTACCTTTTCTGGTTCTTTTTTTGTTTGTTTGTTTTTGTTTATTGTTTGATTTTAATGAATGTAGCCAAGATAAAGTTGAAGTGAATATTAGCAAAGAATTGAATTCTCTTTTGTTTTTAAATTTAACAGAATAAAATAGTGCTATGTTTTATTCATGACTTTTAAAACAATTAACCAACTCCTTTTGAAGTATAAACAAATGTACCAATTATTTTTGCTTCCCATCCATCCTCATCAGGAATTTTAAAAACTGACTATTAGTACCATACCTTGATAGCTGTATAATGTAAGAAAAATTATTTTCTCTTACATTCATGAGTGGCCTCCCTGTCTATACATAAAAATTTTATAAAATAATTTGCATAAAATAAAACTTTTACTCATTAACAGTAACTTTCAGAAGCCCATCTGATAAGTCAATGTGTGTTTCTTCTTACTATTATTATATTTCATTTTAGGCAGATTTCAAAATCTAGAAATTAATTGTTAATATTAGTTAGATATTACATAAAGTTGGACTTTATGTGAGTTAACAAATGTAACATCCAATTTTGCTTTTAAAATTTATATCTTTTAAAATATTTCCACCTTATTTGTAAGATGAAGTTTTTCTGATTAATGCAAATTATTAAGAGAAAGGTTTACATGTATATAGAGCTGATTTAGAGAGATATTTGTTAAATGACACAGTAAATAAATATATATGCTCATGAAATCTTCAGTATGTGTGAATGGTTTCTATTGGGGAATGGTATCCTAAAATCCAAGGTTATCCTTATAAAAGAAAGTACAATGTAGCAAGTCTGCAAGGCATTCGGCACTGATTAGAAACAGAGTTTGGGAGAAGTTCTTAGGAGGCTAGAATTTCGAGCATTTGAGGGAGTGGTTGCCAAATCTCACCCTAGTGAGTGCTAAAATTCCTTCTTGTTCTAAAACATCCCATAATTCCGTAATTCTGTAATTTAGCCTACAAAATTATTCTGTTAAAAAAAAAATCACAGCTTTCATTCAGAAAATACCTCAACCCTATGCTTCTGTCTTTTGGGTGGATCATTATTTTTATAGCTTTCTTCAGTATGGTCCTATATAGGAGAGGCAGATACACAAATATTTTCCTTCTATTATCAGTTCTTATATTTTGCAAGCTTGGAATTACTGCTTTGGATATCACAGGCTTTGCCCTGATTTCAATTTGTTTATCTTGGACTGAGATTGATAAGTAAAATAAGAAAATGGAAACAACTAAGACATTTCCACATTTTCTAAAACTTTACTTTCTCCTTTATCTTTGAGGCGATTTCACAAACCATGACCTGAATTGGATTGTCTCTTTATTTCTTTTATTTTATAGATTTAAAAGGGCATTAACAAACTTCATTCTTTTGTCCTAGATTTTACATTTTGAAGTTAGAGTTAGTCAAAGGCAGGTTTACCTATTGAAGTATATGAAGTCATCTCTAATAAATAGTTTACTTAAAAGTTTTGTTAATTTACAAACTCATAAAGTTTGGAAGTAATATTTAAAAATTATAATTAATATTGGAATTATCCTTTATAATTTTTAATTATTCATGAACAAAAAAGAACAAGAAAATCACTAAGAATTGGAAAAAATGTATATATAAACATATATTGATACAGTATAGATGATTGTACTGACCATGCTATGACACACAAATACAAAATTTTATCATCAAGAAATAATATTTTTCCCTAACTTGGTGCTGTGTTGAAAGCTTATTCTTGTGACAATTACCCATGATCCCTTCACTGTGTAAAGCTCATAACCTTTTGTGTGTGTTTCTTTGGTCAGTGTGGCTACCTACTCAAGTTACTTCCTTTGGTCAAAAAAAGTCCTTTCACTTGACTGAAATTCCATGAAGAAATATAGGTGGAGCTTGTTCACCTTCTTGTGTGTCAGGCATATATTTGGAAAAGTCTCCCTGGGCTTCCTTCTGACTTACTCATCAATGAGTTTTCCTGTCACAATCATCTAGCATCAGCTAAGGAGAAGCCAAGTATGAACTCTGAAAATCAGTCATTTCTGTGTTCAACTCACTTTCCATCACTTTATAATATATTTTTCACATGGACATGACTGTTGAGGGACAGATAAGAGAATAACTTAGTAGAGAGACTAACTAGATTAGGTTTTGCTTCTTCTGGGCTATAGTTTACTCTTCAGGATGACCTGTGCATGTGGTTTGATGAAGTTCAAAGACTGAGACTTTAACAGGTTAACTTTCTTCAATGTGCCAGCACTGACCAGTCATTTACAGAATGTGAAATTTTCTACAGATGTTTCTGATTTAGAGTTAATACAGAAAAAAAATTGCTTTCACAAAGTGATTTGGTATCCAAGAATTTATAGAAAAACTCTAAGTTTCTCTCTCTCTCTCCTCTCTCTCTCTCTCTCTCTCTCTCTCTCTCTCTCTCTCTCTCTCTCTCTCCATATTGTTTATAATTCCTTTCTCATCCCTACCATCTTCTATATCCCTTTTCTCATTTTTGCACTCATGGGATTTCTTTACTTTACTGAAAGGAACTGCTATAATCAAATCATTTCTGTGGTTCCTTAAAAATTTAGCTATTAATTATTCTGTGTTTTCTGCTATACTCAGGTATGAATACATATTTTTATTATTACCTTAATTATGCTACCCTACATCATTGCATTTTCCACAGACCACCTGATGTTACAATTCTGGAATATGTACTGGTTGTTGATATTTCATTTTCTTTGAAATATTTCACATAGTTTTTTGGCTCATCAGCAGGAACTAACTATTTATAAGGACTTTGGTGATCTGATATTATTTTCAACAAAATGCACATAAAAGATCAGGTTGGAGGCTTGAGATGCCTGAGTACAGATGGTCCAGATTTGCAATGTGTTTCTATAATAAAGGAAATGCACAATACAGTATATATTATGCTTCAAATTTTAAACATCATTATTTCCTGAAAATGCATTTTGGGCAACAAAATACTCTCTCAGGAGTGTTAGCTCTGGCAGGATCAATCAGTCAAGCTTAGAGTAAAGAACCTGAATTCTACAGCAAGTTAAAAGGGCAATACATTAATATATTTTTAACATACACAAACACTATGATTTAGGTTCACAATTGGTTTATCTGAGCATAAACTTATCAACTCAAGAAAGGCATGGAATGTTATGGATTTAAATGTTGGTATGTCTGAATAACATTTGTTCTTATGCAGAACATTGTGATTTTTTGTCAATCTTTAGCAAAAGTCTTATTTGATCCTTTCTCATCTACTTCTTCAGGCTCACTGATCTAACCAGATTTTGTCCTGGCTATTTTCCTTAAGCATATTAATACTTCTCGTACTTTTACAGTGTTTGTTGAATTCTTAAGTTAAGACTCTTATCAAGGAACCAACACAGAGTTGGGGGAGAGGGAGGAAAGGAGGGAGGGAGGGTGAGAGAGAGAGAATAAGAGAGAGAGAGAAGAAAGAGAGGAAGGAGAGAAGAAAGAGAGTAGAGAGAGGGGAGAGAGATGAGAGAGAGGAAAGAGAGGGGAGAGAGGAAAGAGAGAGAGGGGGAGTGAGAAATGAAAGAGAAAGAGAGAGAGAGAGAGAGAGAGAGAGAGAGAGAGAGAGAGAGAGAGAGAGAGAGAGAGAGAGAGAGAGAGAGAGAGAGAGAGAGAGAGAGAGAGAGAATTATACCATAAGAAAGCAACAAGCAAAGTTCTATGAGTTCATGGATCAATTATCCCTGACAAGAGGCAGACCTGTCATGAAGACTTTTTCCTTTTCTGTTTTTCTTGTTCATCATTATTGTCCTCATTTTGTGGGTGTTTGTGTCTGCATGGCTTTCTCTCTTTTGATTGTCTTTATAGAAAGACAGAAAACATAAAGATAAGAGGGAAATATTTGATAGAACTTATTGGGAGAAGTACATGATAAAATTTATTCCATAAAAATTTGAAAATCAATTTAAAGATACAATAAACAAGTATTTTGATGGTATTCTGATAGTACATAGACCTAAGTTATAGTAACATTTTTATGTATAATCTCTAGAAAGACAAATATATCCTAAGCATACACAGTTTTATCATTGATACTTTAAAAACCATGCAGTTACGTTTATATATTTATAAATATATATGTGTTTTATTCACTTATTTATAACAGTCTATGTCATTGGATATTCAATAATTATTTTTAAAAAGGAATACATTTTTATTATTTAATAAGTATAAGAGCTACAATTTTAAAGTGGAATGAAATAAGTAAGAATAGATATCTAAACTTTCTGATTCCACAGGTCATAAAATAATGCTGATAATAACCATTATATAATATAGTACATAATAAAACATAGTTCTGAATATTTAATATTTAGTACTAATTGTTTTTATATTGTAATATGGTCTTGTAATATGGTCTTACTCTCTTTTTGCTGCAAACTTATATTGTAATGTTACAAATCCTGAAGGAATTTGACATATACTTTTAACTTAAAATTGAACCTATGTCTTAGGGTTTCTATTGCAGTGAAAAAACATCACTACCACAGCAATTCTTATAAACTAAAACATTTCATTGATGTGGCTTATACTTTCAGAGGTTTAGTGCATTATCATCATGACTGGACATGGCAGCATGGAGGAAGACATAATTCTGGGAGAGGAGTTGAAAATTCTATGCCTTGAATTGCAGGCAACGGAAAGTGAACTGTGACTCAAGGTTTATCTTGGACATAAGGGACATCAAAGTCCACCCCCACAGCGGCACACTTCCTCTATCAAGGTCACATCTACTCTAACAAAGCCACACCTCCTAATAATAACACTCCCTATGGAAGGCCAATTTCATTCAAATTACCACCGTCTGTTTTACAATTGGTACCTATGAAGAAATGGTAATATTCTGATGTTTTCTGGCATCATGAAGTCACAGTTTGTGTAATGATTTCCAACTGGTCTCACAAGTCACATGTAGGTGTGAAAACTGTCCTGCAGGTTGTTACATAGTAAAAACTGCTACTTGATTTTGATTCTAGCTACAGATAACAGTGCCCTAATTCCCTTTTCAGGCTCTTCTACTTCAGTATGAATACATTGAAAATTCTGTTTTTCATTTTTTTTTTGTTTTTGTGTGTGTGTGTGTGTGTGTGTGTGTGTGTGTGTGTGTGTGTGTGTGTGTGTGTGTGTGTGTGTGTGTATGTGTGTGTGTGTGTTTGGCAGACAATAGTCTTTTCATATTTTTCCAAATAATTTTATTACTGTAAACTGTATTCTAATTATCAACTTGCATTTTTCACAAAATTTCAAGAAAAAGTGTATCTTTTTATTTATAATTCTACCAACTGGAACCACCGATATCTCCAATCTGACAACTTTTAGGACTTGGTATTTACCCCTGTGCCATTCACATGCTACCCATTGATGTCACTAAACAATCCTGTCACTTTCTAAGAGTCTTCTTTCAATTGTCTTTGTATGTAACATCCCTTTCTATATTGACTATTTCAGGGTTTTTGTGCTTTCAGTTGAAATTTAAATATTCTGAGTCCTGACAGTTCACATCAAAGAAAATATCATGTTTTATTTATAGAAAATATTGCATATTTTATAAGTACAGAAATAGAAATCCAAGGAATTTGGACTTCTAGCACTGGTCTTGTACATGTTTTGACACATGTTTTGACAAGCATGCAAGCTGTATATTTATCGTATCTATCTTGAAATATCTAGTCATCATTTCCATTCCATTTATGTTTCTGAACTATGTCCATATACATTTCCTTAGAGGTATTTTATTGTTATAGAAAATCATCTTCAATATTCCAACACCTTCTGGACTCTAATAAAATCACAAAACCTAAAATCATATTTACTCACATTCCTATTGTTTTTCTTAATATCAGTAGCATAAGGTGTAGATATTTAAAGAGTACATTTGAGCACGTGTTTAAAAATAAATATAAATTATAAATAAGAAATCATACTTGCTCTCTCTAAATTTATGTTATGTACTTTATATTTTAACTTATCTATTCATTTTAAAAGTATGCATTTATTTATTTTGCATGCATTTATGCATTGTCTACATTTATATTTTTACTCACATGTATGCCTTGTACCTGACTGAAAGTTGTCAGATCCTCTGGCAATGGAGGTACAGAGTATAAAGCACCATGTGTGTGCTGGGAATTACATCCTTTTTCTTTATCTAGGTAAGTAAAACAAATGCTCTCAATGCTCAGCACACTCTCCAGGCCTGCACTCTTTCTATTTTAAGTAACTAGAATTAAATATTATATTTTTTGAATGATGAATATTATAAAATAAAAAATCACTATTAAAGTGTAAGGTAAATAAAAGATGTGATTTTTATTTTTCCAGACACCCACTTGCTATATTATCATCAATGCTTTCAGAATCTGCTCTATCCTATTTCAGTGAAGTTGTATCTAAACAGGGTTTTAAAAGGTAGAATAAACCCCATAGATACATTAATGAACTTTGGTCAGCACAGATTCATGATTATACTTTCACATACCCAAATTATAAAAAAATGGGGTTATTGCTTATAATTGTATTTTTTTAGTCTTATCAGTGTCAAATTTGTGAAACCTTTAGAAAAAAATTGCCAATGTCATTCTTTTAATTTTAGTTTCTATATGGCTACAGGTCATAGGAAGCCATAGTGCTCCTAATTACATCTCTTTATCAGCATACTCTCTCAGAGAATGAACTACACCACCTGGATATAACATGGGAATTTTTCTAGTTATATTATGTTTTAAATTTTCAAATTGATTTTACTGTTCTGGAGAATAAAACTATTAGAATTATAAAGTACTACGTAGTATTTTAGTACTTGAATCTATTTTGTAATGCTTGAAAAAAGTTAAAGAAATGTGTCTGCTTGGTCATTTCTTCTAGTCTATCCAACTGTACACTATGCTGCTATTAAAATCTACTGTAAGACAAGAAAGTTGTCTTACCATGCTTATTATCCATTGGTCAGATTCTATTTGTCCTTAACATATACTTCTGTCTGTCATAGCCTCCTGGAAATCACAATTCAACTTTCAAGTTTCTTTGAGATCATTTATTTTTAATCTTCCAATTACTAGTTAAATCAAGCTACTTTTAAATCTTTAGTTTGAAAATAAAGTTCAAGGTCCATGAATTTTCACAAATTTCTTAGCTTCATAATTTTAGGTGTTAAAATTATAGTTACTACAACATTTTTCCTGATATCCACAAACATTTTTATGGGGATTTTTGGCTCTTTTCTTCTGCCATAGTTATCTATTACAAAGTGAAAAATGATAAACCTGAAATTTGGCCAATTACTTACTATTATAAACCCTATTTTTGATTTTCCATGTTTAGTGTATGTAGTTTTTATGTGCATTGTATAATGTGTATATGTGTGTGTTGTATGTATGTGTGCATATATGTATAAGTTCATGTTTTCATTTCTTTGTGTGTGTGTGTGTGTGTGTGTTGTTTGTTTGTGTGTTGTGTGTCTGTCTGTCTATCTGTCTGTGTGTCTGTATGTATCTCTGTGTGTAGGGATGCCTATGAAGCCCAGATATCAAATTTAGCTATCTAAATTTTAATTGTTAAACTTCCATAGTTCATACCAGTTTTTGAGACAGTCTGTCACTAACCTTGAAATTCACTAGATAGCCTCACTGGCTATCTGTTGATATCTAGTGATCATGATAACACCCCCAGCACATACATAAAGGATGCACTCCTCTGACAATCTAGCATGTCAAGTCAGATCTCTGAACACGCATCACAAATAATTTACTAATGAGTCACCTCCCCAATTCTTCCACTAATTGTTTTAAAATAGTTTAATTATTAAATGATGGTATCTACCTTAAATTTGCCCACCAACTATTGGACCTTGTGAACATGTTTCAAGTAAAATTAAAAGTACTAGAACTTTAAACTCCAAATCAGGAGACTACTCAAGTGAGTGCAATAAAATCACAGCAATAAATAAATATGGAAGTAGGAGTCAGAAAAGTCAGTAAGTGATTGGACATAAGATGCTCTCTGGCTACCATTAATTCCTGTGAGTTGAAGAAGGCACTCTAATATCTAAGAATGGCTGCTGGTCTCTGAAAGCTGTGGAAAAAGGGCTCATAAAGATTCTAGAAAAAACACATCCTTCAGGGCACCTTGATTTTAACCCCAAGGGAATTATTTTGGATTTCTGATCTATAAAAACATGACTCAATAAAGGTTATTGATTTGAAATACTGCATATGTAGTATCCTGCTACAGCGGTAAGAAAACTTAAAAACTGTTGTAAATATTTTAGGCTAACCATTGTATTTGAAGCTATCATTATAAATTATGATCAGTTGGAGTAGGATTTAAAATGTTCTTTTTTATATTAATACCCTTGATGGTTTTCACAGAGTCTTTTCCTTGCTTGAAAATATAGGTAGTCAAAGCATTGTATTTGTGTTTTGGAAGTGGAAAGGAATACACACACACACACACACACACACACACACACACACACACACACACACACACAGTTTTGCAAATCAGGAGGATAACTTCAGATGGCTGGGAATGGAGGGCTCATACATATCACCTAGCGGCAAACAGTGAAGAATCCAGGATTGTATAAGTGAACTTATAGTGTGTGCTTTATTAAGCCCATTGGAGTCTAAAATCTCATAGCACTTCTGCCTTACACTTCTTCTGTGAATTATACATAGTTATATTTCATTATGGATCATACATTTACAAAACTCTCTATAATTGGTAATGCAAAATCTAAACTTTAACAAACAGCTATGCACTGTTTGGTTTTATGTAACATTCTAATCCAGATCAAGGAATGCACTAAATTCTTTTATAAATGTGTGCACCCACTAAGAAGGAAGAAATGTTTATCTTTGTCATATGATCATCTTTATTTATTGAGTTGCAATAGCTAGAATAATGGAAAAGAATCCCAGGTTTCGCATGCATTTGTCATCACCAAGATTTTATTTATTTATTATTTATTTATTTTTAATTTTCTATCTTACTTATAGATGACTATGTATTATCACCTGCATTTCACCTATACTTTATATAAAATTCAAACAGATTTGTGGGACTATATTTTCTCACAAATCAATCTTGGAATACAAACTGTGTAAGGTCTATAGTTAAGTACTTCAAAATGATATTGCTTCAAGATATAATTTTAATAAGCTGTTATTTAATGTCAGTGGCAACTATGCTTTAACCAGGAGGAACTTTATGGATGCTCTTCACTTCAAATAAGTTCCTTTTTCAAAAGATTGCTAGCCCTGTGGACATGTTATTGTACTTTTGCAATAAGCGCTATATAAAAAATTACTGAAAATTTTCTCATTTGACCACATGCTAGTCTTAGCAAAATATCCTTTAAAGGGACTTGATTTATCCAGGACATACAGATTTCTCTTTTGCTTTTCTCTTTTATTTTAATTCTTATGTTCTCTCAGTAAGATAACAACAAGCTTAAATCCTTATATATTAAGTTTCTTAAATATTACAGACATTGAAGCATAAACAGAACTCACATCCCACTGAAGACATGTACATGTTTCATTATAATGGTAGTGCTCATTAGCTTCTCTGATAAAGCAAAATCCATGTCAGCCAAATTTTACATTTAGAGCACTTAATATTCTGGAAATATCTGTATTGCTTATTTCATTTTGAATTATCTTATATACCCTTTTCTTCATTGATTTTTTCATTACTAATTAAATAAATTTTATACTTATTAATATATCAAAATTCTTTTGTATAAATAGAAAAATCATATGTATTTAATTATTGTTTTTAAAGTACTTTTATATATTCTATGATGACTTAATCATAAGTTCTGAGCCCCTACATTTATTCATACACCTCTAAACACACACATGAACATACTTAAAAAACATTAAAAGGTTTGATATGCTATTGACAAATTTACATGAAGTATTAAGAAGAGGAGCATCCAAGTTATCAAGCTATGTTTGATTTAGAAAGTTTTTTAGATATGTTATATTTGTTTAGGCTGTGAAACATTTGTTTTAATAATGCAAAGATGCATTATTAATAATTATTAATAATAAATATTATTAATATTATTAATTTTTATTAATAATAAATAATGCAGGGCTATAAGGCAGAGGAAATAAATGAGGAAGAAGAGAGAAAAATATTTAGGATTAAGAAAAGGAAGATACCAGGGGCCAGCCACCCAGCTACACATCAGACATGGAATAAGAAGGAAAGAAAAGATATACAGAAATAGAGAAAGGTTAAAACCCAGTGGCAAAAGGTAAACAGGATAATTTAAGTTAAGAAAAACTGGCTAGAAACAAGCCAATGTAAGGCTGGATATTCACAAAAAAAAAAAAAAAATAAGACTCCATGTGATTTGTTTAGGAGCTGGGTGCCAGGCCTGCAAAAAGGCCAAAGAGCAAAGAGTACTTAAAACAACTCCATTTTGGCACCCAGTGTGGGACCAAATTTACATGTACAGCCTAAGAAAGCTGGGATATAAATAAAGGATGCGGAGTGGGGGGAAGAGGGGGGAAAGGTTCCTTTAGAGTAACTTCTGTTCAGCTGACAGTAGTACCTAGAAAAAGCAAGCTAACTAAAAACCTGCCAGTGACAGAGAAGGTACTGGCTTCCTTCAGCAAGGGAGGTTGAATGCAGTTCCTGTTCACAAACCTCTGACTGGGCCACTAGCTTTTGGCTTGGCTTTCAGATCAGAAATATGATCAGAGCCAGCCAAGAGAACTCCATGAGGTATCTAGATTTATTTTAACAGACTAAAATTTGCTCATATGGTCAAAAAAGACAAGAGATATGCAGTAAAAGAGGTGCAGACAGAAAAACCTCTAAATGGATTACAATGTCTTTTAGAATGTGTATAGGCATAATAAAAGAAAATGTATATAGAAAGAAATAATAATTTTAAAAATAAAATGAAGTATTTAAAGAGACAGTAAAAGTAATTTAACATGAAATGGTGTTGAAATTTGTCGAAGGCTATTCAGCATCTCGGGAGATGATCATAGGGTTTTCCTTTTTCAATTTGTTTATATGGTGGATCACACTGATAGATTTTCATATGTTAAACAATCCCTGAATCCAAAGATGAACCCTACTTGGTCATGGTGGATAATTTCTCTGATGTATTCTTGCATTCGGTTTACCAGTATTTTATTGAGTATTTTGGCATCAATGCTCATCAGAGATATTGGTCTGTACTTTTCTTTCTTAATTGTGCCTTTGTGAGGCTTGGGTACCAATGTGATTATGGCCTCATAGAAAGAGTTTGGTAATGGACCTTCTATTTCTATTGTGTAGAACAATTTGAGGAGTATTGGTGTTAGCTCTTCCTTGAATTTCTGGTAGAATTCTGCACTTAAGCCATCTGGCCGTGGGATTTCTTTGGTTGGATGACTTTCAATGACATAATAAGAGCAATATACAGTAAACCAACAGCCAACATAAAACTGAATGGAGAGAAGCTTAAGGCAATTCCTCTAAAATTAGGAAAAAGACAAGTCTGTCCTCTCCATATCTCTTTAATATTGTACTCGAAGTTCTAGCTAAAGCTATAAGCCAACAATTGGAGATCAAGGGGATCCAAATTGGAAAGGAAGAAGTCAAACTGTCTCTATTTGTAGATAATATGATAGTTTATATAAGTAACCCAATAAACTCTAGCAAGGAACTCCTACAGCTGATAAACATCTTCAGCAAACTAGTAGGATACAAGATAACTCAAAAAAAAAATCAGTAGCCCTATTTATCAGATGTCAAAGAGGCTAAGAAAGACATCAGAAAAAGATTACCCTTTACAACAGCCACAAACAAACTAAAGTATCTTGGGGTAATACTTACCAAACATGTGAAAAACCTAGAAATAAGAACTTTGTGTCTTTAAAGAAAGAAATTAAAGAAGATAACAGAAAATGGAAAGATTTCCCATGATCTTGGATTGGAAGGATAAATATAGTAAAAATGGCAATCTTGCCAAAAGCAATCTGCAGATTCAATGCAATCATCATTAAAATCCAAGCACAATACTTCACTGACTTAAAAGAATAATAGTCAACTTTATATGGAAAAACAAAAGATCAAGGATAGCCAAAACAACTCTGTATAATAAAAGAACTTCAGGAGGCATCAACATCCCTGACTTTAAGCTCTACTACAGAGCTATAGTCCTGAAAACAGCCTGGTATTGGCACAAAAATAGACAGGTAGACCAATGGAATCGAATCAAAAATCCGATATTAATCCACACACCTATGAACACCTGATTTTTGACAAAACAGCTAAAAAATTACAATGGGTAGAGGAAAGTATCTTCAACAAATGGTGCTGGCACAATTGAATGATGGTGTGTAGAAGACTGCAGATAGACCCATGTCTATCGCCATGCACAAAACGCAAGTCCAAATGGATCAAAGACCTCAACATAAATCCAGGCACACTGAACCTCTTAGAAGAGAAAGTAGGAGGTACCTTTGAACAAATTAGTTTAGGAGACTGCTTCTTGAACATAACTCCAGAGGCACAACACTTCGATCAACAATTAATAAATGGAACCTCCTCAAACTTAGACACTTCTGTAGGCAAAGGACATGGTGGACAAGACCAAACGGCAGCCCACAGACTGGAAAAAAAATTTTATTCATTCTACATCTGACAAAGGGCTAATCTCCAAAATTTACAAAGAACTCAAGAAACTAGTCAACAAAAAACCAAATAACCAAATAACCACAGAATTGAAGAAAGAATTTTCAGTAGAGGAAATCAAAAAGGTTGAAAGACACATAACATCTTAGCTATCAGAGAAATGCAAAGCAAAACAACTTTGAGATACCATCTTACTCCTGCCAGAATGGCTAAAATTGGAAACACCAATGACAACATATGCTGGAGAGGATGTGGAGAAAGGGGAACACTCCTACACTGCTGGTGGGAGTGCAAGCTCATACAGCCATTTTGGAGATCAGATTTCAATAACAGAATCTTGAAATTCACAGGCAAGTAATGGAACTTGAAGAAACCATACCAAATGAGGCAACCCAGTTACAAAAAGAACATGGTATGTACTTGCTCATATATGGATTTTAGACCAAGAGCAAAGGATCACCAGCCTATAATTAACACCACCAGAGGAACTAGGATACAAGATGTATTCTAAGAGATTTAATATGGTCCCTCACAAAAGGGGGGAAGGGATAAGTCTTCCAGAGCACATGGGAAGTGGGTGGGGGCAGTGAATGGAGAAAGAACTAGGAGAAAGAAAAGGGAAGGTAAGGGAAACACATGTGACTAGAAAGATTGAATCAGGGTAGGAATAGAAGACGGAAAAGATATATATATATATATATATATATATATATATATATATATATAGAGAGAGAGAGAGAGAGAGAGAGAGAAAACATAAAAAACAGAGCCATTATTTGGTTTGAACCTAAAGAAAGGTCTAGAGACCTACAAGACTGACTCCAACTAACAATTTGAGCAACCGTGGAAACGCTATCGTAAATGCCCTTCCATGATAGTGAGATCACCAACTAAATTATCCACCATCATGGAGCCCTCATCTAGCACCTGTTGGAAACTGAAGTAAACACCCATAACTAAACACTGAGTCGAACTAGAATCCATATGCAGAGAGAGGGGACAAGACCAGGTTGCATAAACACACAAAGACAGCTGACCTGAAAAAGAAGGAGATAAATGGCCCCACAGACTGATATCTGGAAATCCATCATGGGACTGACTCAGACCCCCTAATTATGGGTTTCATCTAGAAGGACTGAGCAGTCTAAGGAACTCAGAGAGTAGAACCAGGATGTGTTCCTGGTCCACAAAAAGACCTTGCAGACACATCCTCCATGGAGGGATAACCCCTTAACCTAGAGGCAGGAGACGTCCTAGTCCTTACTTCAAATGACTTGACAGATTTACATGACCCCACCTGGATAGCATAGCCCTACATGTGGAATGGTGGTGGGTGGATGGGAGGGGAGGGTGGTGAAGGTGCATATGAGGGAAGAAAGAGTATAAGAGGGAAGGATGGAAGAAGGGAGGATGGGAGGGAGGAAAAGGAAACTGAGATCCACATGAAAATTTTTAAAATTATATTATTAATAAAAAATAATTTAAAAGAAAAAAAGCCATGTAAATAAAGATTGAAAATACAAAATGATTCTAAATCCTATGTTATTTTGCTGATTTTGAATTTTTTGAAAGCTGATCAGCAGAGGACAGCAGCTAGAAGACATGGGATTTTGTTGTCAACAGGAATGCTAAATTGAATCAATTCAGATTGTTTAGGGCTATCTTATATTTGGTGTTAGTTAGGAGGACTGGTCAGTCAATGGGGCCTCTGGTAGTATATCAGTATTTATCCCTAGTATACAAATGGATTTTGGAAGTCCATTCCACATAGAGGGATACTATCTCAGCCTAGACACATGGGGGAGGCCCTGGGCCCTGCTCCAAATGGTATGATAGACTTTGAAGATCTCTCATGGAAGGCCCCACCCTCTCTGGGGAGCAGAAAAGGAATGGGATGGGGGTTTGGGGAGACAGATGAGGAGGGGATGGAGAGGGTACTGGGTTGACATGTAAAACAGTCATGTTTCAAATTTAAATTAAATAAAAAATGTTTCAAATGAAAAAAAAATGTTTTGGGGTTTTATTTCCACAGGGAAACAAGGGGCTGTGGATTCATTCCAGGTTAATATTGATCAAGTTTGATCAATAGAGACCTTCTTAAACTTGACAGCTGTTACCTATCAAGAAAGATCAGTATTGGTCTTCCCAGAATTTGGCCCTTATGTCAAATTTTCTCAGGGACCATTAAAGATTTCTTTGACCCCAGGTTATAGGAAGCAGTTTGGAGAACATGACACTCATATATTGAGAGGAGTGTGGAAAAATTTTGGTTATTTGCTGGATTTTGGATGTTTAATATGATTTAGGGAAATATACTATATTGAGACTGATTTAATGTTAATTTTAATACACTATATATATATATATATATGTGTATATATATATATATATATGTATATATATATATATATTTCTACTCTCATTTGTGGTATTATGCTTATGTCGTTCATTAAAAATACAATGTTAATATAAGAAATGTAGTTGTAATTAATCTATAAAAATTAAAATTGTAATCACAATAGGTGTACTTTCAAAGCTAAATATGTACTTTTTAGATAGGTAAATGATTTTCAAACACTTCAAAATCTACAGAATATGGCATTTAAATGCTTTGTTAACTTAGGGCTTTACTTGGCTACGAGACACATTGGCTCCTGGAAGTACCAATTTACTTTAGAGATGTTGGGCCTTGAAGAAACTCCTTTGAAGTTTCTTTTCATTGAGGCACCACTGGGTAAAATAACTGCTCTTGACTTTGGCTGTTGGTAATGTGCTGTACAGACTTGATGTGCAAAACCCACAGGAAAGTGATTGCTGAAATTTGCAAAAACAAGGGAGGGCTGTCCTTTAAATTTCTTGCTTCACTGAAAAGTCTGGCTGATACTCTATGTCTGTAGGCTGAGGATGGATGCCCCAATATTGCAGATGAACTTGGATAACTGTACAGTCAGATATCACTGTCATTTCTAAAGTTTTGGAAGTTGTTTTCAATGTACTTCCTGTTTCCTGAGATAGCATTATATCCCTCTGTGGTCTTTGGTGTTAAAGATGAGATAGTTTTAGTTGCAGTTTTCCTTAGTTATGATCAAAAGTAAATTAGGTGTAAAACTTTGGATTCACTAAGATAGGATAGATAATGCATTATTTTCTCTGAAAAACTCACTGCAAATGAACAGAATATTATAAATATAATTCTTACTTAATAATTGTTTTTGTTGCAAATATTTTTACTAAGTTAATGTTTCAACCTTTATTTAGAAAAAGTGTGGAAATCTTATATAATTTTATTTTAAAATGTGTAATATTGTTTATGCTGTGGAACATTTGTTTTAATGATGCAAAGATGAGTTGCATTACTTTTTGTTGCATTTGTTTAACTGTGAAGTTGTGTTACTTTGCCTGTCTAAAACACCTGGTGGTCTAATAAAGAGCTGAACAGCCAATTGCAAGGAAAAAGAAGGGATAGTTAGAGCTTTCAGACAGGGAGAATAAATAGAAAGAGAAATCTGGAAAACAAGGAAGGAGCAAAGTAGAACAAGGAGAGGAGGACCTCAGAGCCAGTCATGCAGACCCTTCAGCTAGCAATGGCCTAAGATCTAAAGTAATATATAAAGAAGCAAGAAAAGGAAAATCTCAGCAGCAAAAGGTATATGGGATAAGTTAAGAAGGGCTTGCAACAAACAAGCCATGGTAAAGCTGTGAATTTATTTTGGAGCTCAGTGATGGGCCCTGTAAAAGAGTAAAGAATACTAAAGAGATAAAAGCAAGCAACTACATATTCTTGTTATTGATTAGTAGTAGCATCCTTATGTCTGTGATATGCTTAAGTAAGGACTATTCATACCTGGGTGGTAACAAAATAGATCCCTCAAGAAGGTCAGGGAATTAGGATCACAGTAATATGAAAAAGACCAAAGTTTATTTTAGCATAGTGATTTTATTATGATATTACATGGTATGTATTCTTGTCTTTATTATATTTTTTTAAGATTATGTTAAATGGTATACATATTTGTTGAGTGACTCTACTTTCTTGATTCTTTATTTTATGTTCCCATCTCTCAGATGTACCAATAAAGGTCTCAAGTCAATGCTTTTAGAAAGATAATAAAGAAAAAGGAAAACAGAGTATGATGGCAATACTAATATGGCTATTATGGAAAAATGGGTGAAGGTAATAATTAATGAGAACTATCATGTTATGTTGCAGTCACACTACCAGTTCTATAATTAAGGGAAATGAAATAAATATATTGATGAAACATAAAAAAGAAACCAACAAATTATGAATGAACTAAGGAAAAATTTAATTTTAAAAAATGTATTCTTTGGTCATATACACATCTTTACCAGTTTGTCCATCCTCCACTCTTCCCTGTACACTTAAAACTTCTTCAGCTCCATTGATTCTCTCTATCCATTCAAATAGAAGCAGATTTCCCTGGGTCATCAGAGGAACACTGCATGGCTGGATGAAGCAACTCAGTAGGAGGAAAACGTTCTCAAGAGCCAGCACATACAGTTGGAGATGCCCCCTACTCCCACTGTTAGGAGTCCCAAAGAGCAGCAAGCTATACAATGATAACATATATGTACAGGACCTATTGCAGAACCATACAGGGTCCATGATTGCTATGAGACCCTATGAGACCTGCTTCGTTGATTCTGTTGGCCATGTTCTCCACTCTTCTGGCTCCTACAGTTCTGCCACCACCGCCCTTTTCTGTGAGGATTTCCTAGCTCTGCTTAAGGATATGGGTCTGTATCCACTCCCATCAATTGCTCGATCAAGCCTCCCTGATATAAATTGGAGCAGAAACTGATCTGTGACAATAGCAGAGTATAATTGGAATCATTTCATTGACTTCTTTTTATTTTTTCTGCTAGTCATGTTTGTTTCTATCCTAGGTGTCTATGATATCCAGGACAGATTCTGGTTCATGGCCATCAAGGCAATGTTGGACACAGACTCCGAGACATGGTATAGGTCTCAAGATGGACCACTAATTGGTAGGGCAATCCTACAAGTTCTGTCCCATGATTATTATGAGTAGGTTTTCCCTGTTGCCGCTGGTCTGGTCCAACTCTTTGTTCCTCCCTGCCCAGTCCTGCCACCACACAAGCCCCAATAACACTCGGAGATTCTGTATTTTATACAATCATGTTAGCCAGTACTATTATTGTTTATGGGCGAGCTCTGTCTTAATTATTAACCCATTTCTACTTATCTAAGTATTTCCATGTGGTCATCTTACCCGAGCACAGCGGGCCGGCATCTTGCTTCCTCCATGCTCTACATGTTGACTCCTCCTAACTATTTCTTCTTTCCTCCTTTTCTCCTAGCCTGGCCTATCTTGCTTTCTCATTGGTCACAGTGCTTTATTCATTAGCCAGTATGAGAAATATATTTACAGAATAACACCTCCCATCACATGATTACCTCGGCACATCCTTCAGAAAAGAGAAATTATAGGTAAAAGTTTTATGACTGGGTTGGTGAACCAGAACCACCACTAGAAATCTTGCCTGGTTACAGATGATGGCTATTCCTAAAAATTTTCCAATTTTGTGCAATATGGGTTTTCAAAGTATGACCTGAAGAAATCTCCAGATTTTCTCCATGCCCATTGTTATATCTCCCTTTTCATTTCTGATTTTGTTAGCTTGTATATGCTCACTCTGCCTTTTGATTAGTTTGGATAAAGGCTTGTCTGGAAGAATGAACTCTTTGTTTCAGTGCTTTTTTGTATTGTTTACCTTGTTCCTACTTTATTCTTTCAGCCTTCAATTTTATTATTTGCTGGTGTCTACACCTCCTGAGTAAGCTTGCTTCTTTTTCTTCTAGAGTTTTCAGATGTGCTGTTATTTCTCTACTGTGACTATTCTTGAGTTTCTTTATGTAGGCACTTAGTGCTATGAACTTTCCTCATATCACAGCTTTCAAAGTATTCCATAAGTTTGGGTATGTTGTACCTTCATTTTCATTTAATTCTAGGAAAACTTTAATTTCTTTCTTGACTCAGGAGTGATGCAATTGGGAATTGTTCCATTTTTCTGAGTTTGTAGTCTTTCTGCAATTTGTGTTGTTGACTTCTAACATAAAAGCATGGTGATCCAATTAAATACAGGGGGTTATTGCATTTTTTTATATTTGTTGAGGTTTGCTATATTCTCAAATATGTGGTTGATCTTAGATAAGGTTCCATGTGGTGCTGAGAAGGACATATATTCTTTTTTGTTGGATGGAAAGTCTGTTAAACCCAATTGGGTCATAACTTTTGTCAGTTCCTTTGTTTCTTTGTTAAGCTGCTGTCTGATAGACCTATCTACTGTTGACAGTGGGGTGTTGAAGTCTCCCACTATAAGTGTGTGGGGTTTTAAGTGTGATTTGAGTTTTAGTAATTTTTTGTTTTATTTTATGAATATGGGTGCCTTTGTGTTTGAGGTATTGATATTCAGAATAAAGACTTCATCTTGATGGATTTTTACTACAATAAATATGGAATGACCTTCTTCCTCTCTTTTGATTCATTTTAATTTGAAGTCTAATTTGTAGATAATAGAATTTTATACCCACTTGTTTCTGTGGTCTGCTTTGGTTGATTAGAAAACCTTTTCCCAACCCTTTACTCTAAGGTAAGGACTGTCTTTGAAGTTGAGGCATGCTTCTTGTGTGCAGTAGAAGGGTGGGTTATATTTTTATATCCATTCTGTTAGCCTGTGCTTGTTCATAGGTGAATTAAGACTATTGATATTAAGAGATATTAATGCCTATTTATTGTTGATTCTTGTTATTTAGGATTTTTTGTTGTCAGTGGTATAATGAGTATTCCTTTTTGTGGCTTTGGTAATGTAGGATTATCTATTGCATATGTTTTGTGAGCATAGCTAACTTCCAAAGGTTGGAGTTTTCTTTCCAGTACTTTCTGTATGGCAGGATTTATGGAGTACTATCTAAATATAGTTTTGTCAAGGAATATCTTCTTTTCTCTATCGATCGATAGTAATTGAAAGCTTTGCTTTATATAATAGTATAGTCTAGCATCCATGGTTTCTTAGGACTTATAGAACATATACAGGACTTTCTTGCTTTCAGTTTTTCCATTGAGAAATCAGCCGTATTTCTGATATGTTGCCTTTGTACATTACTTGACCTTTTCCTTTGCAGCTTTTAATATTCATTCTGTTATTCTGTATGTTTGGTGTTTTGATTATTTCGCGATGAGGGAACGTTTTTGGATTCAGTGTACTTGGTGTTTTGTAAGCTTCTTGTACTTTAGGCATGCCTTTTTGTAGGTTGAGAAAGCTTTCTTCAATGATCTTGTTGAATACATTTTCTGCACCTTTGAGTTGAATTTCTTCACCTTCTTCTATATCTATTAATTTTAGGTTTGGTCTTTTCGTGGTTCAGACATTTCCTGGATGTTTTGTGGTAAGAATTTGTTGAACTTAACATTTTCTTTGGTCAATGAATCTATTTCTTCTACTTTATCTTCAACACAAAAGATTCTGTTGGATGTGCTGGCATTTGTAGCTCCTGACCATTTATACAGACTTTCTATTTCCAGCACTATCTCACTTTTTATTTTATCTCCAAAGTGCAAATATAACACATTCTTCCTCCATATGTCTGGTGACATTATTTAATACAGTCTTAGACATTTTATATTCTATTATAGTTCTCAGAAACTTCCTTGGCTGTATACAATTTTGTTTTTTAAATTCTGTCTTTGAGGTTGATAGAAATAAGTTTATGCATGGAATAAAAAGATTTTTTTACTATTTATGTAATTCATTATTTACTTATAGTGTTGTGTGTGATATTATATGCATAGATTAGTTTATGCTATTATACTCATTCCTTTGTGCACATGTGAAGGCTGAAGGTTTATGTCAATATTTTCTTTATCACTTTCTACTATGTGTGACACCAGATAGGACCTGTAACTAAACCTCCTCTACACTACTTGGTTACATGACCTATTTATCAGATTTCAGAGATCTTTCCTACTCTACTTCACTAACCAAAAGCTTGCAAATAACACTGATGTGATGGGCATTTATTTAGGTGTTGTTTATTAAAATCTAGGTACTCATGCTTGCTGTAGGCACTTTATCAAATGACTCATCTGACAGTTCTGAAATAAGAGGAAAGTCCTAATGTAGAAAGCATGAAATGAGAAGGCAACATGGTAGGGTGTCTTACATGAAATGGAAGAAGACCGGTAGTATGAAAAGGAAAAAAGTAAGAAGGCTTGACCTAAATTGGGGGACAGTATGGAAGAAAATGAGTAGAACTACAGAGAAAAATGACAGAAAATAGTTTTGAAAAGAGCAATTTTAGAAATTTCCTACACACACACACACACACACACACACACACACACACACACACACACATATATATATATATATATATATATATATATATATATATATATATATTCGTTTCAGTAGAATAACCTGTACGTAAATAAAATATCTGTGCCTTATACCATAGTCAGATAAAAGCACAGTGCCGGGATATTATTTTTTGAGCTAATGTTTGGAGAATAGGACCATGGACTTCACAAAGATACAGACTAGTACCATTGCTCTTGGTTACCCAGACTCATTTACATAGGACCCTATTGCTGAAAAGATCATAGAACATGAAGAAACCAAGTTGACAAATACCTACAAGCCACCTCCCTCCTGACAAGTTTCATAGTATCTGAAGATGCTATTCAAATTACTCATAGAGAAGAGCAATGTCATCTAGCTGTGGTCATTGCAAACTGCAACAATGTCTTTCTGAAATATACACTAATTGCTCTACTACTAGCATGAACATTGTGGAAGAATCCAGAGCGCTCTACTTGCATTTTATGCCCAATCCATGGAAGGAAACTACTGGCAGAAACCATAAATCTGGCTATAAACCCATGGCTGGGATCATAGACTTTAAGAGAGAATCTACTTCTACTATTTTCCCAAATGGATATAGTATCAAACAGCTTTCTAAATACTTATATTTATAACCATAACCTTCATCAGGGAAGCTTCTTTCTGTAGTCGGTAACAGTTAATACAAGGAGCCACCCTTGGGGAAAATGCAGAGAAAATGTCACTGTGTATTTCTCAGCCTGAACTGACACTGCATCACACTTCTCCACATCAGCTCAGGAATCCTGGTGAAATAGAGAATGAAAAGGATGTAAACACCAAACACTGAGTAAGAATGATGAAACCATGCTTTCTGGACAAAGCACAGCTATTACATTATAAAACACAGCAAGTGTGATTATGTGTGTAGGCCTGAAAATATAACCAATCAAAATGTAACCATGATGAGGTGAGAGGCATGCAGGGCTCCACCCCTAAGTGTGAAGCTATCAAAAGTTAAGCATTGATGCACTAAAGGTAACTGTGTTTCTTCAGAAACGTTTTCATGCTGTATAGTTCATATGCTCCAGGAAATAGTCCTACACCCACCATAAACTTATTGGCAATAATCACTAGATTCAGTGAACTAAAAGACAAGTATAAAATTATAGGGCAATTCAGTGAAAGTGCTTAGAAGGAATGAAAGGATTGTTCAGGGGTGGATATGATCAAAACATATTGCATACAGTGTGAAAATCTCAAAGAAAAATAATTCATGGTGAACATAAAAATTTAGAAAATTAACACTTTTGTAAACCTGGCACAGAAATATTATATATATATATATATATATATATATATATATATATATAAATGCAATCAGAAACAGTCATTTACATGTTTATAAATTATTGGGAGGCAATTTTATAATTTTTTTATATTTTTAGTTTTCAAAAAGTACTGAGTAGAAATACAAGTTATTCTATAGCAAATCAAGTATTGAAAAATTAATAATTGTTTTTTCAAGTTATCCTGTTAAATTTCACCAATAAGAAATATGTTGTTTGTATATTTCTGAAGATGGAAGTTTCTGAATGTCCCACAGTTTTTTGGTCCAAAATAAATACACAGAGACTCATATTAATGAAAAATTGTTTGACCATTTATTCAGGCTTCTTATTGGCTAGCTCTCTCTTGATTATTAAACCATTTCTATAAAACTATGCATCTCTATGTAATCTTGGCCTATCAGAGAATGCCCAGACATTTTACAACTTCAGTGGCTACATGGCAGTTTTCTGACCCCTTCCCTCTGTGTCCTGTCCCCAGTTTTCTCCTCATCTGCTAGCCCAGCCTATACTTCCTGGGTGTATTTATTCATCAACCAATAAGAAAACTACATATTGACATCATACAGAGGGACATTCCCTATCACCTCCTCTTTCTTGTGTAAATGAAAAGGAAAATTTTAATTTTAACAATATTTGTTCAATTATCATTTAGCAAAATTTAAAGAAAATATCATCTTTTGTATTTTTGTATGCCTGGTTTTATATGTAACTTATCTTTTATCATAACTAATGTAAACCATAAACATAACTACTCTTTTTCAACTCCATCAATGACCTCAGAAGGAAAATATATAAACTCTAGTGTTAACAGAGGTGTCCTACTGCATGGACTGTCTCCAACGTTTTTTCTGTAACAATGGGGAATCCATTTTTTAGCCTATAGACTTAGAGTGTCAGGCAAACTTCTCAACAAAGCAGGAAATTTGCAACTGTCCTGCCTGTAATGGCAGTTTGACAGTGATTTTTCTCTGTGTCCTGCAGAATGTCTGGCAAACTCTTCCATGAACACTGAAGTAATGTCCTATCTTATTTTGGCAAGTTCAGCAGTCACTTTCCTGAGGGTCCAGCATATCCACTTTATAAAGATACAGTCAAAAAGTACATGTAAGAATAGTTTCTTGTCCAAATGGTAGACTTCTTTAAACACTGCCTTCAGATTTACTATAAAGTTATTGGCTCCTTGTATTGAAGAAAATCCTAAAATGGTGCATAGGAATGATCTACCACAATTATCGATTAACTTGACAGGATGAAAAATTAACTTGATGACACATTTGGAGGCATATCTCTGAAGGAGTGAAATTAATAACTGCAAAAATGCCTCTGTTAGGAAAAGGACACTATAGATAGGACAATGGCAGCCTAAAGATTAGGAAAAGATCTTTCCCAACCCTACATCTGACAGAAAGCATATTTAAAAAATATATAAAGAACTCAAGAATCTAGACATCAAAAAATAATCTAGTAAATATGTGGTACATATTAATGCAGAGATTTCTGAACATATAATAAAATGCCCAGCATTCTTAGATACCAGGTAAATGCAAATCAAAATGACCCTGATATTCCTTCTTTCACCTGTCAGAAGGACATACATCACAAAGAAACATGACATCTCTTGCTGGAGAGGATGTGGAGCAAAGAAGACATTCCTCCATTGAAGGTGGGCTACAAACTAGTATGGCCACTATAGAAATAATTGTGACTGTTCTTTAGAAAATTGGAATTGAATCTACCTCTAGACACAGCTGTAGCACTCTTTGGCATATAACCAAAGGATGCTCAATCATACCGCAAGGACACTTGTTCAATTGTGTTTAAAGCAGCTTCATTTGTAAAAGACAGGACCTGAAAATAACCTAGATGCCCTTCAAATGAAAAAGGGATAATTAAAATGTGGTACCTTTATACAATGGAGTATTAATCAACTGTTAAAAAATAATGATATGAAATTCAAAGGCACATGAATGTAACCAGAAAAAAATTCATCATGAGTAAGATTTTTGTCTAGCCCAATAGTCATTAGAGAAATTTCATCCAGAAACTGGTGGGAACATATGCAGAAACCAACAGTCGAACTTTAAGCCAAGCTCAGGGAAACCTGCTGAAGAAAGGGTTGAAGAAGTGTAGGAGTTAGAGAGATCAAGGACATCACAAAAATACACACAGAATCAGCATCTCATTGAAGCCCACAGAGACTGAACCAACAATCAGGGAGCCTGCATAGGACTGACCTAGGCACTCTGTATATATTTGACCAAGGAATCCTAACAGAGTTACAATGCCCAACATATTTCAACTTAATATGTCATGTTTTTTTTTCATTATGCATGGGAAGCCTGACCTTTTCTGAATAGAAATGGGGGAGTAAAGAGGGGAAGGAGGAAGAAAAGAGATGTGAGGTGGGAGGGAGGGGAAACTGTTCCATATGTAGAAAAAGAAGTTCATCAATTCAAATATAGATTAAAAATACATTAACATGAGAAATTACAAATTTCTCTATGTGATTAGATATGGCAGCTTTATTAATTAATCAATCTTTACCTAGTTCCATGATTAAGGGATTGTTACAAATTTCTCCAAGTAAGCATTCCTTGATAAAAGAAGCCTAAAATAGTTCACATGTTTTAATGGAATTTTAAGAGGCGATTTAGAAAAATAAAGATTGCATAGTAAAGAGAAAAAGACATTTTCAAACCCATGGTTTTAAAGTGTTGACAATATCCTTTCAGAGGTTGATATTCTAAATATTTATTCTATGAAACCAATTCCCACAAACCAATATGACGCAAATCATAAGCCAGGTTTATTTAATAGCTATGACACAGAGAAGAGGTAACTATTTGAGCAAGTTATATTTTTGTTTATCCACAGATCATATCCTGGTCAAAGCCATCTCATATGCAAACTCATTTTCAATTGATATATATTTATACATTTATATATACTCTAAATAATTAATATCTAACAATACAATAACAATAACAAGAACATTTTTTTCACACAACCTGTTATGTTTAACCCAAACTAAAATTCATTCAAATGACACAATTTCAAAAAGGGAAGGAACAAGACCTGTGCTAGTATGCAGGATTTAATCAGGGCTCCATTGAAGTTCCTAGACTTTACTTAGTAACCATCCATTAGTTGAAAATTGTAGGCTCCAGTGATAAATTCTGTGCCATGGTGACTTCAGTTAAAATACCTTAATTGAATAATGTTCAAAATTATAATAATCTTCTAGTTACATTAATGATACACAAGCCTCAAAAGTAAAATATAGCCATGAAACACTAATGTAAAATAAATTAGACCATGTGTATATAAGTAAATTTCTGAGAAAAGTCCAGATAATATTAGTGGTTCTAATACTTATATTCTGTAACTTCCAATTAAACCATTTTGCCTTATTTCTGAGAATTTTATATATGCATTAAATGAAATACAATTGGATCTACACCAATTTCATCTTCCAACTCTCCCAAATCCTCCACGTCTTATTTTAAGTTTATTTTATTTTTGAGATTAGATTATAATATAATTATATCATTTTGCCATTCCACTTTCCGCTTTTCAAAATCCATGGCCTATTTGTTCTTTGTTTTTAAACACACACACACACACACACACACACACACACACACACACACACTTGTAAACATTTAAATATAATGAAGTTAATATATATAATTTATATAGTTTTAGGACTGATCCTTTGGTATTGACTAATCAATTGATGAGCTTTTGCCTTTTAGTCTTTGATAACTTAGTAGATCTTGCTAGAGTAGCTCATATGAAGATAAGTGTGGTGCTTAGCATTGGAGCATGGGTAAATTATCAAAAAAATTAATTTTCTTTTCCAAGCAACCATCCACTGTCAATAGCTGCTCAGTAAGGAAAGAGACCTGAAAGTTATATATCCTATCTATGCTGGAATTTTGTCTGTATTGATCTTGTTTCATATAGCTAACTGTAGCTGCTTGGATTTTAGCATGGCAAAGCTGTGTCATATCTAGGGTGATATTTCACACCAACATCCCCATTCTTCCTGTTTTCCTATTCTTTCTGCTTTCCTTTTGTACAGCCTTAGCTAAAGTTATGTAGATGTCCTGTTTATGGCTGATCTCTAGGTCTTTTGTTCTCTCCACACTGACCAGTTTTGTGTGTCTTAACTGCTACTGTCCACAGCACTAAATATACAAAAGCTTCTCTGACCACAGTGACAGCTACCTCAGTTTATGACTATAAACTGATGTCTCTACTTTCTCCTCTACCAGATTCAAGCTATCAATCACATCTTTTGCTGTGATTCTTGGAATCTTGACATTACACATTACATTCTCTAAGAGATAAAGAATGATTTTTATTTTCTATATGTGAAAATCCATTTGTCTCAGCACTTTAAAAAAAATGATGCCTTTTTCCCCCAAAAAAAGTATAGTTTTTTAATCTTTGTGAAAAAATCAAGTTACTGTAATCTCATGGACTTTTTTCTGTGATCTGCACTCTTACCCACTGATATTTAGACTGGTTTTGTATCAGAACAAGGCTGTTTTTCTTGCTATGGCTCTGTTATATGACTTGAAATCAGATGTGAAGATACTTTTCCCAATATTTGCTGTTACTCCTAAGAATTTTTTTGAACTCCTTGGTCATATGAGTCGTCATATAAATTTTTGGATGGTGTAACTAACATCTGTGAAAAATGGCATGGGGATTTTGACTAACAGTTAATTGCATTTACAGATTGATATGATAGGCTAGTCATTTTAACAATGTATTTTGTTTTTCAACCCATAAGCATAGCATGTCTTTCTATCTTCTAATGTCTTCCTCAGTTTCTCTTACAGTACCTTAATATTTGTAATGTTTATGTTTTTTATTTCCTTAATGAGAATATTTCCAGACCTTTTCACTTAGTGTCACTAATGAGAATGGATTTATTTCTCTGATTTATTTCACTCTACATGCCATTCCTTTACAGGATGGCTACAGATTTTTGATCATATATTTGTATTCTGTGTCTTGGTTAAAATTGTTTATCAGATTTTAGAATTTTTTGTTGAGCAGACTTTAGGGTCTCTTTTGTAAATAAACAATGTCTACAAAAAGGGATATCTTGAATTTTTTTCTTATTTTTTAATCTCATTTATTGATATAAAATTTAAATGACTATATTAAATACGGGAGAAGAGAGTAGACACCTTCATGATCTCCAATTGGAGACTCAAAAGTTTTTCTCCATTTAGCATGATATTATCACTAGGTTTGCCACATGTAAACTTTTATATATCTGTCATTATTTTTATATCCCTTGATTCCCCATTAATTTCTTTGTGAAGAAATGTTGGGTTTTATCAAGAGCATGTTTTTTTCTTCATCTAATGATATTTCTGTCATTGAGATTATATAACAGATAGAACATGTTAACTTGTGTGTATTGAAACACCCCTACATCTTTAGAATGAAACCAATATAGCTGTGATGAATTGCCTATTTTAAGTGAGCTTGAAGTTAATCAGCATTTTATTGAGATTTTTGCATTTCTAGTCATCAAATAAACTAGTTGGGAACTTTTGTTTTATTTGTATGTGATTTTGGTAGCAAGTTATTATGGTCTTCATGGGAGAGTTTAGGAGACTTTCTTAATTTCTATTTCATGGAATAATTTAAATATAATGGCTATTAATTCTTCACAAAGGTTCTGGTTGAATGTTTTACTAAATTTTTCTGTTTCTGAGATATTTTTATTTCTGAAATTTTATTGCTATCTCAAACTCATTTTTGATAATGGATCTATTTAAATTATTTCACTTTTACTCTGTATATTTTGTGAATCTAGGAAGTCATACATTTCTATTAGGGTTCTTTTATTTCATAGAATATAGATCGGTAAATTATGTACAAATATTTACATGAATTTTAGATCTTTGAATCTTGGAGCAGAAGACCAAGTTCACTGGTGAAAATAAAACAACCAAATAAACAAACCACTGAATTCTCTTCCAGAATACCTTGTGTCTCTGGCAAAGTACCTAAGTTTGAATCTTAGAACCCACTTAGGGCATTTGTTCAATGCCTGTAAGTCCACTTACTAGGATTTAGAATCATTCTTCTGGCCCCTACAGGCCCTAGGCATACAGATGGTGCACATGCATACATGCAAAAACTCAAACATACATATTAGCTTTTAATTAAAAGATTAATTTTGTTCTTCTGTCTTTGTTTTATTTGATTGAACAAAGAGTTCATCAATTTTGCTTGTTTCAAAGAACTACATCTTCATTTCCTTGAAACTTTGTATTGTTGTTTATTTATTCTTCATTAAATTAATTGCTCACTTGTTAATTTTTCTCCCCTGCTGTTTTCAGTTTGTTTGTCTTTTCCTGCTGTTCCAACATCTTCATGTGAATCATTAAATTATTAAGGAATTACTTAAGATTTCTCATTTTTTTGCATGTAGATATTATAGACTTTAATCTTTCCTCACAGGACTGCTCTCAAAATATCCATAGGATTTTGTATAATTTTTTTTATTTTCTTCTACTGATATATCCTTTTATTATGTTGTGATCAAAGAGAATAGTAAAAAATCATCTTATTTTTTTCATATTTGTTGAGATTTGATTGTGTCCTAACTTGCAATAAATTTTGGAGAACATTCCAAGAGATACTGAGAATAATGTGCCATCTTCAGTGCTTAATTGGAAAGTTCTGTATATACTCTTAGGTCAATTTGTTTTATTTTATCATTTAATCAGTGTTCTCCATATTTTTTGTTCAGATTTGTAAATGGAGGTCTTAATTGGTCTAAATAATAAAACCCAGAGTCAGATACAGAAAAAAGTGCTGAGCAATGAGAGAGAAAAAGGAGCAAGATATATCCACCTTTGCCTCTTTAGCTTTTCAGAGGAAAAAGTAGCAATTTCCTGTTTCTTTCCTATTATATCTTCTTTCTGACAGCCATCTCACTTCTTGTTTCTACATAGCCATCTCACTTCCTGTCTGTCTTACAGCCCTCCTGAAAACTATTGTTAGCTGGTGGCAAGCTCTCTAATGTTCAAACAATTTTTATTTGTACAAGCAAGATATCACCACACAGAATACCTGTCACTTGGTAAAAATTAGATGTTAAAGTTGCTCACTGCCTCTATCATATAGTTAGTATGTGATTTTACATCTAGTAGGGTTTTTTAAATTGAGTGTGTGCATGTATATATGACAATGTCCTTCTGGGTTATTGTTTTGTTAGAGAGTATTAAACACACTTTCTTATCTATTTAGACTAGTTTTAGTTTAAAATAAAATTTTAAGATATTATAATGTGTATAGATTCTTAGAAAAACTTATTTTTAACCTGCAATATATAAAATATTTAATCATATAAGGGATATGGAAAACCAGTTTTGTTTTTTGTTTGTTTTTTTACTTGTACTTATTGTAATAATTCACTTAAAATAGAATGTAACCACATTATAATTTGTATATTGCTTGAAAGATTTTCTTGGAAAAAAAGAAATATATTAAAAAGAAAGACATCAAGAGAGAAAAAGGGTAATATAAAGTGATGATGTAAGAGAGACACTAAAGGTAGGTATGTGAGAGAGAGAGAGTGTGTGTGTGTGTGTGTGTGTGTGTGTGTGTGTTTCTTTTTAACAGTCTAAAAGAGTCAAGTTTTTCTCCCTCAGATAGAAAAGTCAAGTTGAGTGAATAGTCTGTTTATTCTGTAGATTTCTCAATCCCTGACCTGCTGGAGGCTGGGCTTCATTGCAGCGATATATTCACTACAGTAAGGTCCAAATACAAGGAGGTGTCTCATATTTAAAGAAAAATGGCATTATCCCCAAAGACACTACCAGCTATCAATAACACTGCAATTAGAGAAAAGACGATGTAAGTACCTCCACTCTCTTTTGTAGAATATTGGCTGGCTTGATTTTCTGTAAGTCTTGATCAGGCCACCATAGCTGATAGCTACAATGAGTTCAGTAGTGTAGTGGCTCCATATGTCCAGAAGACACTGTTTTGCTATGGACTGTCCTAACCTGATTATTAAACTATTTCTCTCACCCTTTCTACAATCATTCTATAGCCTATTTATGCCGGAGTACTCCACTGATTATTCCCTGTATTTTGATCAGGTGTGAGTTCCTACATTATGCACTACCTACTGCATGAATAAGCTTCTTGGTGAGTTCCATGGACATGCTATTTCCTATGACCCAAAATGGAAATAAAATGCCCAACGATTATAGAGTGGTTAAATAAAATATAGTCTATTTTAGTGCTTTTACAATATAACATTAAGATGGGAGTCTAATAAGTAAAAGTTACTCAATATACATTATGGAATACAAATTGTCTATTAAAAAGCGAAATGAATCATGACTTTTCTTAAAAAAAAACATGAATGCCAATGATTTTGCTAGTATTTAGGGCATTTAGCTTTAATAAAATGATGCTGATCTAATCAAATTTGGAGCTTCCATTGCTTTTCTAATGCTTCCTCTTTTCTATCTTCTTCTGGACATTTAAAATATTTTAGGTACTTTTTTCCTGTTTTTAATTTAATTCAGAGGCATTCTCAGTTTATATATCAATCCCAGTTCTCTCTCCCTCCCATCTTCCCATGCCCCCCTTCACTGACCCCCTATTTCATCCCTCTTATGCTCTGCAGAAAGGGTGAGGCCTTCCATGGGGGAATGATCAAATTCTGTTACAACATTATACTATTGCACAATAGTATCATGATTGTCTTACTGAATTTCATTTAGAAAACGTTTACAGTCCTCAGTGGAAATTCACATTTTTTTCTTTAATATATTATCTGTATCTCTTTGTCTTACTCAGTGTTCTATTGCTGTGAAAAGACACCATTACCATAGCAACTCTTATAAAGGAAAACATTTAACAGTGGTAAGAGAGAGATATTTGGCCCAGTTTGAACATTTGACACACATGGTTACCTCTGCATCAACACACCCACTCAAACATTGCCAAAACTCCTAATACCTGTCTAGGAATATCACTGCCTAGTCACCAAGTGACTTGTTTAGAATTTCTATTACTTTGGGCCAAGCCAGTACTGAGAAATTACTACCAAATGCAGATCTACAACATGGCCTACTGTATCACAGCACAGCATGGTAAAGCGTGGCTTGGATCGTAGTTATTTTTGAAAAGCTAGTATTTAACACATAAAATGTGTATGGAAACAGTTTCTTTGAAATATATGATTTGAAGTATTGAACAATCACTTGGAGACATATTGAATGTAGTAAAAAATATTCACTGCTGTATTTTTGTACCATATAACATAGAAAATTACAACTCATGTTATTGATGAAATTAAGTTCTAGATTCATCATAGCAAAAAAATAAGCAACTATATTTTAAAATAACTAGTGAAGAAATTGCAAACCAAGTAGCCCAATCCAAAAGTTGATAATGTCAAATAACTATGGGATTTCTCAACAGTGCCAATGACTATAAAGATTACCTTATAATTCTAAGATCTGAAAAGATCAGACACATATATTACATACTATCTTAATATTAAAATACATTATAATATTAAAATTCTGTTTGAGCTCAAGAATGCACTCTTTACAATCAATGCATAATCTCTTTTTGATAAGCCTTGTAAAGGAACAGTTTGAATATGGCACAAGAGTAGCTGGCTTTCAGTTGGAGTATTGCTTTAGAGCAACTGGAACATTGCCTGCTATGTGAGTGTGTGTGTGTGTGTGTGTGTGTGTGTGTGGTGCATGCATGTGCACTCATAAAATGATTCCCCTGTTTATATCTGAGCGACATCACAGGGCCTGATGTGACCACCGAAAGTAAATCATTTGATGACCATAATTTGTTGCTGCTATAAAGTTAGATTTTATGAGACCTGGCATATATTTCACGCCAATGGACAATTAACACTAATATGGAAACTGGCTTCTATCATTTCTGCAGCCCAGTCCATAGAATATTTAACTAAAACCTCAAATAGTCTTGGTGACCAAGGCAAAGCCAGATGTCGGTCTTGAGTTATGAGAGTTCTGTAAATAAGACATTTCACATTACCACAAACCTCTTTTATGGATGATTTCTGGTGTGTTTTTAATTATTACTCCATTTGTCCACATTATTTCATCTCCTGTTATCTTCTTAGGACATTGGTAAGATATTCTTCTGGTAAGTATGCTTAACCCTCTGATACTTCCTCAGTGGATAATATAGAACTTGGGTTTGACCTAGGAGTCATTAAGAATACTTTCTGCATTTTAAGCAACACTGCAGACAGCATTCTGCATCTGAGTTTCTCTAAAAGCCAATTCTATTTCTATGAAATGTTTTACATATGTTTGTGCATGATACAAAAAAATCTCTGAGATTCAGAATCTAGGCACTGATATTATTCTATTTAAATTAAATCGGATATTAAAAGAAAATCTATAGATGATTTTGAGAAATTATGTGCCACAATTTAAGATAGGTATATATGTGTGGGGGTGGGCATATGTGAGGACTTAATAATTTATATACCTGGGAAAATATTTCAATGCCTCATGTTGTTTGAGACTGTTAACCCCACTAGTTCAAATCATGATAAAGTTCTCAGTGAGTTTTGATGTTTAAATACTTGGATAGTGTCTACAAATATTTATGCTACCTTTTATCTTTAAATAATTCTTGAAATTTTATCATAGTTTATGTGCTTACTAAATTTGAGTAACCGTGGCTGCTAATTTCCGGGCTGTCTCTCCCTTGTTTCTCAATGGTATAGGTTGCTGTTGGCTAGCATTTGATAATAGAAATGCTCTTAGTTGAGATATTTTTTATCCTGTATCAGGCAATGCAATCTTTTGCCAACTTTGTTTTTGGTTTCCTTTCCCAAAGCTCCATAATTATCTGTCCTCTTTCTATTGCCTTTTCCCTGGCTGCTTTTCTTATACTGTTTCACTTCTGAGAAAGTGTACTGCTGATAGCATCTATATACATGTATAAAGGTGGCTCTCCTTTCTATATTTGAAGTCTGGGTGGAAACAGAGTGACTTGCTAAACTATGGAAAATTCAGATACTTTGGCAATCATGAAGATTATATAAGCTGTCGATAATGTATTTTCTATCCAGACAATTTTAACCTGTAATGTGTTGGTGGTGCCTCACAGTTTCCTCAATTTTTCAGAATTATCTAATATGTAATAGTGAATATATACTGGATAGATAATGTTTTGTCACACTTAGGCATAATTATATATATATATATATATATATATATATATATATATATATATATATAACATTTACTACATGCACACATGTTGTAATAATTGAATCACACAAGTAAAAAGTGATATCCTAAAATAATTGTAGTCATAAAACATATTGCATATGGTATCAGATCGATGTAGATTTTAGGAGAAAGTAGAGTTTGTTATTATTTGTATTATATATGTTTGCAAATAAAGAGTTAAATATCAGGCTTCATTTTAGATATGCAATCATGGAGAAGCTTGTTAATTTAGGTGTCATGTTGACAGTACAAAAATATACTAAATTAATTGGCTATTGCCATGTTTTTAGTGTACCTAAAACATTCATTAAAATTGTAAAACGTATTTACTTAGGCAATATTTAGAAATGAAAATGATACTGGCATACCTTATGTTAATATAACTATTTTAAAATAAAAATTTATTTTTAAACTAACAACAAAGCCCCACATTTATGATTTTGAAGAAATTGTTTTTACAATATATATTATCCTTAGATTTGTAAACAAATCAATAATGACTTTGATTTTGACCACAGATTACATTTTGTTCACTAATATATGCAGAAATATTCAACTTCTCAAAATACTCTAAGAACAGAATAAAATGTGTTAAGCTAACCTTCAATTTACCATTGCTACTGCATACTGCATATGAAAAAAATCTTTCTCCATTGACAGGTGTGATGCAAACTATAATATTGTGACCCAGTGGTTTTTGTATATTTCTATGAGACCTCCATTCTATGCTGAAGTTCCTGCTAATACACATAAGCACACATATACTTATCCAGAAATTTGGAAAAGACATAGTAATGAGAAAAAATAAACTACTTATTCAAGTTTTAAGCAGATTTATAGTTATGTGTGAGCTATTAATTTTAAATGCCTATAAAATTTATTAATCAAAGAATTATTAAGTTTATCTAATTTGACGGTTTCTAAATTACAGTGCAACTATGGAGTTCAAAGCTTGTACTTGTTTGTTAAGTAGGATCTGTTAAGTAGGAATAAATGTTTTCATTATTCAATTCTATCTCTCTTCCTCAGTAAACACACTATGCTAAATATGGAATATCATTAAACAAACAATGATGCCCACATTTGCTGTTTTCCAACCAAAAATGAATGAACTGTATGTCCAAATGCTAAAGTGCAGGCTGGATTTCCACATTATTTCTTGCCTTATTTTTGTTTGCCTCAACTCTGAAAGACTACTGTGTGACCCTTTCCCACCACCATATGAAGGATAAGAATATATAGTGTAGGAGGTACACTGAGTTACAATCCTAATTCATAGCATTGTCTTTCTGGGCAGTACTAAAGTTAAACTAGTAAGTGTAGAAAACAGAACTCACTTCCTGAAGTCGCTCCTGATACTATTGGTAGGATGAAATGAATAAAGAAGAACATGCATGGCTGCATCCTTGATGTGACTTTTTATGTGTATTTGTGTGTTTTATGAATTTCTACATGTAGCTATATAACCTATAAAGTGTCGTTTGAACTCACAGATTCAAACCTTATAAGACTGCTGAACTGATGTAACTTCTTTCCGGGATAGTTTGTTAATCTTAGTGGACATTAACAAAACAAAACAATCATTTCATGGAACAATTTAGAAAACTGATTCACCAAACATAGTGGTGATTGTTATCGAACTTGCCAATTTTGTCATTTTTAAAATAAGCTAGGCACAAAGATGTCCATAGAAGTCGATTTCACTTCATTTCAGTCCTTATCATTTCTTTATCTTGATAGGGAAACTGCCACTTTCAAGGATGAATTGAAATCAATCTGTTCCTCCAAGTAGGGTTTTGTCTTGCTACTGTAGTCTTCCTCCATTCACAAAGGTTACAGGCAGTGTATTTGAGTGGAGCTTTTGTATTCACATTCTGAGGACAGTGTTTCTTTAAAGACCATAAAGCAACTGCCACCATTCATGTGCTAGAACTGCCTGGTTGAGGTTTTACAACTTCTCTGATTTTTTTTTTTTACTTTGCAAAAGAATGATAATCATTTAAGTACATTGAGTGAGTGTCTCCAGTGTGTGAGAATAAAAGTGTAAGACATGTAGTAATAAAGATGGGCTTTCTTGTTCTACCCTTGTCCTCCCCCAGTTATTAAGGGACTGACACTTCTGAAAACTAACTTCTTCTCTCTTCCTAGCTGGAAGAGTCAGAGGAGTTTCCCTATTTTCTGGTCTAAAGGATAAAAGCCTTTGACTGATTTGACAGTAGACCTCAGAAGTTGTCACTTACTTTGTCATTCTTCACTGAAGTATCGTGAGGTTCTATCCACAACAAAATCCTAAAAGTTTCTTAATCAGCCTTTTCTGAAATGCAGTGGAAGGCACACTGAAAGACAGCTCAGGATATAAACAGGTTCCATGCTAGGTGCCTAAGAAAACCATGAGCATGTATACACAGGAAACAATGCATATTCCACTTTAACTCATTTGCACATTACAAGATCATAAGCTGTACTCGTTCCAAACAATATGCAGATGGAAAATCAGGCATCATGATGTTGTAAATCACTCTTAATTTCATGGTAGTGGCAGGAAAATAAAAGCAGTAAAGGAATTCATTTTTCTTCCAACAAAATTATGCATTTTGAGTCCATCTGACTCACGGCCAAGGGATTATTTCTTATCTGAAGATAGCAAACATGCTTTCCAACAGTCTTGTAATGTAAAAAGAAACAACCTGACTATACTCAAACAGATCATATCTTCCAAGGTCAACTAGAAACACTCAGCTTGGAAACAAGTACCACAACCTGTTTTCATAGGTAAACTACAGGCTGGGATTTGGTCTTACTTTTAGATTTCCAATGTAAGTAATTTCTGATAAATCTGAGGACTTCAAAGCCTAGCGTTTCAGGCTCTTCTGTGTGTGTGTAGAAAGAACAGGGGGATTTCTGTCCCCTCAGATGTAAGGTGAGCAGGTATTAAATTACATACCTCTGTATCCTCAAAGGCAGTGATCCTGGGAGCAAAGTAAATCATTTTTGTTTGCTGCCATGAGTGACAGAAGCAGAAGGAAAATAAAACAAATCACCCGAGCCCTTAATTGGCATTCTTGCACTCAGGTCTGGATGGCAGGACTGCCATAGGAAGTGTTCCTGCTGTGGAGTCTTCCAACAGCCAGCTTCCAACATCCAGCTGGGAAAATCCTGGATGAAACACCATGTGCCTGAATGTGAGTTTGCATAGTCAGCATCTAGTCTACCTCCAAGTCACAGCTACTTTCTAAATGCAGACATGCTCAGTTATCAGGAAGGAAAGAATATCAGAGTTTCAGAAGAAGCATTAAGAAGAAACACATGAAAAAGTCATAAAAACGTAGTAGAAAGAAGAGAAAGTAAAATGAGTCTATATTGCACTGATATACTGCTTTCAGTTAAGAAGTAAAATCAAAATGCAATGGTGTGAATTTTCCTGAAGTCTATGAAAAATATCATTTTTAAGTAATAATGACAGAGATAGGGTAAATAGCCTTGAGTAATAAATAAGTGTAATGAAGTCAGTTTCTTAGAAATGGACTTGGTGATTGGTATCTCAGTGCAAAGATCACTTATAATGCATGTGTGGACAGATGGCAGAAATACAAACATTTTTTCTTATTATGAGTGGCGTCATCTGCATTATTGACTTGACAAATGGTTTGGATGATGTCAATCAGGGTACATAGCAGTTGATAACAATTGTTACATATTTAATTTATTAAAGATAGTTTAAGACTGCCGGACAGTGGTGGTACACATCTTTAATCCAGGTTCTGGATGCAGAGGCAAGTAGGTTTCTGTAAGTGTTAGGCCAGCTTGGTTTACAAAGAAAGTTTCAGGACAGCCAGAGCTGTTACACAGAGAAATCATATCTTGGGTGGGGGATAGTTTAAGGCAAGAAATAAGTTTCAAAAACGAATTTTTAGCACATCCACACTAATCATTCCTTCTTGTTTTTACCTGTTCTTTTTTCCAAAGTGAGACAAAGTCACTTTCATAGATTTCTCAGTTTCTCAAAAAGACATCATAGAGATAACTGAGAAAAAATATAGAAGTTATAGTTCATATTTACATATTAGCAAAATTTCTTATGCTTAGTTGCCTGTTTTCGGGTGCCTTACATGCAACACAGGTTTGTAAAGAATGGAATGTTAACCACCACAGAAATGCCTCTAGACAGCTTAGTAATGGCACCTCTCCCCACATGTTCTCTATGCCATACATTGTTGTGTATATTTTATGTAACTAGATTTTATTAGATATGCAGTTATTTTACTTTGTCATTTATTATGTCAAATATTGTGGATAAAATTGATTCACTTTGTTGTATAAACAACTGTTCAATCATATCCTTGGCCTCCTTGCATTGTGATAGTATACCACAGGTTTGCTTTTTTTTTTTTTTTTTTTGTAATTTTCCTACTGATAAGGATCGTTACATATTCAGACAGAATTAGCATGAACAATGATGTATAGATTTTCTTGTAAAACATGTGTAAATTACTGTTTTATATATATACATTCGTAAATATAAACTGCAACCTTAATGTGTACCTTTTTTCTTGATATTGTATTAAGTGTGGAGATCTCTGTCCGTGTTTATGCAAATTCAGAATAGTTTCAAACCCCTCAGATTGGAGAAAGTTTGAATTTTTCTTCAGTGTTGCTAATACATAGCATCTGAACTCTTTTAGGTACTCTGAGTATTGTTTGGAGTAGCTATGGTTGTAATTTACATAATAGCTAATGACAATGCTTGTGGTTACTTGTTTTCATTGAGGATTTCTACTCCATTTTTCCCCTGTGTTGATTATTTTGAAAGAATTATAGGTGGTGAGGTCTCTTAATATTCACTGAATATATTTATCTTCCACAAATAATTCATATTTTCACTGTCAGTTGAATTTTTTTTGTAAATAAAAGTTATTGTTAATCAATATAATCTAAGCTTTTCAACATGTTTATAATATAGATATGATTTTCTTGTCACTGAAATTACAGATTACTATTATATGTTATTATAAATTAGTCATTTTATAAGGATGTTTTTTATTTATGTTGGGAGAGGACAGATGTGTGTGGATTTATGTGTGCACACTTGCTGGCAGTTACGAGCTACTCAATTTGGAAGCTGGGAGCTGGTCTCTTGTACCTTGCAGGACAGCAGGCACTCTTCAGTAGTGAACCACTTATTTATTATATATATCACTTACTATATAAATGCTTTTCAAATAATGATAAAGCTGTTTAGAATTATTATAGATACTGATAAAATTTTCAGGTTATAAAATTTCATTCCATTACTTTAAAGTTCACTTTATGTTAAAAAATACTCTAACTGATGAAAAAGTAATGACAATGAGGTGAAGAGAAATATTTTGAGGAGGATCAAATGTGACATATTCCAGTGGTATTTTAACAATAAATAAACTGTGCTTCCACAATGAAAAACTATTAGGCAAAATAAGTTTCATTTTTTTTCATTATGTTTTTAAATAACAGTAAGTACTAAGAAATTATAAAGGTAAAAGTTTTAATTATAAAGCACAATGTAATATAAAACAATGTTTTTAAAAATAAGGCCTGGGTCTTAATAGGGAGGCATGCATGGATCCATTCAAGCTTGATATGTTTTGGCTGGCTGGTATGCCTAGGAGGCTGCCCTTTTCTGGGGAGAAATAGAATGGAACAGTGGTTGGGGGCAGGGAAGAGAGGAGGAAGGGAAGCTAGGAGGAGACAGCTAAGGGGAACTTTGTTCAGGATGTAAAAATAGAAGACAAGAATTATTAAAAAGAAGAAAAAAAGTACTAGAGTTGTTATTTAAGTCTCAAGACACAGAAGTTACTGAATGAATTTTAAAGTAAGCCAGTCTTTATGCCATTTAAATATGTGGAAATTAAAGCAATTGTATAAATTTCATTTCATAATATTAAAGATTAGAGTATTTGTTGCAAATAGTAAACATGAAAGATTTACTTTGAGATATTTTCTCTACCAGATCAGATTAAAATTTCATTACTTACATGAAAATTAAAAAATGGTGACTTTAAATAATGAAATGGCTTGTTAATTAATGGAAAAAAGATGTCAGTGTTAAAACTATGTGAAAAGATGTTCATTTTGCCAACATTTCTTACAAATAAAATCATCTCAAATTCAATAAAGATTCATTTAATGTGAATTAATATGTATGTATTTGTACATATGTCTGTGCTTCATAGTCATGAGAAGAAATGATATCATAAATTCTACATGAAAATTAAAACACATTTCAAGGAAATTTTGCCATTACTTTCAAAGTTTAAAGTACACACTCGCAGTATACATATACTTCCGTAGATTTATTCTACCACAACAATTTTGGTCATCATTTTCCTAGAGAGTGAATTATTATAAACAATTCTGAACCCAGTATTCCTTATTACGGAGATATGTAGGCAGATTTATTTTATTCACATCCATTCTATTTTAAATGATATATTGACTCTGCAATGCTATAACAATAACAAAGTTATTCTTAAGTATGTATTGATCTTTATGTATGATTTACTTTCATTTTACATTCTACTAAATAGCTTGGAATATTTATATGACTATATGTTAGCTTGTAAGAAAACATATGGTCTGTGATCACCCTGACATTTAAAAGCATGATCTCTCCTGCAGCAAGTATTTGGTTTAGCTTATAAGTGACTTATAAGTCTTATAAGTGAGTATACAGAGACTTTACCAAGTTAGCTTCATGCTACTGACAACTGAGCTTACAAATAGAAAGGTGTTATCCTAAGAAATCAGAGAACAATGTTCCTCATTCTGATCTCAAATATGTGCCTCATGATTTACAACTGATGTTTCCATTATACCTTTTAAATGGTATATTTGTTGAAATTATTTACTTCTGTAGTAAAATTACTGACAGAATTAAATAAAGGTAGCATTCAGATATTACTTTCATATTAGAAATTCTGGTATCCATCAAGAGTAGAATTTACTGAGCTCAATCATGTTTATGCTTATGAGGAAAGGGATAAAAGTCAGACCAAAATTTAATAATAATAATAAACATTATTAAGTTCTAGACTGTTCCTTCTAGCAAAGACATGGAATCTTCTTCAATACTATATTACTACTGTTGTGTAGGTGATTCCAGGACCCAATAAAGCAATGCTATCAAATTATTTGACCTTGGATGCATCTACCAATCAGCAAGACATCTGGGGAAATCACATGTTTACTTAATATCTTGCCTTTGTTTTGCTGCTCTGTTACCCCAGGCTTACATACTGAGCAGGTAGATTATTCATTTATTTATTATTTTTATTTTATTATTTTATTTTATATTTTATTTATTTATTTATTTATTTATTTATTTATTTATTTGCCACACATGGTGACATGATGGAATCTCTGCCATGGATTCTTTTGGAACTTAACTGTCACAGGCCCCATATTTTATGTCTCTATCCTAAAATAGAATTGCAATCTAAATGACTCTTGAATGACAAAACAGTAATGTTACCTCTCAAACCTTGTTAATTGTTTTATAATTTTTCTAACATTTTTTCCCAAGACACAGAGGCAAAAGGCAGATGACCAGCTTTACAAACATGCTTTGTCTTCATGTTTTACAGAACAAGGATTTCCCCCCAAAACTTCCTTTAATAATAGTGTTTCTAGGCTATCTTGAAGCATATGGTAGTCTCTGTAGATTACCCACAGATAAGGTCCAGAAAGAGTGCATAAACATGTCTAGACATAGTAAAACTTAGCTGTTAACAGCTTATCATAATAGAACAAATACAGTTTTGTTGTCCCAACTTTGTATGTATTCAAATATAATATTCTTCTACATATATCTGTGCCTTTTAAAATATAAAAGAAAAAGAAAATCCTGTAATTCCAAACATTCTTGTTATTGTTATTGTCTGATTGTTTTTAGGTGGCTCTCAAAATAGATTTGCAAAGATTTGCAGAGTTTGAGTAATATTAAAAGTACAAATGTCACTGTACACAAAGGAGGGAATGAGGTAGGGAAGAAACTCATGTTAATAAAAGTATGTGTCTAGAGTCATACTGACAACATGAGGCTAAATATTGAAGTTGATGTGGATGGGAAGAACAAAGAGTGGGACCAAACACAGCAGGGAAAAATGTGCTTGTAACATAATGGTGTCAGAAATGGGACTGAGAACTTTTACTTAAAACTTAACAAAAGCTTAAAAAATAGTTTTTAGAAACAAAAGAACAGAGACAAGTAAGGCTTCTTGTTAGCAGAATTTTTCTCAGTTAAACTTTGTTTTGATAGAGTCAGAGATTTGCTCAGCTACTTTAAGGGAGGTTCTAAAATTAGCATAAGCGGCAAAAAACCGCCTTGCTTTTAAAGAGCTCTGCTAACAATTCATTGGTATATATGAGAGCTGGCAATGAAGGTTTACAATGTGTTTTAAAATATACATAGGCTTGGGAAAGAAAGAGACAAGAAATAAAATGGTTTTAAAAAGACAGAATGTGGCTGGGTGTGGTGGCACATGCCATTAATCCCATCACTTGGGAGGCAGAGACAAACAGATCTCTGTGTTTCAAAGGAAACCAGGTATAAAGAATAAATTCCAGGACAGATAAAAGTTACACAGAGAAACCCTTTCTCAAAATATGTAAAAATAGAAGTAGAAGAAATAGAGTAATAAAAAAGCCACGTAAAGATGGAAATCATAGAGAATCTTTGGATATTGTATGCTGTTCTGTTATCTTGAAATTGTTTGACTGCTGAGGAAATAACAACAACTGATAAAAGAAATGCTGCTGGATTAACTCAATTTATATATTTTAAAAATGCTTAAACTCCAAAATTTAAGTTCAAGGACAAGTTATTGGGGAAAAGGATTTTTGTTTCCACAGAAAATGAAAAGCGGTGGATTCCTTCCAGACTAATGTGGTTTGATCAAGCCAGACCCCCTGAAACAGCACCCCAGGTGATCCAACATTCAAAGCAGTTGAGACAAAGCCTTGCAGACTACAGCCAAATTTCTGCATCTTCTTGGGATCCCCCATGACAATGACCCCTACCAGCAGAAAGTAGTTTGGAAAGAACGACGCCCAAATTCCCAAATATTGTTTATAAATGTTGGTTTTCATTTAAATGGCCTTCGTTATAAATTGCTAATGACCATAAAAAATCTTTTTAAAGGTAAAAAGGGAATAAAGGTATAGATATGAATGCTTTGTTTTAGAATGGATATTCATTTATTGATACAAATTTAAGGTCAATTTTGTGATATGTATTATTCTCCTCTTGTTTAGGTATTGCGTTTATATAGCTCATTGAAAATGTAATGTATAATTTAATGTAGATCATAGATAGTTACCTATAATAGTCAAAACTTAGGTGAGTTAGGTTGTATATATATATATATATATATATATATATATATATATATAGAGAGAGAGAGAGAGAGAGAGAGATGTATTTGAGATGGATAGGCATTCTCTAAATCTTTCACAGACCTACAGACTATGGCATTTAAAATGGTTTAGAGTTGTTCTTGACAGTGAGGCACAACTGCTCCTGGTAACACTACCTGCATCAGAAAGAAAGATGGACATCAAAGAAACACATTATGGAGTTTGCTTCTAATATGGCAAGACTGGCCATTTAAACAAGGTACTGCCCTTCAGGACTGTTTGACTTTATGCTGTAGAAACTGGATATGCAAGACCCACAAAAAGATGACTTTTGATGCAAGATGGACAATGCTACAGGGTTACTGCTTCATGGAAGAGTTTGCCATTCATTCTGCAGGACACAGAGAAAAGTGACTGACAAACTGCCAATACAGGTGGACAGTTTAAAGTTCCTTCTTTGTTGAGGAGTCTGGAAATATAATATGGCCTATGGGCAGAAGATGGAACATTACAGAAGAACTTCGGGTGACTGACCAGGCAATGAGTTGTCTCTGTCATTTTTAGAGTTAAAATATTATCCTTCTGTGGTCTTTGAAGGAGTTGAAGACAGATAGTTTTGGTTATAGTTTTCCTTAGTTAGGATTAAAGATAAGTTAAATAGGACTTTAGACTCAAAAGATAGGAAAGATGATATTTTCTTTAAGTCTTAGAAAATGTTAATGAACTAAATATTGTTAACTGTGATTCTTAATTGATAACTGTTTTGTGATATATTTTGCTATGTTAAGGTTAAAACCCTTCTTTTTATTTTAGACAGAAAAGAGGAGATGATGGGTGATGTTATTCTGTAAATATGTTTCTTATACTGGTTAACGAATAAAGCACTGTTGGTCCAATAGGAAAGCAAGATAGGTGTGGCTAGGAGACAAGGAGGAAAGAGGAAGTAGTTAAGAGGAGTCAGCAAGTAGAGTCTGGAAAGATAAGATGCCAGCCCGCTGCGCTCAGATAAGATGACCACGTGGAAATAATTAGAAAAGTAGAAATGGGTTAATAATTAAGACAAGACCAAATGGCAATGCACAGACTGGAAAAAATTTTTACCAATCCTACATCTGACAAAAGGCTGATCTCCAAAATATACAAAGAACTCAAGAAACTAATCAACAAACACCAAATAGCCCTATTAAAAAATGGGGTACAGAATTGAAGAAAGAATTCTCAATAGAGGAAACCAAAGAGGCTGAAATTCACTTAAGAAAATGTTCAACATCCTTAGCTATCAGGGAAATGCAAATGAAAACAACTTTGAGATACCATTTTATTCCTGCCAGAATGGATAAAATTAGAAATACCAATGACAACTTATGCTGGAGAAGATGTGGAGAAAGGGGAACACTCCTTCACTGCTGGTGGGAATGTAAACTAGTATAGCCATTTTGGAGATTAGTATGGCGGTTACTCAGGAAAATTGGAATTAGCTTACCACAGGACCCAGCAATTCCACTCTTAGATATATACCCTAATGCAACAAAAACATATGCTCAACTATGTTCATAGCAGCATTATTTGTTATAGCCAGAACCTGGAAGCAACCTAGATTGCTGCAGACTGCTCAGTGGGTAACAGGTCTGTGTGGAGTCCAAGACTAGGTTGACCAGGTAAGGAGTGGCTTCGGCTTGACAGACAAACACAAACACACTTGAGGTGGTTTGCAAACTGCTGCAAAGTTTACTTGAAAATATCAGGTTTTTCTACAGAAAATTCAAAGAACAATCTTTGGTCACAGTTTAAAGAAAACAGACATTCTATAGATGTCAGCAATTCCCTTTGAAGTATGAGATCATAAATACTTTTAAGCAAGTGCATAATTGGGAGCCTCTGTTTATTTTGGCCTGCTTGTGGTCAGCTTATCAGAGATTTGATTTGTTGAGTTTAGAGACTAATCTTTGCCTCTGGATAGTAAACTTTAATAGTATTGATTTAGGGGCCCTAAGATCCCAAATTACAGTATTGTTTTGAGTCCCACAGCAGGTTTGTTGTGGGTGGGCTAATTACAGGCAGGGTCTCATTGTGGGCTGCTTCTTACAGCCTTAGCCCTAATTGATTTATCAGGCCTTGGTCTGACATCTAAAGTCACAACTGGTGCCTTAGAATCTGTATCTGAATGCACAGAGGGCAATATCCATCTATTGACTACTGATCTGTATCTCTTTCAGTTCCTGAAACTATATCCAAGTGTTCTCTAGGCTTCTCTGAATTAACAGTGGAGCTACACGCTAAAATATCTATGAATAAAAGGCAATATTGTTATCATAGCACAAAATACATCTAGTACCCATTCCAAACAGCCAGCCAAGCAAGCACCTGCAGGGACCTGGAGCACTTTTTCCCCAGGAGGCATAACCATGAGTGCTGGGAACCTCTGGACAGATAGACATTGAGATTTCTCTCAGCCATTGCTACACTGTATCCACTGGGGCTTGTGTGGCACTAGATGCCCCTCAACTGAAGAATGGATAAAGAAGATTTGGCATATCTACACAATGGATACTACTCTGCAGAAAAAAATAAAGGAATCTTGAAATTTGCAGGCAAATGGATGGAACTTGAAGAAACCATCCAGAATGAGGTAACCCAGTCACAAAAAGAGAAACAAGGTATGTACTTGCTCATATATGGATTTTATACATGGAGCAAAGGAACACCAGCCTATAATACACATCACTAAATGAACTTGGATACAAGGTGCATTCTAAGAGATTCATATATGGTCCCTCACATAAGGGGAAAGGGACAAGTCCCCCAGAGCACATGGGAAATGGGGGAGCAGTGAATGGAGAGAGAGCAAGGAGAAAGAGAAGGGGAGGAGTTGAAAACATGTGTGACTAGATAGATGACAGGGTGGGAGATGGGAGGGGAACATAAAAGAGGGAGCCATTATTGGTTTGAAGAAAAAACTGAACCTAAATAAAGGTTTAGAGAACTACAAGACCGATTCCAAGTAATAATTCGAGCAACTATAGAAAAGCTACCATAAATGCCCTCCCTGATAGTGAGATCATCAACTAAACTATTCACCATCATGGAGTTGTCATCTAGTACCTGTTGGAAACAGAAGCAAACACCCATAACCAAACACTGAGTCGAACTAGAATCCAGATGCAGAGAGAGGGGACAAGACCATGTTGCAGAAACACATAGAGACAGCTGACCTGAACAAGGAGGAGCTTGGGCCCCCTCAGACTGATGACTAGATACCCAGCATGGAGCTGACTTAGAGCTCCTAATATGGGTCTCAGCTAGAAGGACTGAACAGTCTGGGGGACCTCAGACAGTAGAAACAGGATCTATTCCTGGTGCACAAAAGGACCTTGCAGACACATCCCCCATGGAGGGATACCCCCTTAATCTAGAGACAGGAGAGAAGTTCTAGTCCCTACTTCAAATGACTTGACAGATTTATATGACCCAACTTGGATAGCATAGCCCTACAAGTGGAATGGGGGTGGGGGGAATGGAAGGGGAGGGTGGCAAGGGTGCATGTCACAGGGGAAAGAGGGTAAGACGTAGGCAGGGAGGTAGGGAGGATGGGAGGATTGGAGGGAGGAAGGGAGCAGAAATATTGTAAAAATTTTAAATTATATTATTAATAAAAAAAGAAGGAAAAATGCTGCTGGATTAAATATATATATATATATATATATATATAATGCTTTGACTTCAAAATTTAAGCCTAAGGACAAGTTGCTGGGGAAAAGGATTTCTAAATTTGTTTCCACAGAAAATGAAAAGCTATGGATTCCTTCCAGACTAATGTGGTTTGATCAAACAAAACCCCCTGAAGCAACATCAATGGGAAAATGCAGCCTTGCAGATCACTACAGCCAGGATTTCTGCGTCTTCTTAGGATTCCACATGTCAGCATGCCCTAACAAAAGGAAGCAGTTTGGAAAGAACGACGCCCAAATTCCCAAATATTTTTCATAAATGTTTGTTTTCGTTTAGAAAAAAAAGTATGTATAATTATGTCCAGCAAAAAATAAATAAATGTTTAAAAAAAAAGACAATGCTAGCCCATAAACAATGATATAAGTGGCCAACAGCACTGTATCAAATACAGAGTATCAGTGTGTTATTTGGGCTCATGTGGTGGTGGGACCGGGTTGCTGGTGGGGAGGAACAAAGCGTGGGACCAGACCAGCTGCAGGGAAAAACGTGCTTGTAACATTGATGTTCACAACTGTAAGTAAAACATATTCCTTCATGGCAAATGAACCCAGAAAATAAATCTGCTCTTAAATAGTTGAAATGCCATTAGTACATGCAATAACATAGCATTTTTGTTGCATATTTTTGGTAGTATGTTGGACATTAGGTATTTTAATTCTCTGAACACTGGCTCTCTCATTATCATAATAGGGAGGAGGATTTTTGCTGATCTTGAAGTGTACTATCCACTCATTTCTATGTTTTGTGATAAATACTATGTAACTGAGAGAATGGGCGCTTAAAGCATCATGAAATAGGAAAGGCATTTAGAAGGCACTGAAAATAAACTTTCAATATTAATGACTTTCTGAAGAAAATATTTTCTTTGACTGAGAACTATACTTTAGGGTTCTTAGGGAAATTTATGTATCCCACACATCTCCAATTCCTGGAATTTTTTCTTAATATAATGTGAGACAATAATAAAACATTTGACTATCTAAACTTCCTATGAGGATATGAAAAGATTCTTTGTTTTCGGCAGATATTCAGTTTTATAAACCACTTACCACACCACTGGTAGAGAGACACAGATGATTCCTTTTGGCAGTAATTTAGTTTTATCTTCTTTGATTTCCTAAGCAGTTTGTCAAGATTGGGTGTAAATTATGGCAAAAAAAACCTGTGGGATTCTGCCTACAGGGCTGTATCATTTTGGTTAAACTGTGCTAGTGATGCCTCCCCCTCAGTGGTGGTCATCTCTAAAGACATACAATTGTGATTTGGCTCCTCAAGATATATGTCTTCCAAAATTATCATATAAATGACTGAAGATATCCAATTTTGAGTTACCACAATGTTTTTGTGCACCACATGGTCTGTTTCAAAGGATAACTGATATCATTCTTACAATAGATAGTCCACAGAGGAAATGTGCAAGTTTTATATTAGTGTTTCCATCACTGTTTTACCCTGAGACTTAACTAAATCCATGTGTTTAGAGACCTATAAGAAGAAACATGCTCACACTATTTCATGCCTCTAGGGGGAAAGAACTCATCTAAAGTTAGTTCACTAGGAGACATGCATTCACTAGATACAAATTAAAAGAAGTAGTGTCAAGAATGACTGAATAAAAAAAAAACTTAGATAGCAAGGTTTACTTATGTTTCCACAGTAGTATTTTATGTCTTTTCTCCCTTTCAAGTTTTGTTCATGGTTCTCAACTGCAAGTTATTAAAGAGGACTAACCTTCCTCTCCCAGCAGCTCAAGGAACTCATTTCTCAGAGAGTGGTGGATTTTTGGCCCACCTTCACTCTGGCCTCACATGCTAGGGTTGTGTCAGGCTTGAGCCTGCATGTCTTTTAAAGTGTGCTTTCATAATCATTATGAATTTATATGTAATCATTTTACTTTGTCTGGAAAACTGTTCTTTGAAGTCATCCTCTACCTCTGGTTCTTACAATAATTCCATTTGTATTTCAGGAAGTTTTGTGAGACTTGTAAAGAAGAACATGATATGCACATCCTATTTAGGGCTAAGCTCTTGACAGTCTCTGACTATTGACCAGTTGAGGGTCACCTGTTTTCATTATCATCTACTGCAAGAAGCTTCTATGAATAAGGAAGAGTGACACACTGGGCCCTGGGGATACCATTGAGTAATAAGATAGTGTTTTAATACTATATTCACTTAGTTTGTGTGGTTGATTCATTAATATGGCTTACCATCAAGTTTTATAGGATCAATGAGAGTGTTTTCAAAAGTGTGTAATTTTTAGGGAACAATTAATGGATCACAAAAAGGAAAGTTCCCAGTATTGGGGATCTATTTGCTATAGAAATATAGGAAGTCTATAAGGTTTTGCCCCCTCCCTAGTGGAGGATTTCCATTGAACCTCTTTGAGGTTCTACAGTTGTTGATTAGTTATATCTCCCCATATTCTTTCTCTTACCCTGTCTTTCCATTTTCCACTCAAATTTAACCCTTCCTGTTCCATTATACTTTTTTTTTACCATGTATATCAATGTTTTTATTTCCCCTCTTATAGTCTCTCACTATTTTTTTCATTCATTGTGTCCTCCAAATGTTACACAGTTACATTACCATGCCTTAGTTTCTTTTGAAGTGGAGCTAGGAGGAGAGCATGAAGGATGAGGAACGGTGAGTCAGGAGAAGAATAGAGGAGAACACAAAAAGAGATAGCTTAATAGAGGGAGCCATTATAGTTTTAAAGAAAAATACAGCACTAGGGCAATGTCCAGAGATTCACAAGGATGACACCAACTAAGAATCTAAGCAATAGAGGAGAGGCTACCTTAAATGCCCATCTCCAATGATGACATTGATGACTACCTTAAATGCCATCCTTGTTCCTTCATTGAGTAGCTGATGGAAGCAGAGATCCACAGCTAAGCAATGAGCAGAACTCTCAGAATCCAGTTGTAGAGAGGGAGGATGGAAGGGCAAAAGGGTCAGGACCATGCTGGGAAAAAACCACAGAACAGCTTATCTGACCAAGTGGGAACCCATGGACCCCAGTTGTAAAACTGGGAGCCAGCATTAGACCAAACCCAGCCTTCAGAACATGGGTGTCAGAAGGAAGGATAGGAGTTCTTTGAGATCTCTGACAGTGAACCAGTATTTATACCTAGTGAAAAAATGGACTTTGGGAGCTCCTTCCCCATGGAGTGCTACTCTCTTAGGCTAGCTACATGGGGGAGGCCTAGACCCTACCCCAAATGATATTACAGTCTCTGATGATCCTCCATGGAAGGCTTCATCCTCCCTTGGGAGTGAATGTTGAGTGGAATAGCGGTGGTCTGCAGGAAGCATGGGAAGAGGGGAGGAAGAAAGAACTAAGATTGACATTTAAAATAAGATTGTATTTAAATTGAATACCAATAATAATAAAATAAAAAAGAGTATATACAAAGCTCTTGGCATCATCCTTCAAGATTTCTCACAGGTTACAAGATTATCAGTGTTGATTGAGTCTTTAGTCTGAACTCATATTTTATACTCTCTTTTTTTTGTTGTCAGATTTTTTCTAACTCTTTCCTCAGCAGAAGTGGTTCTTAGTTAATCTACACTCAGGAGTCTCTGTAGAACAGGTCAGAACATGACCATGATATCTTATTGAATAAATTGATGGGTGGTGGAGGATAAAGAAAGAAAAGATATGAAGAGAAAAAAATATAATTCCAGGAAAACTAATACTTGTTAATATAAGGAGAGAAGACTCAAAACACAACAGGATGTCAACTTTTGAAAAAAAAATTCAAATCATTATGAAAAAATAACTCAAATGAAACTACTCTATAAAATATATTCTTCAATAAAGGTGGATTTATTTCATGTATAAAATGGAACGGAAACATTACCCTCTTCTAAACCCCATGGGTTCCTTCAACACACAATTTCTCCTACATAAATGTGAAAAAATAAACAAAAGAAAAGTGGAAATGCAGAGTGAAAAATAATATTAAATACTCAGCTTTTATGATACAGAGCACAATAAACTAAGGGATAAGGTGCATAATTTTGAGAGTAGTCTTTGTGATATAGTCAGAGCCTGTCATTAAAAAATGTAAGACAATATAAAGTCCAACAAAGCTTAATTTTAAAGAAAAAGGGGTGAGCAAATATCCATTAATGTAGAATAGTTTGCAGAATTCTGTTAACTTAAGCATGCCAGAGTAATCTACTGGAATACATTATTCAAATTCTAAAGACTTTAATGGGAGTAGTGGTGAACTTCAAGTAGTTATTTGCCTGTAGGATTAGAAAAGAATGTAGATTAAACATGAATAAAAGCAGTTTTCAGTAATGTGGGATCTTCTGCAAGATTTCTGTGAACTTACTCTGAACTATGGATTGAACAGAGTACAAAATGTTCTATCCACAAGGTAGTCCTTTAGAAAGAATTTCATAAAACATGATAAGGAAGTACACTTGAAAGTAAGGACATGCAGGGAATGCCATGGCAGGTCCGTATTATCTCTGTGGGAAAGGCAAAGGCCTGGGAGGAATATTATTGACTCTCTTCACATGACCAAAGATGATAAGACATAATACCAGATGTAGTACTTCTCTGTACTCCCATTTGTTTAACTTAACTGTAAATGCCACCCCATGTTTTTCTTGCTTTAATATTAAAAACGAGAAGTGCTTTGTTTACACTACTCTTGAGCTCAAATGCCTGTAGTCCTCTGGTGCCCAGGCAGGCTGAGATTTAGCCTTGTTGGTAACAGTGCTAGTCAACACAGTAACTGTTTTCTTAGTCATTATTGTACAGACAGAAAAATTAAAGAGTATATGAAACGAAACCTTTAAGCTACTATTGGCAATATATCCTGAGTAGTGAAGATGGTCTCAAATTTTTTTCAAGCATTCTAAATGAGTAAAGGAGTATTCAATTCTCTTTTTAAACTGTTCATATATTTCCTCTGTTGTTTTTTTTTTCTAATTGGATCTACTCATGATAAAACATTAACAACAAGATATAGAAATTTTACAACATACTATTTTATTAATAAAATGCTTGGAATCTCCATGCTTTTGCTATGGGGACAAGGGATTCCCTGTCCTCCATAAGTAAAGGTACCAGAGATCAGATCCCAGGTTATTCAATATTCAAAAGACAGAAAACTAAGAGCTTAGGAGGGAATGGCAGGAAGTTCAGACGGTGTTTGTATTAGAGGGTAGCTTCATGTGATGACTTTATGAAGCTAATCATTAAGTCTAGGAAGTTGAGGTCAGGGATCTAATTATTGCATTTGCAAAATTGATGAATTGTGGGAAAGGCCTACAATAAAAAATATTCAACCAAAGTCAAGAAAAAATCTGAGAGTATGGACATCTAGAGCATACTAGAGAAGGTTGTGAGGACAAAGGTGAGGTACTTAATTAATGAGATTCCAATGAGAAATACTAATTAAAATTTAAATATTAATTTCTTTTAAAAGTAATAAATATGGCTGGAGCATACTTGTGGAAATCTTTTTCTTATTTAAATTTGAAACAAGGTTATTTTACATGCTAATCCCAGTTCCCTTACCCTTTCTTCCTCCCCTAATACACATACCAAACACTAGCCCATTCCCTTTCTGCTTCCCAGGGAGTGTAAGCACTTCCATAGGGAGTCTTCAACATTTGACATATTATTTGGAGCAGGACCTAGGCCCTCCCCTCTATGTGGGATGGGTTCCCAAAGTCCATCCATATACTAGGGATAAATACTGATCCTTTGTTGGAGGTCCCATAGCCTGCTTAGTCCTCCTAACTGACATCCACATTAAAGGGTTCTGGGACAGTCCTTTGCTAGTTTTACAGCTATCAAACTGGGGTGCATATTATTCCCCTTGTTCAGGACAGCAGATTCTGTGGGTTTCTCCAGACTTGTCTTGACCACTTTGCTCATCACTCCTCTTTCTCTGTAAATGGATTCCAGAAGTTTGGCTAGTGTTTAGCAGCGTGTGTGTGTGTGTGTGTGTGTGTGTGTGTGTGTGTGTGTGTGTGTGCGCGCGCTGCGCGTGCGCTTCTGATTCCCTCAGCTACTAGATGAAGGCTCTAGGATGGCGATGGCATATAAAGTAGTCATCAATCTCATTATTGTGAAAGGGCTTGAAAGTAGCCTCTCCAGTATTGCTTAGATTGTTAGTTGGTGTCATCCTTGTACATCTGTAGGCATTTCCCTAGTGCCAGATTTCTTCTTAAATCTATAATGGCTCCATCTATTATGGTATCTCTTTTCTTGTTTCACTCTATCCTTAGGTGATCTTGACTTTTAGATTTTGAAATCTCTCCCTCTGATTATGCTAATAATGGACTATGATGTGCTGGCTTATTACTAATACACTTTTTCCTTTGTACTTCCATAAGAAAAAGGCCTTTAAAATGTTACTGATTTACTGACAGCTGCTTTCCTTATGTTTATATGTGCTGACTTTGTTTAGTTTGCCTGATAAAAACTCTTGTGATATGTGATTTCCTTATTTTACTAAAGCAGAGTTACTTTACTCCTGTCAAAATGGTTAAAATTAGAAACACCAATGACAGCTTATTCTGGAGACGATGTGGAGAAAGGGGAACACTCCTCCACTGCTGGTGGCAGCGTAAACTTGTACAGCCATTTTGGAGATCAGTATGGCAGTTCCTCAACAAAGTGTAATCAGTCTGCCACAGGATCTGACAATCCCACTCTTAGAATTATACCCAAATATACCCAAATGATCCATATCCATGCAACAAAGACATCTGCTCAACTATGTAGCAGTATTATTTGTAATAACGAGAATCTGGAAGCAACATAGATGCCACTCAATTGAAGAATGGATAAAGAAGGGAGTACTACTTTGCAGAAAAATAAAAAAAAAAAAACCAATGGAATGTTGAAATTTGCAGGCAAATAGATAGAACTTGAAGAAACCATCCTGACTGAGGAAACACAGTCACAAAAAGAGGAAAATGGTGTGTACTCACTAATATATGGATTTTAGACATAGAGCAAAGGATCACCAACCTACAATTTATACCGCCAAAGAAACTAGAATACAAGGAAGAACCTAAGTGCTTCATACAAGGTCCCTCATATAAAGGGAAAGGAGCAAGATCTCCTGAGCATATTGGGAATGAGTTGGGGGCAGTGAGTGGAGAGAAAGATAGGAGAAACAGAAGGAAAGGAGAAGAAAATGTGTGGGACTAAGAAATTTTAGTCAGGGAACAAACATGGGAAAAAAAAGAGATACCATAATTGAGGGAGCCATTATAGGTTTGAAGAGAAAACTGACTCTAGAGAAATGTCCAGAGACCTACAAGGATGAC